>OU383790.1:3163603-3520775 GCA_910950805.1 Acrocephalus scirpaceus scirpaceus | reverse complement strand
TCGCTCTTGCTGCTGATTGGAGAAGCAGGAGTGGGGTTGGAGGGCTGAAATTAAAACAGGATTTTAGGATGGCTTGGAAAAGAAGAAGAATCCACGCCAGACGGACAAAAGCCACAGCACAAATGTGAGTTTACCTGGCTGTGGCAGCCCAGCTGACAGTGTTGGTGGGCCTGGGGAGCCTCTGCAGCCCGTGAACTTCAGAGCAGTTTGCAGAGAGGAACCTCTTGCCTTTTTGCATAACAGCTTTCACGTGGAAGGGTCTGAGCTCTGTTGACGTGCAGCAAACACTGAGGGAAGGGAGGGGGAGCACTGGGAATCAGCTCCAGGGTTAATGGGATCAACGGGCAGAGAGGGCTCCTTCAGCCTGTGTCTCAGTGTCCTGGGGTTTATTTTATTTTATTTTATTTTATTTTATTTTATTTTATTTTATTTTATTTTATTTTATTTTACTTTATTTAATTTCATTTTACTTTATTTTTATTTTATTTTATTTTCATTTTATTTTATTTCATTTTACTTTATTTTTATTTTATTTTACTTTATTTAATTTCATTTTACTTTATTTTTATTTTCTTTTATTTTCATTTTATTTCATTTCATTTCATTTTACTTTATTTTTATTTTATTTTACTTTCATTTTACTTTATTTTTATTTTATTTAATTTCATTTCATTTTACTTTGTTTTTATTTTCTTTTCTTTTATTTTCTTTTCATTTCATTTCATTTCACTTTATTTTTACTTTCTTTTATTTTCTTTTATTTTCATTTTATTTTATTTCCTTTCCTTTCATTTAATTTTACTTTATTTTAATTTTATTTTATATTGTATTTTATTTTATTTTTAATTTATTTTTATTTTATTTTATTTTATTTTATTTTATTTTATTTTATTTTATTTTATTTTATTTTATTTTATTTTATTTTATTTTATTTTATTTTTAAATTTATTTTTTAATATTTTATTTATTTTATTTTCCTGGATTTTACTGCTGCAGGCTCTGGTTTTGCACTTGGCACAGAGCTGGTCCTGCTGATGGTCTGAAAAGCCTCGTTGTGTTGCAGTCAGCTCTGGTTTCCCCCAAACAATTCCTGTGCCCCTGCTGCTCTGCCTGAACATCCCATAACCAGCTTCAAATGCAGCAGGGGGGGGAGCTGGGGTAATTGTCAGTAAATAACAGAATTTTTACATTATTGCAGTGCCTCAGCAAAGGGCTGGGTGAGTTCAGAGAGTTGTGTCTCATGGCCAGAGATCCTTGGGCTGCTCTCAAGCAGAGTGAGCTGAAATGTGCTGTGGGAAACAGAAATGTGTGGAAAAGTGTGGGATTTGGGGTCTGTGACAAAGTGATGGAGAAAGAGAGAGTTCCCACTGCAGCTGCACAAAGCTGCATTCCAGGTGTAGGAAAAGTGTGTGCAGGCTTCCAAGGGAGGTCATTAATATTAATAATACAATTAATATTATTAATAATGATGTTATTAGCATCTAGTGAGCGTTTTTCAGATGTAACTCAGCAGCATGTGACAGGCTGCAGGCGAGATCATTCCCACCCCACAGGATTTGGGACAGGTCTCTCCTGTCTGTCTGGGGCTTGCCCAAGGGCAGGTTGGAGATTTGCAGGGAGCTCCTGTCCCATGGGAGCTGGAGAGGGGCAGGGAAATTCTGCACTGCCAGCCTCAGAGGTGGCTCAGCTCTGGTTTCTGCTTTAAACTGACCTGTTTCTCTTCTCTTTAGGATTCCCTGATTCTATCCCCTCTCCTGCCGTGACTCAAGTGTGGCTTCCCTCGTGGTGCTTTCCATCATTTGGTTTTAATTCTTTTATTTCCTTTTATTTCCAGCATCTGTCCCTCTGCAGAGTCCCTGTCCAAGCAGGGCCATCCCTCTCCCTGCTGCAGGGGGGAGCACACCCAGAGCTGATTTCCAGGCTGGGGCTGCTCCCTGCCTTCCCCAAACCTCCCATTCCCTGGCATATCCCTCTTTCTCCATCTCCAAAGCCTGGGATGCGGACATGTGCTGTGGGAAACAGCGATGTGTGGAAAAATGTGGGATTTTGGGATTTTTGTGAGATGACGCTGCTGCAGGAGGATTTGGGGTTTTGTGGGGTGACACTGACGCTGAGATGTCCCCTGTGTGTCACCTGCAGCCGTGCAGGAGGAGAGGCAGCGGGGGAAGGACCGCAACGAGAACGAGGTGGAGTCCACGAGCAGCGCCAACGAGGACATGCCCGTGGAGAAGATCCTGGAGGCTGAGCTGGCCGTGGAGCCAAAGACAGAGACCTACATCGAGGCCAACATGGGCCTGACCCCCAGCTCGGTGAGGCACTGCTGGGGACAGGAGGGGTGGCTGTGGGACAGCAGGAGTGGTGACAGTCCTGGTTTCTTTCTCTCTGCCAAGGTCAGGATGAATAATACACAGGAAATGTAGATTTTTGAGTTCAGACTTGGATGTTTATTGTTTATCTATTTACAGACTCACAAGCCATCAGTCTGTAACTAGTAAGTCTGTAACTAGTAAGTCTAACTAGCAAGTTAGAGGACAGAGGTAAAATGGAGAGCCTCTAACTCTTTCCAAGGTTATTTAAGAGATAATCCCCCAATAATGAGGTGACACCACTATTATTTATTATTTGACCCAATAATGACCACTCAAGGCCCACAGTGCAGGCCTTTTTCACCCCCTTACAGAAAATCACCCAAACCCATGAAGAGGAAGGAAGAAAAAGGTGAAGAAGGATTTAGACAATGCCCAAAATCCTCCATCGTGACTCCTACACATTGCTATATACTAAAATCCCAAAATTCTCAGTTTCCAGCATTCCAGCAAGGACTGACCATGAGGACAGAGAGGAAATGATCCTATGTGGAAAAGAACCAGCTCAGAAATTCAATTCTTGGCTCTGTGGGTCAGCTCAGCACCAGGAAAGCCGAGCCAGCAGCCACCAGCCTTTGGTGATTTCTGTCCCACACCACAGGGAGGTTAGAGGTGATGTAAGGAATAACTGAAAGGGCTCACAGAGAAGATTTTATTGTAACAGCCCTCAGTGCTAAAAGGCAGGAGGACACTCCAAGGCACTCTGAAGAGCTCAGAGTCCAGCTGAGGCAATAAACAGAGCTGGTGTGGCTGAAGTGCAGAGAGATAAGAGCTGCAGAGGGAGGGTGTGACTTCTCTGCTGCAGAATTATGGCTCTGAGGAGAGAAAACCTGCAGGAATTTGTCTACAGGTTGGCTTTGAAGTTCTTTTCCCAGTTAGAAACTTGGATTGGGCTGCTTGGAGCATCTGGGCTGTACCAGGACGTTGTGTGCACAGGAGAGGGATGACAGGGAAACAGGACAGGAGCAGCCTGGGCTGCTGGAAGGTGTCCCTACCCATGGCAGGGGGTTGGAATGAGGTGGTCTGGAGGTCCCTTCCAACCCAAACCAGTCTGGGATTCTGTGGAGAGTGAGGGAAAATGTTTGGGGCCCTTTCCTGTGAGATTTCCTTATCAAAAGGGAGAAATCTCCCTGCAGAGCAGCAGCCTCCTCATGTGACAGCCAAACCCTCCTCTGCAATTCCATTTCTAGGACAGCCCCTGTGCAGCCCAGGCAGTATTTATGGATTTAGGGTGCAGTCCCCACTCCTCCAAACCCATTTTTCCTGTGAAAGCTGTGGGAATAGAGGAATTCCTCTGAAAAACAGCAACTGAGGCTGCAGTGGGGAGCATCTTCTGGTTGCCACAAATTCCTTTGAGGGACTCAGAGGCTGAACTCTGCCAACATTTGGGCTGGCTGAGCCCAGAGAGCATGAAATGCACTGAAATACCCCTGTGCCATTGCTGCTGGCTGGCTGTGAGGCTGGGCTGATGAAATGCAGCTCAAGTGCAAGGGCTCTGCAGGGTTTATTTTCTGTTACAACAGCACTTTTATCTCTTTATGTGAGGCTTGTGGGGGTTTGAGTCAGAAATCCCTTCCCATGGCAGGGCACTGGAAACAGAGAATGGCAGGGCACTGGAAACAGAGAATCTTTAGAGTCACTTTCAGGAGAATTCTGTGAGGGATCTGGGAGTCTGGAGAAGTCCAGCTGGCTTTTTGGGATGCTCTTTTTGCAAAGACAGCTTTTCCTAGGATTGCTTCGGTGACTTTTGGACATTGAAGGTTTTGTGGTATGGACAGAGCCAATCCCTCAGTGAAACTCTGCAGAATCAGGCACAGAATCAGGTCCAGAATCAAATACAGAATCAGGTCCAGAATCAAATACAGAATCAAATACAGAGTCAGGCACAGAATCAAATACAGAATCAGGTCCAGAATCAGGCACAGAATCAGGTCCTGAATAAAATACAGAATCAAATACAGAATCAGGTCCAGAAGCAGGTCTAGAATCAAATGCAGAATCAGGTCCAGAATCAGGTCCAGAATAAAATACAGAATCAGGTCCAGAATCAGGTTCAAAATCAGGCCCAGAATCAGGCGCAGAATCAAATACAGAATCAGGTCCTGAATCAGGCACAGAATCAGGTCCAGAATCAAATACAGAATCAGGCACAGAATCAGGTTCAAAATCAGGTGCAGAATCAGGTCCAGAATCCGGCCCAGAATCAGGCACAGAATCAAATACAGAATCAGGTCCAGAATCAGACACAGAATCAGGTCCTGAATTGGGTTCAGAATCAGGTCCAGAATCAGGTCCTGAATCAGGTCCTGAATCAGGTACAAATCCTCACCTGCATTTAAAAGGAGGATCCCACCACCACGAAGCTTCAAAGAGCTTTTTTCCCAGGAGTTAGTGAGGGGCTCAGAGAGGCTCTGACTGCTCTCAGGATTAAAAATCCTTCAGGGGAGCTGGAGCCAGCGTTGTGCTGACTTGAAAACAAACCCCAGAGAGCGAGCTGAAATAAATGGCTTCGTCTGGCACCGCGGCTCCTCAGCCTCTTGTAGCAAATTGAAAGCCGGTTCCTGCATAATTCAACACGCATTACTGTGAACAAGGATGTGTGTTGCATCTAAATAGAAGCGGGAGGCTTGTTGAAATGCCCTGTTATTGTGGAGCCCACGAGGTGACATTTGTAGCAGGTTTAGCAGATGGATGAGATCAGCAGCTCCTGGTGACGAGGCCACCAAAGGATGAGGAGAGGGAAGGCAGAGGGGCTGCTGCCCTCCCCCAGAGCCCAGGTGATGGAAAGGCAGACAAATCCAGGCCCTGATAAACACGGGGGAGAACACGAGCTCTTTGCTGTTGGCCTCGTGTGTTGGGTGCTTTGATTGGTGCCTCTGCATCTCAGGCCAGCTGCTGGTGTGACCTGCAGGGACATTTCCCAGCTGGCTGGATGGGGGTGACAGGGTGATTTAGGGATTGGCACCCTTGTCTCCCACATAGAATGGGTTAGAGGGAACTTAAAATCATCTTCTTCCATGGGGAATGGGGGTGTCAGGGTGATTTAGGGATTAACACCCTTGTCTCCTACATAGAATGGTTTAGAGAGAACTTAAAATCTTCTTCCATGGGTGGGGAGACCATCCACAATTCCAGGTTGCTCCAAGCTTCATCCAACTTGGGATGGAGCAGCCCCAGCTTCTCTGGGCACCCTGTGCCAGGGCCACCCACTCTCAAAATCATCTTCTTCCATGGGGAATGGGGGTGGCAAGGTGATTTAGGGATTGGCAACCTTGTCTCCTACACAGAATGGGTTAGAAGGGAACTTAAAATTATCATCTTCCATGGGCAGGAACACCTTCCACTGTCCCAGGTTGCTCCAAGCTCCTTCCAACCTGGGATGGAGCAGCCCCAGCTTCTCTGGGCACCCTTTTCCAGGGCCTCCCACTCTCCCAGGGAGGGATTTCTCCCTGATTTCTGCTCTAACCCCACTCTCTTTAGCTGGAATCCATTCCCCTGTCCTGTCCCTCCGTGCTCTCCTGTCTGTGGCTGTCACCTTCTGCCCTGTCCCTGTCCCAGGCCTTGGGAATTTGTGCTCCTGCCCTGTGAGCACAGCCTGGGAAGGGCTCCTGGCCATGGAAAGGCAGAGCTGTAACTGAGAGCTGTCCTCCCTGTTAGGTCTCAAACATCTGGTTTCAAGTCCCCATTTTCTGAAGATGCCTCCAAGCTGCAGTTTTCCAGGAAGATCAGGTGCCCTTTGGCTCTGTCACACCCCGGCACCGTGCCCTTGCTATTTACTGCAGGAGGGGATTTGCTTTCTGTGCCCAGGAGGGTTTCCAGCACTGCCATTCCCCTCCTGGAGCCAGGCAGGGCCCTCTGGACACTTTTAGCTGCTTCTCACACTGCAGTGATCAGGTTCTGCCAGGAAGGACTGTGGTGGTTCCAGGAATTGCCATCTGAGGTGGGACTGAGGATGAGGATGAGGCTTTGCAGCACCAGAGGTTGGGGACAGCCAGGGCTGGGACACCCTGCACATGGTGACAACCTGCCCAGGAGCCAGCCTTGATGAAAGCTTTGGCAAAAACATCAAATTTAGCTAAATTAGCTCTTTTCTGGGGCTCTGCAGGCACCTGTTGCTGCAAGGGCTGGGTTCAGGACTCCCATAAGTCATGATCCCTGTGAAAAACGAGGTTCACTTTCTTAGAAGAATTTAGAAGTTTAATAAAAGAATAAAAAGAAAATAGACAATTAGGAGAGACAAAAGCAAAATTCATTTTCTCAGCTGAGGGTGCCTGGCACTGAACCAGCCAGCACACACTGCTAACAAAAAGTTTGTTCTTTAAAAGTCTCAGCCTGTTGCATATTTAAAAATTCATGATTCAATGCATGATTCAAACATTCCTTTTGAGTGTGAATTTCTTTGTTCAGTTCCAACTCCCCCCAACCATTTTATCTGGTAGATCCATCTATGGGTGGCTCTATTCTGTCTGGTAGCACAGGTCCCATAAATTCTTCTCCTGGGGTTTTGGTCATTTTCATTTGGACAAGATCCTTGATAACAGAAGTTCAATAAATTCCTTTTTTTGTAGCTTTTTTGGTCAGCAATCTTCATGCAGGAATGAAGGATAACACCTCCTTCTTCTGATCTGGCTAGTTACAGAAAAAAGCTCTAGTCTTTTACTTCTAACACTGTTACAATCATAAAAAAATATATATTCATCACATCTCTAACTTCTATTAATAAAATACAGTACAGTCTTCTTACATTATACATACAATATTCATTTTAATATTTGTGAAAAGCCAATGATGGCTTTTCATTTATATGCATTTATAACAAATTATAACATTTATATGCATTTATAACAATGCATTTATAACAATCCCCATCCCACCTCGCAGGGATGCCAGGATTCTCCAGCTGGCTGAGCAAACTGGGAGAACTGGAGGCTGGGGATGTTCATTGTCCCTTCTCCTCCATTCCTGCATCTGAATATCAACGTTCCCTGTGCATCCAGTGAAACACCAAACCCTCCTCACACGAACTTCTGGGTTTTCCCCTTGCAGAGAGGAAATTTTTGATCTCTCAGGAAAAGCCCAGTCCTGCCCACATCTCCTTGCTCAGGGAAGAGCCCCAGCTTCCTGGGAGTGGGGCTGCCCTGCCCTTGCAGCCCTGGGGAGCTGCTGGAGCGGGGTGGCACAAGGGGGGCACAGCCCCGTGGCAGTGCCAGCCTGTGCCCATCCATCTCTGCGTGTGACAGGTGGAAATGCTTCCAGGGCAGGTGCCCTGAGCTTGCCAAATCCTGGATATTTTAATCCTGGAGGATGGGAGATGTTGGCCACTGAGGCACAGAGAGTTTTGGGTTTGCTGCCAGGGGGCTGGGCAGGGGTGTGGGGCACGGCTCTGAGGGGGGTTTGGCAGCCTGGTGCTGGTGTCCCCAGCCTGGCAGGGGGCTCTGTGTGACACTGACAGCCACAGACAGGAGAGCACGGAGGGACAGGACAGGGGAATGGATTCCAGCTAAAAGAGAGAGGGGTTAGAGCAGATATCAGGGAAAAATCCCTCCCTGGGATGGTGGGAGGCCCTGGCACAGGGTACCCAGAGAAGCTGTGGCTGCTCCATCCCAGGCTGGATGGAGCTGGAGCAACCTGGGATTGTGGAAGGTGCCCCTGGGCATGGAAGAAGATGATTTTAAGGTCCCTCCTAACCCATTCTATGTAGGAAACAAGGTTGCTAATCCCTAAATCACCCTGCCACCCCCATTCCCCATGGAAGAAGATGATTTTGAGGGTGGGAGACCCTGACACAGGTTGCCCAGAGAAGCTGGAGCTGCTCCATCCCAGGCTGGAAGGAGCTCGGAGCAACCTGGGATAGTGGAAGGTCTCCCTGGGCATGGAAGAAGATGATTTTAAGTTCCCTCTAACCCATTAAATTTGGGAGACAAGGTTGCCAATCCCTAAATCACCCTGCCACCTCCATCCCAGGCTGGATGGAGCTTGGAGCAATCTGGGATGTGGAAGATCTCCCTGCCCATGGAAGATGATTTTAAGGTCCCTCCTAACCCATTCTATGTGGGAGACAATGGTGCCAATCCCTAAATGTCTGTGTGCACTGCCTGCTCTTCCTCTGCCCCCTGCAAGCCAGGAGGGGAGTAAACACTTCTCCTCCAGGTTGGAAACTGCTCTTTTAAGGACATGGAAAGAAGCTGATTGTACAGGCCAAGCTGCTGGATATCAGCAGGGATTACAGGGGGAGGTGGGAAGGGCTCATCCATCCCTGTCCAGGGAGGTAAACCCCACAGACACACAGGGAGCAGCCGGCTCAGCCTTCCCCAGGGTTAAACAGCCTCTTCCAGTTCCTAATCACAAATCCACTTGAGCTGTGAGCAGTTCCTTTAAACAGGGATTTGGTGTGTTTAGGCTGACTGTCCTCCTTAGGAGCAGATGGTTTCTGTTACTGGATAATATTTCAAAGGAAAGAGGTTTTCTCTTCTTTTTTTTTTTCTCTCTGTAATGCCCCCTCTGGTGCTGGTTTATGGAGCTGGGAGATGCTGGAGCCTGCCCTTCCCCAGGCTTGGATCCATCAGTCAGGGTGATGGATATGGAGGCTCAGCACTCCCAATTCCCATCTTGGGGCTTGCTAAAAACTGTTACAACCCTTGTGGTGGAGCAGCCAGATCCCTTCCTTTGCCTGGGAGTGATAACATCCAGCAGGGGATGGCAGGCAGGCTGTTCCTGCAGCCTCTCTTTTCCTCACTCTGCCTTTTCCAAACTTTTCCATATTTTTTTTTCCTTTTTTTTTTTTGTTTCTGGCAGCCCAACGACCCGGTGACAAACATCTGCCAGGCAGCAGACAAACAGCTCTTCACCCTGGTGGAGTGGGCCAAGAGGATCCCCCACTTCTCCGAGCTGCCCCTGGATGACCAGGTCATCTTGCTCAGAGCAGGTGAGTGACACCTGTCCCCACGTGGGGGGTCCTGAATGTCCCCTTGTGTGCTGGTTTGAAAGCAAAACCAGTGAAAGACTCCAAGTCAGAAACACAATTTAATAAGAGGAAAAGAAAAGAAATAAAAGAAAGTAAAATAAAATAAAAGTAATAGTGCAAAAAAAAAACCCTGACAGAGTCAGAATACAACCTGACCCCCTGTTAGTCAGGGTGGTGGTGGCAGTGCAGATGAAATGGTCCTGTCAAAGCAGTGATTCCTGTAGAAAGGTCTGGTAGCTCTTGTCCTCTGGGAGTCCAGTGGGTCAGGGCTCCCTGTGCTGTCCCAAATCCCAGATTCTATCCAGGTGGGAATGCTTGGCTCCTCCCCCTGGGCAGAGCATCTCCCCATGGGCTGATCTCATTCTCTGAGCCCTGCAGTGGCTCCTTGCTGGCCCATGAACCAGAGATAACTCTGGAGTTCCCCATGACCCATGGGCAAGGCATTGTTGTGCTCATTAACAGAAGATAAGGAAAACACTGCCCCACCTTGGCTCCAGCGGCTCATGGGGATAGAATACAAACCTTGGGCACAATTTACATTGTAACCTAGGACACCTTGGACAGGCTGGACCCTCAGATTTATGTCCTGGCAGCTTGAAAATCTTTAATTGGTTCTTGATAGACTCTGCTGGTTTGGTTTTTAAATAGGAGTTTAAAAGCCTTCTGTTGGATGTGTTGCTGAATTGAGTACAAAATGTGAGAAATCAGCTGGAAAATGGCCCAGCTTCATCTCTGACCCATGAGAAACTCAGAGATGGGTGCTGGGTGACTCAAAGCAAAGGAGTTAAACTCTGCCTTCCTCCCAAACTGAGTCTTGAAAGGCCAGGCAGGCTCAGGCCCCCATGAAATTTCATCAAACTGAAATGTTTGATCATAATTAAAACCAGAAAGGAGAGAAAAGTACATCTCACTTCTTCTCCCACCCACCAAGATGAAAATAGAACTCTCAGGGCTTATTTTAAATTTCCTCGTGCAGCAGGGGGGCTGCAGGAGCAGGATTTGGGAGGTGGGAAGCAGTTTGTGTCGGAAGGGTCTTCCCCTGTTGAGTGAATTCAAGCTCCTGCTGCTGCCCAGAGCTCGTGGAGGGCAAGAAATGAGGAGCAGAGCTCGGGGAGGAGGTGTTGGAGGCATGAAGCCCTTTGTAAGAGGGACTTTGAAGTCCTTGGTACTTTTAAAGTTCCTTTTATTTCCCCCAAATTCACTTTTGCCCAGGTCCTGCCCCCTTCCAGGATGGCTCCTGCAGCCCTGGGGTGAAGGTGCTCCATAGATTTTGCCAGATCTGGCTCAGGGCCCTTTGGAACATCCCAAATGTGGATTTGAGGAGGATTTCTAGAGCCTCTTGGGAGAGTGGATGAGCAGGGGAGCCTCTGTGTAGGGATCCCTGCAAAGAGCAGGGGTCAGATAAAGCTCTGAATTTTCCTTTTGGGAAGTAGAACCCCAAACCCAGTGTGGCAGCTCCAGGTTTTAGTAAGAACCTTCCTGCTTTTATAAACCTTTCTGATTTTTTAAAACCCACTGTGGCAGCTCCAGGTTTTAATAAAAACCTTTCAGCAAAGAGCTGGATTCAGACAAAGCTCTGAATTTTCCTTTTGGGAAGTGGAATCCAAACCCAAACCCACCATGGTAGCTCCAGGTTTTAATAAAAAACTTTTCTGCAAAGAACAGGAATCAGATAAAAGCTCTGAATTTTCTTTTTGGGAAGTGGAACCCCAAACCCACCATGGTATCTCCAGGTTTTAATAAAAACCTTTCTGCAAAGAGCTGGGTTCAAACAAAGCTCTGCCTTTTCCTTTTGGGAAGTGGAACCCCAAACCCACCATGGTAGCTTCAGGTTTTAATAAAAACCTTCCTGCTTTTATAAACCTTTCTGGTTTTTTAAAATCTACCATGGCAGCTCCAGGTTTTAATAAAAACCTTTCTGCAAAGAGCAGGGTTCAGACAAAGTTCTACCTTTTCCTTCTGGGAAGTGGAACCCCAAACCCACTGTGGCAGCTCTAGGTTTTAATAAAAACCTTTCTGTAACGAGCAGGATTCAGACAAAGCTCTGAATTTTCCTTTTGGGAAGTGGAACCCAAACCCACCATGGCAGCTCCAGGTTTTCCTCTCCCTTCCAGCTGATTAAACCTGGAACTGGAGAATTCCTGGCCTGTGTTCTCTGTCTGTGGCTCACCCCACTCTCATGGGCAGCAGGAGAGGGGCTGCAAACCCCATCACATCCCAAATTTCATGCTGGCTCCAACCCTGAGAGTGCTGAGCACCTGGAGCAGCTCCCTGGAGCTCCAAGCATCCCTGCCAGGGCCTCAGATAACCTTCCCCAAGCCTTCCAACCAGTGGCTCAATGTTTTATTGAGTGGCCTGCTGAGAACAGCTGCCCATGAAATATTGAAGCGTTAAAACCCAGCTAAGAGCCTCAGTCAGGCATCCTGGGAGGCAAAACAAGTGGAGCACACGGCTCTGGATGGGCTGGCAGCAGCTTTCCTCAAATCCTGAATCATTTAAAAATTCTCCTTCTCTGAGAGGTTTGGGAGGGAAGGAAACCTGATTTTTTTCAGCGTGTTTTCTGCTGGTTTTCTTGTTCCCAGGATGAAACAGGAATAACCTGATGTTTTCTCAGCCTGGCAGAGGGGGCTGAGTGTGACATCCCTGCAGCTGCTGGGGGAACTTGGCAGGCAGCTGGATTGACACCATGGCCACTGTGCCTTCCCTGCCCCAGAGGAGCCAGAGCCCCCCAGTTTGGTGAGGAAGGAGCCCCAGGAGTCACAGAGTTCTGCTCTGCCTCTGCAGAGCTTGGGCTGAAATGCAGAACTCTCAGGGCAGGCCTGGTTGGTCTGTAACTCCAGTTTGCTGCCTGTGCTTTTAGAGTGAATTTTTCCTGCTTGCCTCCGTCTTGGCAGCTCTGGGGGGATGTTCTGGTGAGAGCCAAGGTAGGAAAATCTTCCCCATTTCAGCTGAAACATCCCAGCTCTACGTGGGAATGATCCAGATGAAGGATGTGATGAAGCTTTCACTGGAATAAACCCAGCTTGGACAGGGTGTGGAGAGCCAGCTCTGCTTTCTGTTGGTTGGAGCTGCTGTGGGGCTGTGTGGGATAAATTCCCATGGATCTGGCTCTGGGAGCTCCTCTTCCTCCCGGGAATGGAGTTTCTGCAGGCTCCTTCTCCCCCATCCTCCTTGGGTTTCAGGGTGTTGCAATCCCTGTTGGAAGTGCCAGGCCTCACCCAGTAAATAGCCAAAGAAATGTTCCCGTGGCTGGGGTGGAAACATCCTGTGGCCACTTAGGAAAGAGTGAACTTTATTCCTTGTCAACATTTCTGATGGCACAACCCAGGGTGCAGCAGAAGGTAAACACAGCACACATGGGCCCTGTGTTTATCCCAGGCTCTGAGATGTGTTCCTGTGGCAGGAGAGGTGAAGGATATTGTTGGGTTGCTTTTCCAGCCTGGGGAAAAAAACTCCTAAATTTAAATATCCTGAGGTTTCTGGAGCAGAATTCCAAAAGTGTTCAGGCCAGGGGTGTTGCTGAAGCCTCCATCTTGTCCTGCTGAAGATGCTGCTCCTGGCTGAAAGTCACCCAAATTTCCACCCTTCAAGCTTGGCAGGTTTCCTCTTGTCGGGGCTTTGTTTCAGGAATTCTTGAGCTCAGCCTGTGATGGATTTAGGAACTGAGGAGGTGTTGGGTTGGGAAGGGGAGCTGGAAGACGTGGAGGTCACATCTCCCTTCCCTTCCCTGTAGGTCTGGGCTCAGAGGATGCCCTTCCTACATCCCAAAACAGCCTGGCCAGTTAATAAGACCAAAATCTGTTTTCCAAGCAGCTGTGGAAGCAGTCAGGGACACGGGAGCAGCCCCAACCCCTCCCAATATTTTCATGGCACAAGCAACAAACCCACAAAATAAAGCCAGAGATTTCATGGTCCCTTTGGCAGGGCTCAGGGCTGGTGGATGAACTTTGGTGGCCCGAGGAGGAGCCTGAGGAGCTGGGACAGGGCTGGGACTGCAG
Source organism: Acrocephalus scirpaceus scirpaceus (assembly GCA_910950805.1). Taxonomy (NCBI): domain Eukaryota; kingdom Metazoa; phylum Chordata; class Aves; order Passeriformes; family Sylviidae; genus Acrocephalus; species Acrocephalus scirpaceus. Next base: position 3,507,447 of record OU383790.1, on the reverse strand, counting down.
GGAGAGAGGGGCTGAGGGCAGAGGGGAGCTCAGGGCTCCACACACACAGGGAGCTCCAGGCAGAGCTGTTTGCTCGATGTCTGCACAGTTTATAGAGGAAACTGCTGCCCTTATTAGCTTTATTTTTAGTGAGTCGGGTTCTCCATGGTTTTTTCCTCTCCTGACATCCAAGAAAAAAGCTGGCTCCCCCTTCCTTCCCCACATCCAGCAAAGGTGCCTCCCTCCTCCTTTCAGAGGTGACATCCAATTCCAAACTCCCCGAGCGTCCCACGGCTCTAACCCGCAGCCTCTGGGTGCTTTTCTCCTCGCCAGGGTGGAACGAGCTGCTCATTGCCTCCTTCTCCCACCGCTCCATAGCCGTGAAGGACGGGATCCTGCTGGCCACGGGGCTGCACGTGCACCGCAACAGCGCCCACAGCGCCGGCGTGGGGGCCATCTTCGACAGGTGGGTGGGGGTGCAGGGCTGCAGGGATTGCAGGGATTGCAGGGGTGCAGGGATTGTAGGGATTGCAGGGATTGAAGGGATTGCAGGGATTGTAGGGATTGCAGGGGTGCAGGGATTGCAGGGCTGCAGGGCTGCAGGGCTGCAGGGATTGTAGGGATTGCAGGGGTGCAGGGATTGCAGGGGTGCAGGGATTGCAGGGATTGAAGGGATTGCAGGGGTGCAGGGATTGCATCTCAGACCACCCTGCCTGGACATCCCCATTCCTGTCTCCACCCCAAACTGCCTCCGTTCCTGCTTGAGAACTCGGAGGAGCCTGGGGTGAGGGAGGATCCACCATCTTTGACAGGTGGGCGGGGATTGCAGGGATGCAGGGATTGCAGGGGTGCAGAGACTGCAGGGATGCAGGGTTTGTAGGGGTGCAGGGATTGCAGGGATTGCATCTCAGACCACCCTGCCTGGACATCCCCATTCCTGTCTCCACCCCAAAATGCCTCCATTTCTGGGGAGGAGGAGGCCAGGATGAGGGAAGATCCACCATCTTTGACATGTGGACAGGGACACAGGGATGCAGGGATTGCAGGAGTGCAGGGATTGCAGGGATTGCATCTCTGACCACCTTGCCTGGACATCCCCATTCCCATCTCCACCCCAAAATGCCTCTGTTCCTGCTTGAGAACTCAGAGGAGCCTGGGATGAGGGAGGATCCACCATCTTTGACAGGTGGGCCGGGATGCAGGGATTGCAGGGGATGCAGGGATTGCATCTCAGACCACCCTGCCTGGACATCCCTGTTGGAACCCCAGAGGCTGAAAATTTCAGGTTTTCTGAGCTGAGGGGTGCTGACCCTCAGATTAACACCGCATTTCACTTGAGGCCTTGGCTTGTGAGATTGAGTGATGGCACTGGGGTTGTGGGGTGTGGTTTGAGTGGTGGTGTCGCTGCAGGGCATGAAAGAGAGACAAAGAACTCTAAAATACTTCAGAATGCAAAATTATGTCTAATTCTTACCACCTTTTTATAAGGTATATCGATACTGACTTAACACAATTGGTGAATAGGAACGACACCTCTCTGATCCCATTGGTTAAACCAGAGAAACAGCAAAATACCACCTGGGGAAAGATTGTTTGGAGAAAGAATAATTGTTTGCCAAGGTTGTTTTGAGAAGAAACCTTGTTGAGAAGTTTTTCCTTGGGAAAGAGTTACCAGCTGCTAGCAGGCTGAATTCTCTCAGACTCAGAAATATCAGGCCCACATTGTGTGATCTCACAGGGTGAAAAACTCAGATTTGGGGTTTTAGTTTATAGTAATGTGTGTGGGCTAAGATAGAGGATTCAGGGCATTGTCTGAGTTCTTCTTCTTAGCCTTCTTCATGGATTTGGTGATTTTCTCTAATCAGGTGAAAAAGGTCAGCACTGCAGACCTTAGGTGGGCATTATTAAGTCAAAAGTATAAATAATATAAGTGTTACCTTAGTATTAAGTAATTATCTCTTCAATAGCCTTGGTAAGGGTTAGAAGCTCCATTTTGTCTCATTCCTCTGACTTTTAAGTAGAAGCTGACGCCTGGTGAGGCTGTAAATAGATAAGAGATAACAAACAACCAAAACCAAACTTGACTTTACACCTCCCTGGTCTTTCATCCTGACCTCAGCCGAGATAAACCAGGCAGGGATTTCCATCCCAAGCCTGTCTCCATCCCCGACTGCCTCCATTCCTGCTGGAGGGAGGAACCCAGGGATGAGGGAATCCATTCCATAAGAACACAGCAGCAAACCCATTCTCTGGGAACTGCCAAAAATCCCCAAACAGCCCCAAACAAGGAGCAGGCTGCCCAGTGCAAACCCAAGCCCCTCTCCTGGGGTCCAGATGCCTTCTCACATTAGGAGGAGGCCGCTCCTTCTCTCCTTTTCATCTTTAATTGGACCAAGACACGATTTTATTTGCACAGTAAGGCCCTGGTGATGCTCAGCAGGTTGCCCAGCCGTGTCCCCAGGGCTCTTTAATCCCAGGCTTTGGGGAAGTGTTTGAAATCCAGGCTTGCAGGGTGTTTGACCCACAGCATGACTCCAGGCACTGCTGAAACACCGATTCCTCTCCCTGAGACTCATCCTGAGCTGAAACCAAATCACCTTTTGCTGCTCTGCCCTGTGAGGAAATTGTTCTTGGGACCTGGGTGACATCATTTGTTCCTGTGAGGTCACAAGTGCAAGATCATGCACTTTGCTGCAGGATCTGACATGAAAAACCGGGCAATCAGTGGAAAATATTTCGAGGCCGACACCTGCAGTAAGAGCAAAGGGAGCAATAAAAATTACCGGCGGAGGAAATTACTTTTAGGTACCTGTTGGGGTGGGTTTTTTATTGTTATTTTTTATTTTTAGGCAGCTTTCTCAGGTGCCAGAGCCTCTCTGTGAATGGAGGAAGGCGGTTTTAATGGTCCCTGTTGTATCTCACAGGAACTATTGATGTTCCTAATGAGCTATTTTTGATGGAGGAGGAAAATGAGGCCACATCCTCAGCTGGCACAGGCCAGCACCATCCCCAACTTCATTAAACGTGACCGGAGCTTCTCACTCCTGCTCTGACACCTGGGGCTTTTCATTCCCTTTCTTTTATTTCGTGCTGACTCTGTGCTTTCTCTGTCCTTTTGCAGAGTACTGACAGAACTGGTGTCCAAAATGAGGGACATGCTGATGGACAAGACAGAGCTGGGCTGCCTGCGAGCCATTGTCCTCTTCAACCCCGGTACGAGCCTGGCTCTGCTCTCTTGGCTGCTCTCCTGTCCTTTTAGGGCCTTTTCTTCCCCAAAAAAGCCTCGTTGGAAATAGCAGAGGGCACCCAGATGCTGAGGGTCGGGCAGGGAGGGAGGCAGGGGTGAAAGTTGGTTTGGTTTGGAAAGGATCTTAAAGCTGATCTTGTTCCAAACCTATTTCCATGAGCAGGGAAACAACTCCCACTGTCCCAGAGTGCTCCAAGCCTCATCCAACCTGGCCTTGGACACTTCCAGGGATCCAGGGGCAGCCACAGCTTCTGTGCCAGGGCCTCCCCACCCTCACAGGGCAGAATTCCCTCCCAAAATCCAATCTAAGCCTGCTCTGTTTCAGTTTACAGCCGTTCCCCCTTGTCCTGTCAGCTCTCCCCCTTTTAGAGTGGCTGTGAAAAGAAAGTTCAGGTGCATGAGGGAGTTGTCCCTGACTTGGAACAAAGTGGAATCTGGATGTTGTTGAGGAGAAAAATACGGATTAGAGCAACACCAGAGCATGGAGATTATTGTCTCTGCTTCCCAACCTCATCATCCAAGGGCTTTTATTCCTGCATTTCTGGAAAAGAAATGCAGACCTGGAGAGGCTGAAAACATGAAATGTTCTATAAAATACACAGAACCTTCAATTTCTGACCACAGTTTCACAGAATCATGCTGCCCCCTCAGCCCCAGCTGCCCAAGGGGAGAGGAAGGTTCAGTGCCAGGGTTTTTCCCTCCAGCATTCCAGCTGCAAATCCCTGTGCAGGAGGAGCCAGGCTGCACATACCTGCACAACCCTCTGGATTTCAGAGTGGATCAGCCCAGGACAAACCTCCCCAGCCACCAGCAGCCCTGCCCTGCCCTCACAGAGCACAGTTTGTGCCCAAGCACAGCTCCTTGCCTGGATTTTCCCACCACAGCCAGGCCAGGCTGTTCCAGCAGGGTTTATTACAGTTTCTTGGGTTTGTTTTTCTTCTTGACCATTTTTTTGGGTTGGTTTTTTTTTTTTTTAGTCCCCCCCCTCCTTGTAATCGGCAGTAATTTATTGTCAGTAATTTGGGATTAACCATATATGGTCAAAGAAGGGGAATTTGGAGAGGTTCCCGTGGCACATGTGTTTGGGGATATCGATTTCTGCACTGTCCCTTTCACCCTGCTAAAAACAGATCCTCGCTCTGTGTGCTGTCCTGGGGGCTGTGCCAGGGCAGGGGCTTCTCTTTCAACCCCACCACAGGGCTGGAGGGGGAATTAAACCTTTTTAAATGGGTCTGGGACCACTGCAGTGAGCCAGAACATTTGGGGGTACAAGGTGAGGAAAAATCTGTGGTTGTGGGGTAAACCTTTGATTTCTGCACTGTCCCTTTCACCCCGCTAAAAACAGATCCTCACTGTCCTGGGGGCTGTGCCAGAGCAGGGGCTTCTCCTTCAGCCACAGGGCTGGAGGGGGAATTAAATCCTTTTAAATGAGGGTCTGGGACCACTGCAGTGACCCAAAACATTTGGGGTTGGGCTATGAGGTGAGGAAAAATCTGTAGTCACAGTGTAAACCTTTGATTTCTGCACTGTCCCTTTCACCCTGCTAAAACCAAATCCTCACTGTCCTGGGGGCTGTGCCAGAGCAGGGGCTTCTCTTTTAGCTCCACAGTGCTAGAGGAGAAATCCCAGGGCTGGAGGGGGAATTAAACCCTTTTAAATGGGTCTGGGGCCACTGCAGTGAGCCAAAACATTTGGGGTACAAAGTGAGGAAAAATCTGTGGTCGCAGGGTAAACCTTCGAGTGCTCCCCCAAATCCCTGGAGCTCAGAGCCTGCATCCACCCTTTGGTGGGGCTGGAAGAGATGGAGGCAATGCCCAGAGGGGTTCCTGGCTGCCTGGGGAGCCTGGAGGTGCTCGGCTGATGGTTTTTGTGCTGCCTTTTAGACTCCAAGGGGCTGTCGAACCCGGCGGAGGTGGAGGCGCTGCGGGAGAAGGTGTACGCGTCACTAGAGGCTTACTGCAAACACAAATACCCCGACCAGCCCGGCAGGTGAGCTCCTTCCTCCTGCACCCTGCCCTGCTGCAAACCCCCTCCCATGGGTGCTGCAGCTCCCAAGGGTGTCCTTCTGTTCTGGGGTTTCCATTCCCAGCGGATAAACCGCTCCTTCCTACCCATTCCGGCTGTGGGCATCCCTAAAAAAAATAAACCCTCTCCTGTGCAGTGCACAGAGGTTTTTATCCCTTCTCCAGGAAATCCAGCGAGGTGGGCAGCCCTGAGGAGCCCCAGCAGTGGGATGAGCACATATGGGAAGGGTGGGGGGGTTGGGGGGTATCATTTCCCTTTTGGAAACCGCGGCGAGCGAAACCGCGGCAAAAATAGGCCTCACATGGAGTTAATTTTCAGTGGCAGATGAGCATCATTGCCGGGAAGTGAAAGCCTCAATTGATGCTCTTTTTCTCCCCTCCCTGCCTCCCCCAATCCAGCTGGGAATGGGAGGGGGAATTAGGAATGCGTTCCTGGACCGCTCGGCAGCTGAGTGGGCGCATTTTCCCAGTTACAGCCTGGAGCTGGCAACTGCCACTTCAGTTCCTGACAGCTTCTTGAGAAACCAAGCAAAGCACTGGGAGCTGCTACTGGGGGAAAAAAAAACCAGCCCAGGCAGCTGGGATTTGCACCTCACCTGCATTCCTGGCCCTGTGTGGAATGGTGGATGGGGAAATAGAAAGGATGCTTTCACAGCAGTGAGAGCAGCGGGCAGAGCGTGCCCTCCCCTCAGAAGTGATGCTGGATTTTGGTTTTTCCCCCCAGTTTGGGTCCCAGGGTGCTGGCAGATGAAGAAAGGTGTGTTGTGAGGGATTTCTGGATGATCCTGGCTGGTTGGAGGCAGGCAGAGTGAGGGTGAGGGTGCTGTGGGGTGGGTTTGGTTTGTTTGAGGGGTGAGCACAGAGCAGGGCTGGCACCTCTCCTCTGCCAGGGAGAAGCTTCATTAAATTGGATTTCTGGAGCAAATCCCGGGCCAGAGCCTGGACTTTGGCTGTTGTGGAGCTGTTCTGGCACCAGGAGCCTTGGGAATCACAGCCAGCAGCTCTCCTGGATGATTCCCTGGCTGGGGGGAGCTCTTTGCACCTTGTGCAGGACCTGCAGCCCTGGCACACACAGGGGGTGGCACAGGGACAGCCCTGCACCCCAAACCCCCCAGGCCACCGTGCCTGACAGCTCAGACACTGAGCCACAGCCCACAGCAGCTCCCCGGGGCTCTGCCTCAATGCTCAGGTGTTCCAGGGAATGTTTAAAGTCCAAAAGCTGCACCAGGGGCTCTGGAATTCAATCTCTCACTGGCTTTGAGTGACCTTGGGCCGGGAACCTTCTTGTGTGATGTTCACACCCATCCTTGGTGGCCTGGGAGGTTCTGCACGCTCAGGGGTGTCCTGAGAGCTGTGGCAGCACCCCAGGTGCCTCAGGAGGGAGAACCCCTGGGCTGGGCAGCCGGGGTCACACAGGAGCTCCCCAAAATTCTCCAAAGCTCTGGGCATCCCCCTGACCTGCTGGCACAGTGTGGTCACCAGCTGGGGCTGTGAGCAATCCCTCCTGGGGCTGAGCAAAGCCCTGCTCCAGCCTGACTGCAGCTTCACTGCTCCGTGCCTGGCGGGATTTGTGCAATTCCCACTTTTCCAGGTGCTATTTGTGAAATTCCCACCTTTCCAGGTGCCATTTGTGGAATTCCCACCTTTCCAGGTGCTATTTGTGGAATTCCCACTTTTTGAGGTGCCATTTCTGAAATTCCCACTTTTCCAGGTACCATTTGTGAAATTCCCACCTTTCCAGGTGGGATTTGTGGAATTCCCACTTTTCCAAGTACCACTGGAGGAATTCCCACCTTTCCAGGTACCATTTGTGTAATTCCCACTTTTCCGGGTACCATTTGTGGAATTTCCACCTTTCCAGGTGCCATTTGTGGAATTCCCACTTTTTGAGATGCCATTTCTGGAATTCCCACTTTTCCAGGTACTATTTGTGGAATTCCCACCTTTCCAGGTACCATTTGTGTAATTCCCACCTTTCCAGTCACCCTTGGGTGCGGGGCTTCCTCCAAATCCCAGCAGCAGTTTGGGAGCACCCTGTAAACACCAAAAATGATTTTTTCCTGCAGAGAGAGGAATTCCCAGGAGAAACCCATCCCTGCTGCTGCCCAGGGAGGTCTGGGAGCCTCCGTGACCCCCAGCCCAGCCAGGGCTCTCCTCTCCCTTCCCAGCCCCAGCCCGTTGTGCTCCAGGCCGGTTATCTCATGGTTAAACACATCCCAGGGCTGGAGCCATCATCTGGTTTGGTTTAAAGTGAAACTTCCTGAATGGGATGGTAGGACTGATTTGTTTTTCCTGGCTCTGCTCCCGTTGTTCTCGCCAGCTCAGCAGAAAGGAAAAAAAAAAAATTAAAACAAAAATAGGGAGTTGTGCATGCATGTAGAATATCTGTGCTTGTGTTTTCTGCAAGGTCCCACTCTCCCTGGCTCTTTGCTGCTGTTCAAGCCCTGATGTTGCAGCAGAAAAGCAGATAACCCTGCTGTGGCTATGAAAAGGTTTTTTCTTTGGCTTTGGAGCCAGGAAAAGGGGGTGAGGTGACATCCAGTGGCACCTGGGATGCTCCAGAGCGCTCTTGCAGGAGCTGGTGGATTTCTCCTGGCTCCACAGCTTCTTGTCACCCTCTGAGCCCAGCAGCCAGCAGCTTTTCCCTGGTGTGGATGGTTCATTTCCATCCTGGCTGGGTCATGCAGAGCTGCCAGCTCTGCTCCTGCCTTGTGTGACCGAACCCATCTGCTCCAGGCAGGGCAGGGGTGCAGGGAGGGTTTTTGTTTGCCCTCCTCAGAGCCCTGAGGAGAAGGGGAGCTCCCCCTTTCTTTCCCAGCTGGTTTGCAGTGCCCCTGTGTCACAGCCTTGGCCTCAGCCCTGGCAGCCCCAGGGCTCAGCTGGGCATGGTCAGAACCTTCAGAACCCCAGGGAAGGCTCAGGAGGTGCCCAGAACCTGCAGGAAAAGGGGCATCACCCATCCGAGTGCCAGCTCACCCATCCCAGTGCCAGCTCACCCATTCCAGTGCCAGCTCACCCATCCCAGTGCCAGCTCACCCCTCCAGCCCCTTCCCAGCTCTTTGTCCTTTTCCCTGACAAAACCTGAGCTGCTGAGGGTGCCTGCAGCACTGGCAGGGCCAGGGCTGATCCGTGGTGCCTCCTCTCGATGGCTGCACCCCACGAGCACCTCGGGGTGTCCCCCAGCCCAGGGCTGGCTTTGCATTCCTGGTTTCACTCTTCCAGCTCAGTTCCCAGCACGGGTTTGTTGGGAATCTCCCCCGTGGCTGCCTCATCTCCAAGGCTGGAGGTGAATGATTTCCCTGCTGTCCTGGGGTGACTTTTTGATCCCCAATTGTTCTGTTCTGTTTATCCTGTTTTACATATTAATATATATAGGATATATATAATTATATATATAGGATTATAATATTATTATATTATATTATATTATACTAGACATTATTATATTATATATTATGTATTATATATTATATATTATATACTATATCTTACATATGTATTATATATTATATATTGTATTATAAATTATAGAATAAATATTATATATAATAAATACTATATTATATAGTTATAATTATAATAAATATTATAGATAATATAAATATATAGAATATATATAAATATATGTAGAACTTGAAAGTTCTACACTTTCAAGACTGGTTCTGAGAGCAAACTGTGGGGAAAAAAAAGCACACAGTTTGGTTTGGGTTTGCTCTCCAGAGAGGGCTTTTCTCCTCTCCATTCGGAGGTTTTTCTCCCAAATTTGCCCTAAACACGGACGGAACAAGAGGACACAACCTCAAGCTGTGCCAAGGGAAATATAGGTTGGATATTGGGAAAAATTTTTCACAGAAAGAGTGATAAAGTACTGGAATGGCTGCCTGGGGAGGTGGTGGAGTCACCATCCCTGGAGGTGTTTAACAAAAGCCTGGATGTGGCACTGGGTGCCAGGGTTTAGTTGAGGTGTCAGGGCTGGGTTGGACTCGATGATCTTGAAGGTCTCTTCCAACCTAAAAATTCTGTGACTCTGTGACTCTGTGACCTGCACAGCTCTGGGTGCAGCCCCACGATTTGGTAGCAAGGGGCTGACTCCAAATTTCGGGGGCCGGGGGAAGAGGTGTCTGTCTGTCTGTCTGACCGTGCCGTGTCTGTCTGTCTGTCTGACCGTGCCGTGTCTCCCGTTCCCCCCCAGGTTCGCCAAGCTCCTGCTCCGCCTCCCAGCCCTGCGCTCCATCGGCCTGAAATGCCTGGAGCATCTCTTCTTCTTCAAGCTAATAGGCGACACGCCCATCGACACCTTCTTGATGGAGATGCTGGAAGCGCCGCACCAAATGACTTAAAGAGAACTCTGCTGGGTCAGTCCCGAGCCCGGCCGGGCTCCTTCGGGGGCCCTTCCTCCGCTTCCCTCCGCCCCAGCCCGTCCCTCCCCGCTGCCCCCAGCGCCGGAGGCACCGTCTGATCCGGGGCACCCCCGGCCCGTCCCGTCCCGGCCTCCTGGTTCGCCTGTCCCCGCTGTCCGTTCGCTGTCACTGCTGCATCTCCAGACCTGCTCGCTGGTTCCCCCCTGTGCTACTTTGTAGAGAGAAGTGGGAGCGGAGAGAGCTTTGCCAACCCCTGCCCACCCCCGCCGTGCCATGAGGTTTGGGATGAGCTGGCGTCACCCCCAGTCCCAGCCCTCCCCTTGGGGACAAGGACCGGTGCCAGCCCTCGGGGGGGGCAGTGAGGGGTTTGGACGAGCCCAGGGGAGTGGTTGGACTCTGCCGGATTGCAGCTGGGCTATTTTCAGAGGATGGAGTTTTTGGAAAAAAAAAAAGAGAAGAAGAAGAAAAAGAAGACAAAAAAAAAAAAAGAGAAAAAAAAAAAGTTCTATTTTTGGTTTCTAACTATTCTTAGCAGTCTCCGGTAGTTACTTTGCGGAGGGAGAGGCCGTGCCCCGTGAATGAGTCACCCGTGGCTGCACAGAGCCTCCTCCTCCCGCTCAGAGCAGAGGATTTGGGATGGAGCTGAATCCCCCACCCCGAGGAGTGGCACAGGAAACGCCCTGCGGCCACCCCGGGGTGCTGCCGGGCATCCCTGCCCACCCAAGGGTGCCCGTGTGGACGTGAGCCAGCTGCAGCACTTGCTCTAAGGCTGCCAGGGACTCCCCGTGGCCATTGCCCAGCTCCTGGGGGCTTGGTGGGAGCCCTGTCCTCAGCACAGCATCCCAGTACATCCCAGTGCTGTCTTAGGATATCCCAGTGCTGCCCCAGTACATCCCAGTGCTGCCCCAGTACACCCCAGTGCTGTCCCAGTATATCCCAGTGCTGCCCCAGTACACCCCAGTGCTGTCCCAGTATATCCCAGTGCTGTCCCAGTACACCCCAGTGCTGCCCCAGTACATCCCAGTGCTGCCCCAGTACATCCCGTGACCCCACTCTGGGGTTTCAGCTCACCCAGGATGCTGCTCCTGTTGTTTCAACCCTGCAAAAACACTGCAAAGCAGCAATTGCAGCTGTTAATTAGGCTGGTTAATTGCAGCTGTTAATTAGTGGTGAAGCAAGAACAGGGCTCCCCCTCCCCTGGATCTCCCCCCGTTGGGGCTGGGTGGCAGCACCATCCCCGCCCTCCCCGGCATTCCCAGAGCACCAAAAGCACCTCGGCTTTTGCACAACCCTTTCCTCGAGCCTTGGTGTGCCAGCGGGGAGCTGGACAGGGATTTGGGGATTGGGGACGCAGTCCCAGGAATGTGGGATGGGATTCCCCGGGAGCGTGTGGCCAGAGGGAGAAATCCTTCTTCACCTCCCCGTGCCACCTTCATCAGGTGTCTCCACCAAAAACATGGATTGGAGATAAAACAGAGCAGAGGGAGCGATGAGGGCTGTTGGGAAGGGTTTTCCCCTCTCAGCAGGATGGAGCTCGAGGTGTCTGAGCCCAGGGGCTTCCCCACCACTCCCGTGTGCTCCGTGCTGTAAAAAACCGAGGATGAGATCCCAAATATCCCGTTCCTGCTGGTTTGCAGCTGGTTGCAAACTCCTCCCGTGTTCCTGGAGGGGATGGAGCAGCACCCACCCCCTCACCGCCCTGTTTTGGCGGGGACACCGCTGCCACCCGCCTGTTGTCACCTTAGCCGGCAGCTGGAGCGCGCAGCTCCATCCCCGGCCGCCCCAAAATAAAATCCCGCGCTGGGTTTCAGGTGGTGCCTCCCCCTCGGGCTGGCCCGAAGTGGCGAATCGGCAGAGGCAGGCAGAGCGCCTTGGCTCTGTTTCCCCAGCAGCCTGCAAGCCTCTGAAAATATTATTAAACAGCTTCACCCTGCAAAGAATTTGCCAAGAAAACGAGGCAGGAGAAAAATGAAATCTGGCGAGGGTGCCAGGAAACGCGAGCAGGCTGTTCCTGCCAGCGGGAGGCTGGCACAGCCCCAGGGGCGCAGGGAGGTGGCAGAGCCCGGACCCTCCAGCCCCACCCAGCCCCCGGGCAGCCCCCGGGCCCCAGCCCGGCTCTCCCAGCAGAAAGGAGCCCGGGATTTGTTTTGTCACAGAGGGAAAGCTTTGGGGAAGTTGGTGGATGTTGCACTAGGATGAACCCGCTGGTGTCTGGTGGGTGGAGCCACTTTTTACCTGGTGGGTGGCTGGGAAGGGGCCCTTGGGTGCTGTGGTGGCTGCAGGGGGGCACAGTGGGAGCTCCCATCCCATCCCATCCCATCCCATCCCATCCCATCCCATCCCATCCCATCCCATCCCATCCCATCCCATCCCATCCCATCCCATCCCATCCCATCCCATCCCATCCCTTCTTCGTGCAATCCCATCCCATTCCAATTTTATCCCATCTCGTTTCATCCCATCCCTTTCCATTCTGTCACGTTCCATCATCTTCCATCCCCTTTTTTCTCATCTGTCCCCATCCCATCCCACCCTGTCCCATTTCATCCCATCTCATCCCATGCCATCCATCCCATCTTTTCCCATCCTATCCCATTCCAATTTTATCCCATCTCATTTCATCCCATTCTCATTTCTTTCCATTCTGTTATGTTCTATGATCTTCCTTCCTCTTTTTACCCATCTGTCCCCCATCCCATCCCAATCTTATGCCATTCCAATTTTATCCCATCTCATTTCATCCCATCCCTTTCCATTCTGTTACGTTCCATCATCTTCCATCCCCTTTTTTCCCCATCTATTCCCATCCCATCTCACCCTGTGCCATTTCATCCCATCCCATCTCATGTCGTCCATGAAATCTTCATGGAATCCCATCCCATGGATCCCACCCCACCCTATGGATCCCATCTCTATCCCATCCTCATCCCCATCCCCATTTCCATCCCCATCCCATTCCCATTCCCATTCCCATTAGCCCCTGACCCTACAGCCCCAAGGGGAGGCTCTGCAGGCCCCAGGCTCCCAGTCAGGATCATCCCCGTGCCTCAGTTTCCCTGCTGGAGCAGCACAGCCCCAATCCCTGGCCCTGGTGAGGGGATTTTTGTCCTGGGGGTTTCACTTTCCAGCTGGTGGAGTTGGGATTCCCTGAGCCCCCAAATCCTGGCCCAGCCCCTCCATCCTTCCCATGGGAAGGAGAAGTTTTGTGCGTTGGGAACAGCCAGAGCAGCCTTAAAGCAACGAGCTTTGCATGGTTTGAGTCTTTCCTTCGTATTCTTTTCACTTTGGGCTTCTTTTTTTATTGATGATGTTGTTGTCCTCCTCATGGTAAGGCTGAGTGTGGAGAGGTGAAGGGAGACAAAGGGCACATTATTCCCTGGAGAGGTGGGACATGGATTCACCCAGCTCTCCTGCAAAAATCTGCTCCGTTCCTAAGGATTCTTTGGATTCCTGTTGGTGGGACAATCTTTAATTCTCTGAGGATAGCACAAACATCAGCCTTTCCCCCATCACCTCGCTGCGTGTCCCTGCCACCCCACACCCAACCCAGCCCATCCCAAACCCTTCCCTGCGGGAATGCCGAGCTGCCCTGGGCGCTGGGATTACCCAGGAGTGACATTGGATGGGGGGACAGGTGGATGTGACAAAATTTGGCCTTGCTGACCCCTCCCTGGGCTGGGCTCCCCATCCCAAACCCAGCTGGGCTGCTGATCCCAAAAATCCGGGCTGCTGATCCCAAAAACTCCGGGCTGGAGAGCGGGGCTGCCTCGGGCGGTGTGTGAGTGTCCCTGTACGTACTGTAGATACCGACACTGTATAATACCCACTCACATATACACATAGAGAACTGTAGCAATTACAGACTTTGCCTGGCTTTTGTTGTGGTTTAGGTCGATTCTTTTTCCTGATTTTTTTTTTTTTCTCTTTTTTTCCCCCCTCCTCGCTTTTTATTTTGGTTTTTTTTTTTTTCTTTGTTTTGCTTTTGTTGTATCCGAATCCCTTTCCAAATTGGCAGATGCCAAATCTGGATTTTTATTCCTCAAGACAAAGGAACTGCATCTATTTTAAGATGCCTTTTTGTTTTGTTTTTTCTTCTTTTTATTTCATTTTTTTCTTCTTTTTATTTCATTTTTTCTTCTTTTTGTTTCCTTTTTTTTCTTCTTTTTTGTTTCATTTTTTCTTCTGCTTTTCTCCTTTTGTTTTATTCTTTCTTTGAAGCAGGTGGTTTGGAGTAAAAGAATAGCTTTAGCAATTCCCAATACTTAGTGATGGATGCCTTGGCTATGGGATACATAGATTAAAAAAAAAAAAAGACATTAAAATTTAGAATGACAAAAAAAAAAAAAAGAAGAGATAAGGAAAAAAATATCTAAAGCATCAATAAAGTTAAAATCTATTTTTGTACAAATGTAATTTTATCCCTTACCGTATCCTTGGATATTTTCTTTCCTGGATTGTTTTGTTTCTTCTACAGAGATTGTTATAAACTCTCTCTATTTTTTTCTCTCTTTCTCTCTGTAAGTGTTCAGCCACAGGGATGTGGAGAAGAGGGAGAAACTTCTGACCGTGTTTTAAAGGCTTTATATGAAATCTCTTTTGAAATAATTTTTTTGAATGAACTTTTTATTTTGGTTTTTTTTTTTTCCCCCCTACTTCCAAAAATCTTTTTGGGGTTTGGGAGAGGGGTGGGAGGGAGGGGGAGGGATGGTCTGGGGGTGTCTTTTGTCACGTATCTCTGGCGTTCCTGCAGGTCTGTTTTACTGTGAAATCACTACCGTATATTATTATTCACTTCAAAAAAAAAAACAAAAACAAAAACAACAAAAAAAGGTTAAAAAAGAAAAAAAGAAAAGGAAAAAAAAAAAAAAAAGAGAAAGAACCTCTGCTGGAAACGCCAGTATTTTGAGAACAATTGTATTAGAATTGTGGAAAAAAAAAATTGAGAAGAAAAAAAAAAAAAAAGAGAAAAAGAAAAAAGGAGGAAAAAAAAAAAAAAAAGAAAATATATGAGCATTTTAAAATATAACCCAGTCCAAGCCCTCGTTTGTTCTTTTTGGTGTGTTTTGGGTTATTTATTGAGGGGGGGAGGCTGTCCCCATTCCCGGGCACTGCAAATCCAAGGAAATCTCAGCTGAGTGTGAGGAGCAATTGAACCCCAAACTCTCCCAAGACTTTTCCCTTTTCCTCAGGTATTTTCCATGGGAATTTCCCAATCCCTTGGCACCCTCTGGGCTCTCCCCGGCGCTCCCGTTGTGCCCAGCGGTGACATTGCAGTGCCACCCCTGGGGTGGGGCTGTCCCCGTGCCAGGGCTCGGCTCTGGGGGCGCACAGGGAATTTTTAGGGTCCAGCAGGGGATGAGGGCGATGTTTCCCAGCCCCAATCCCTCCTTGGAGTCTCCCCGGTGGGAGAACGGGAGCTTTTAGCCTGAGCTTAAACCTGGATTGTGCCAGGTACAAAGGAGCTTGAACTCGCTCTCGGCTTTACGGGAGGGGTAAATAAATAAATAAATCAATAAATCCTCCCCCGGCGGCTGCGGATGGAGATGGAAAAAGCAGCGGCTCAAATTCGGTTAGCGCCGATCCGTGCTGGCTCATTTGGGGAAAAAATGAGTGTTTTCATTCGGGAAAGAGACTGGGGAGGGCAGGGAAAGGGACACAGGGTGGGTTTTTATTTTTTACCTGCTGTTTCCCAGAGCTGCCCATCCGCACTCCCTGCCCCGCTCGGGGAGCCCCCAGGGAGCCCCCGGGGAGCCGGGAGCGCCCGCCCGGCCACGCTCCCGCCTCCCCCCAGCCGCACAGGGCCCCTGTGTGCCTCGTTAACCTCCGGGCAGCGCTCGGTGTTTGCAGAGAAAATATTTACCTCCCTCCCCAGGGTGTTTTGTCGCCCTTCTCCCGGGCGGAGCGGGCCGGGAGCTGTGGGGCAGCGCCGGGATGCTCCGAGGGGCTGCCCGGGTCAGCGCTGCCCGCTGGCTGGGAAACCGCGTTCGGCGTTGGAAAGCGGGCTGGGTTCTATTTTTAACGATGCTAATAACAGAAAGGAAAGCAAAGCTGAGCTGGTCATTGACTTCATTTTTAATTTTTTTTTTTTAATTTCTTATTATTTTATTATTTTATTATTTATTATTTATTTTTACTTTTATTTTATAGTTTATTTTTTAATTTTTATTTTATTTTAAATATTATTATTATTTTATTTTTTAATTTATTTTTTATTTTACTTTTATTTTATTGTTTATTGTTTAATTTTTAATTTTTTTAATTTTTATTTTTTATTTTATTTTAAATATTATTATTTTATTATTTATTTATTTATTATTTTCTTTTAAAATTTTTTTATTATTATTTTACTTTTTATTTTTTAATTTTTTATTTTATCTTTAAAATTTTTAAGTTTATAAATTTAAAAAAAATATTTTATTTTTATTTTAAAATTATTTTTTATTTTATCTTTAAATTATTATTAATAATAATTAATAATAATAATAATAATTTTAATTTTAATTTTTTTATTCTTGTGTTTGGTTGCTGCTGTGTTTTTTGCTTGGGGGACACTCCCGGACCCCAAACCTGGGGAAGGGCTCTGCTCTCCCTCCTCAGCCGCCGGCCAGGGAGGAGGAGGAGGGGGAGGCGGAGGAGGAGGACGGGGTTTGCACCTTGGCCAAGCCGTGGCTGTTTTTGCAGCCTGTGCAGGGATCTCGGTGCTGTTTTGTCTCCTCCCGGCTCCTCGATACCGGCCCGTGATTGCACCGCAATTAAACCTCGCGGCCGCGCTTTGTTGTGTCTCGGTCTGGGTGTGCGCGGGGCTCACCCTTGCCCGGGGACATCGGCACACACCGGGAGCTCCGGGGCTTTATCGGGAACACCGCAATTCCCGAAACCCTGAGCCCTTGGAGCCGCGGGACGGGGAGCGGGTCAGGGTTCATTCCCAGCTCCCTGCACGATGCCTGGAGCGGGAGATGCTGAGCTGGGGGTGCAGGGCTCACCCTTGGAGAGGCACAGTTTAATTCCCGAGCATTCCCAGCGCTGACAGAGATGGAGCGGGGTGTCCGCAGGGAATCCCTGACGGGAAGGGCGGGCTGTGATCCCGGCCCCTCCGCTCGCCCCCCTCTGCCCGCCCCGGCTCTGCGGCGGGGAGGGCGCTCTCCAAACAAACCCAGCCAGGCGAGCTCTTGGCGCTGCTAATTTGTCACTTCATAATTGCCGAAGAAAAGCAGGTCGGTTTTTTTCTCCTCCTGACCTCTCTCCTGCGGCCTTTTCACCCCAGCTGGCCCCGGGGCCGGGCTCGGGGTCCCGCCGTGGCCTCCGGGGGTCGCAGAGGGCACCTCGGCCTTCGGCAGCGCTTTGTCCCGGTGACATTTCCAGGGATGTCCCCATGGCACCGGGGGGACACAGCCACCCCCGGGCACGGAGCAGGCTCGCCCCGGTGCGGGGGGAGACGGGAGCAGATGGGAGCAGCGGCAGGGAGAGCTCCGAGGAGCTGGATTCAGGTTCGGGCTCTGTTTCAAATAAAATTCAGGAGTTCAGCTGATCCGCAGCTCCCCAGGGCGGGGTGGGAATTGCGCTCCCGGCGTTTCCAGCTGGGATTTGGGCTGGGAAGGGCTGGGAGGTTCTTTATTGGGAGCAGGGCCGGGGTTGCGGAGGCGGCTGCGGGACTGAGAAGCTCCCGGAGCGGGGCTGAGCCCACCGGGATTGGGGACAGCCCCTCGGGAGCCCCCGGGGGCCGGCCCGGCCCGTCCGAGCAAAGAGCAAAGAGCAAAGTGCTGCTGCCATCTCCCGACCGCAGCCAGCCCTGCCCGGGAGGCCCTTTCCTGACCGGGATATGGCCTTCCCTACCCGGGATCCCATTACCCTGCCCGGGATCCTATTACCCTGCCTGGGATCCCATTCCCCTGCCCGGGATCCCATTACCCTGCCCGGGATCCCATTCCCCTGCCCGGGATCCCAGTCCCTTTTCCAGGATCCCACTCCCTTTCCCGGGATCCCATTACCCTGCCTGGGATCACACTCCCCTGAGCGGGATCCCGCTCCTTTTCCCGGGATTACACTACCTTTCCTGGGATACCTCTCCCTTTCCCGGGATCCTGCTCCCTTTCCTACGATCCCTTTCCCCTTCCCGGGATGCCCACTCCTTTCCCGGGATCCCGCTCCCTTTCCCGGGATGCCCACTCCCTTTCCCGGGATCCCATGCCCTTTCCACTCCCTTTCCCGGGGTACGCAGTCCCCTGCTCAGGATTCCACTCCCTTTTCCCGGGATCCCATTCCCCTGCCTGGGATCCCGCTCCTTTTCCCGGGATGGCCACTCCCTTTTCCCGGGATCCCAGTCACTTTCCCGGGATCCCGCTCCCTTTCCCGGGATCCCCACTCCCCTGCCTGATTCCCTCTCCCCCTACCCAGCTCCCATTCCCCTGGAGCAGCCCTGGGGCTGGAATGAAACAATCTGTAGGAAAAGATTGAAAAAAAAAATTAAAAATATATATAAATTGTGGGGTTTGTTTTGGGGTTTTTAAGTTTTATTTTTGTTTTTTTATTCCCTTTTGCTCCCACCCTGCGAGGCTCTGAAGAGGAGGGAGTGAATCTCTGCCTCCCTCACTCCACAGTGCCCCAAATCAGGTTCTGAGCAGTTTTCTGCCCCTAAAAGATGCTTTGCTCTCAATCACTTCCATCTCCTTCCCTCCTCCCTGCCCCGGCTCTGGAATTCCTGTCCTGACCCTAAAATTCCTGTCCTGACTCTGAAATTTCCTGCTGAGGCGAGCTGCACACACCGAGAGCCCAAACATTGAATTTCAATGCATTTTAACCCATTTGCCTTCACGGGCTGCCCGTGCCTGCTCTTCCCTCACAGCCTGACCAGGAGTTCACAAATTCTCCTTTAAAGCATCACCCAAACCGAGTCCTTTTCATTTCCAAAGAGCCCCAGCTCCCAGGGCACGGGCGAGAAACATCAGCCACAAAAAAATTTTGCGTCTCTCTGCCTTACAACCCTGGCAGTGAAACCTTGTTTGGCTTTGGAGGCAAAGATTTTCCACGCCGGGCTCCAGCGCCACTCGATCGCTCTGAGCCCACATCTTGTTTTCCTTCTGACAGGGTGAGCTGTGATTCTTGGCTGGGTGAGCAGCCACTAAATGAAAAGATGCTTTTAAACTCCTTCACTCAACACTCACCCCCAAAAACCCACGGGGAGGGTCAGATGGAAATTTGCTGGAGTTATCAGCCAGGCTTTCTGCTGGATTCCTTTTGTGCTGAGGGGCGTTCAATGAAGGCACAAGTGTTTGTAAAGGTAGGAGAGCCTGGTGATGAAAGCAGCCAGGGCATTGGGTTTATTTCCTTGTGAACAGCCCGTGTTTGAGGCATTGTGTGGCTCCTGACTCAGCTCTCATGGTTTGTTTTGCCTGGATCTTTTGATTTATAACATAAAAACCTCCTGCTTGTAAGAGGAGCAGCCCCATCCTGGTGTGAGCTCACTGGAGAGCCGAGGGGTGGAGGGGGAATTTCCTGGCTCAGGGCTGGCCATGGAGCCAGGAGCAGACTGGGAAAGGTTGGACTCGATGATCTCTGAGTTCTTTTCCAGCCTGGGTGATTCTGTGGCTCTGTATTTTTGGGTTTGGAATTCTGCTGCTAACTAAAGCACGCTGATTCCCAGGATAAACTGATCAACAGGTTTCTCATTCTCATCACGCTTTCTTTGTTATTTTGTAAATACTGTGTGAGCTTCGACTCTTCTCATGGATTTTTCCCAAAAAAAATTCCTCTGTCACCTGGTGTTTACGAAAAGGGAAGAGAGGGAGTCCTTCTCTGACAGTCACAGCCCTTTTTGCACAGAATGTCATAAAAAGGGACGAGGAGAAAATAAAGTCACTTTCTGATCACCATTGAGAGCTGTCTCTGTGTGTCTCATTTCCTTTTCCTACTGTGACAATTCTGGGTGATTCCGTGGCTCTCTGAGGCTGTTCCTGCTTTGCTGCTGGTGAGTTTGCAGCCTGGAGTCTCTTCCTGGGGATCCCACTCAGGGCTGGGGGCTGCTTCCCACTCGTCCTGGTTGTGGTGGGAGAGGGATTGGCATTCCTGCCCCATCCCAAGCCACTTTTCCCATCCTTGTTCCTCTATCAGGGCATGTTCTGACAGCCAGAGGTTTCCAGAGGTGGAGGCGGATGAGGATTGCTGAGAGGAGAGAGGAATCAGCACTGGGCAGGCACAAGGCTTTCCTTCTTAGCAAGAACATGGTTTTTCTTGATATATTTCTGTATTTTCCTGATTAAAAATGGGATTTTCACCTCTGTGAAATGTTCTTCACTATTCAAAATATTTTCCTGCTTGCCAGGAAATCAGAAGTCAATTCTGATTCCCAAATGCCACAGGATGAGCAGGGAGGCACTGCCCTGCTGCCCCAGGTGTTTCAGCCCCCATGAGCCCCCAGCCAGAGTCCTTCACCCCTGTCCCATCCTCATCTCATCCCTGTTCCAGCACTGCCTGATCCCTGTCCCATCCCTGTCCCATCCCTGTCCCATCCTTGTCCCATCTCTGTTCCATCCCTGTCCCACCCCTGCTCCAACCCTGTTTCACCCTTGTCCCAACTCTGTTCCATTTCTGCCCCATCCCTGTCCCATCCCTGTCCCATCCTTGCTCCATCCTGTCCCAGCCCTGCCCCATCCCCGTTTCACCTTTTTCTGTCCCTGTTGGGTCCCACACACTTCGGGTGACAGGGAGGTGGCAGGGCAGGGGACAGGGCTGGGTGGCAGGGCTGGGTGGCAGGGTGGCAGGGAGGTGGCAGGGGCAGGTGACAAGGAGGTGGCAGGGGCTGGGTGTCAGGGAGGCAGGGAGGTGGCAGGGGCAGGGTAGGTGACAGGGAGGTGGCAGGGGCAGGTGGCAGCGCTGCTCCCGGGTGTCCCTCACCCCCGGCCTCCCCTCCCAGCCGTGCCCGGGCAGACTCCTCGGGCTCTCGGGCGCTCCCGGACGTTGCCCAATGTTGAAATTGGATCCTCTGGGATGAGCAAAGCCTGCTCTGGCCTGCCTGCTCCTGCTCCTGCTCGGGATTGTTTCCCTCCCCATGGCAAAGAACCGAATTTCCTGCTGTCTGCAGGTCCCCAAAGCCCCCCTGGATTAACCCCTGCCTGGTCTTTATGTGCTGATAAATTTCTTTATTTTTAGGGGACCACCATGTGCCACCTTCCTCTGCTGGGAATTCCCACCTCCTCTCTGCCTTCCCCACCTCTCTGCTTCTCCCTTTTGGAAGGGGAGCATTGAGAGGAGATTCCTTCCAGCCCAAAAAATGCTCCCCACGAGTTTCAAAGCCACAACAGCTCGGTGCATCCAGTTTTAACTCTGCCCTGATGTCTCCAGGCACAAATCAGACGGCTCTGGGCACAGCAGAGACACTTGGGGGCCAGATTGTGGCAGTGAAAGGATCAGCCCCAGGAAATATTCCCCAATTCCAGAGCCATTTGTACATCCAGCCAGCTGTGCATCCACTGATGTTATAAATGCATAGTATATGGTTGGCTTTTATTAATATTATAAATATTAATATATATTGATTATATAATATTTATTGATATATTTATAATCTATATTTATTATATAGTATTATAAATATAATATAATATTAATATTATAAATATAAAATATTAAAATGAATACTGTATGTAGAATGCAGGAAGATTGTACTGTATTTTCTTTTATTAATAGAATTTAAAAATGTGATGATTGAATACTTTTTATGATTGTAACTTAGAAGACTGGGGTCTTTTGTTTTCCTGCATGAAGATTGCTGACCAAAAAGCAATTAAACTTCTCTTATCAAGGATCTTGTCCAAATAAAAATAACCAGAACCCCAAAAGAAGAATTTATAAGACCTGTGCTATCAAACAAAATAGAGCCACCCAAAGACAAGTCTGCCAAATAGAATAGTTGGGGGGGAGTTAAGACTAAACAAAAGAAATTCACACTCAAAAAGAATGTTTGAATCATGCATGTGAATTTTTAAATATGCAACAGGCTGATGTTTTAAAAGAACAAACTCTTTGTTAGCAGGGTGTGCTGGTTGGCTCCATGCCAGGCACCCTCAGCCAAAAAACTGAATTTTGCTTTTGTCGCTTTCCTAATTGTCTATTTTCTTTTTATTCTTTTATTAAACTTCTAAATTTGTCTAAGAAAGTGAACCTCATTTTTCACAACTGGGGTCTGATAGGGGATGCTCCCAGAGGAGAAAAATTTATAGTGGGGTAAGTGAGAGGGTGAATTAGGGCCAGCTGCCCATCCTCACGCTGGGATTTAGGAATTGCTGGGTGTCACAGTGGGGAAATGATGATGAAGGACACACACACACAGAATTCTGTGATCATCAGAAGGCTTTTTTACATTTCATCTTTGCCCTTTTATAACACAAAGTGCTAAAAGGGCAGAGATTGGTACAAGAAGGACTGTGTTTCTTCTCTTTTGGTAAACACCAGGTGAGGGAACAGAAGCAGAGAGGTTGGGAAGGCAGTGTTATGACAAAAATGCTGAGAAGAGTCGAGCCCACAGAGATATTTACAACAATGAGAATGTGTTCTGAGAACGAGAAACTTGCAGTTCAGTTTCTTAAAAGAATCAGCATGCAACAGTTAGCAGCAGAATCCTGAAGCCTAAAAAACACAGAGCCACAGCTGGGTGTGTGTTCCAACCCATCCCAGCACCCTGCCAGGGTTCTGGAGGCTCCCTCAGCCAGGCTGCCAGCACACACAATTTGTGACCACAGCTCTTTGCCGTTGTCACTCCAACCATTCCACCTGACGAGGCAATAAAGATGAAAGCCAATAATAAGCAGCCAGCCATCATTTGAGGAGGAGGAGGAGGGGGGGAAGGCTGTAATTTACCGTGCCAGGGCTGCGGGGAGCCCATCTGAGGCTGGGTTATTGACAGCGAGCCTATCTGGGTTTGTTTCTCACGGCACTTACGTGTGCTCGGAGCACTTGAGGGTGACATTTTTAAAATCTAAAAATATATAGCCGGCAGCAAACCTCCAGCAGCACGGAAGGGAGGAGGAGGATTTATGCCCAGAGCATTGGGAACTTGAAGGGAAGTGTGTTTATGGAAGAGGTTTTGGAGGGGTTGGAGGAGAGGGGCAAGCTGCAGACTCTGGTGCTGGTTGGGGGTGTTTGGTTTTGCTTATCCAGGGAAAACTCTTGAATTTTCCCAGGGATGTAAATCAGGAATGCTGCTGGAGCCAGGGAAGGTACAGGCAGGTCAGACAAAGGAATCCAGGTGGTTTTGTGCTGCCCTGGGTTGTCACCATGGTTCTAGGGAGAGCCCTGGAGGGGTCTGTGCTTCCAGAGGATCATTCCCAGCTGATCCTGGGCTGATCCTGCTCCATGCATTTTATTCTGGAGCGTTTCTGGACTAGGCCAGCCTGAGGGCCAGCCTGGCTGTGGTGAGAGCTGTGTCCCCTCTGATCTGCTCCAGAGCTCAGGGCTACCCCACAGCTCCGTGTAAATAAGAGACTTAACCCCAAAGGAAGAGGATTTGGATTTTTTTTCTTTTTTTTTCTGCCCCAAACAAGCTGTAAAGCATCCCTTTCCCTGGGACTGCAAGGACTTGATCCTACAAATCCAAGGACCCCCATGATGAGGAGGTGTCACTGACTCCCTCCTGAGGAGATTCAATCCATCCTTCCCAAGGAGATTCAGTCCATCCAGAGGAGATTCAATCCATCCTTCTTGAGGAGGTTCAATCCATCCTTCCCAAGGAGATTCAGTCCATCCAGAGGAGATTCAGTCCATCCTTCCCAAGGAGATTCAATCCATCCTTTCTGAGGAGATTCAATCCATCCAGAGGAGATTCAATCTATCCTTTCTGAGGAGATTCAATCCATCCAGAGGAGATTCAATCTATCCTTTCTGAGGAGATTCAATCCATCCAGAGGAGATTCAGTCCATCCTTCCCAAGGAGATTCAATCCATCCTTTCTGAGGAGATTCAATCCATCCAGAGGAGATTCAATCTATCCTTTCTGAGGAGATTCAATCCATCCAGAGGAGATTCAATCTATCCTTTCTGAGGAGATTCAATCCATCCAGAGGAGATTCAGTCCATCCTTCCCAAGGAGATTCACTCCATCCTTCCCAAGGAGATTCAATCCATAATTCCCAAGGAGATTCAGTCCATCCTTCCCAAGGAGATTCAATCCATCCTTTCTGAGGAGATTCAATCCATCCTTCCCGAGGAGACTCAATCCATCCAGAGGAGATTCAATCCATCCTTCCCAAGGAGATTCAATCCATCCAGAGGAGATTCAATCCATAATTCCCAAGGGGATTCAATCCGTAATTCCCAAGGAGATTCACTCCATCCTTCCCTCCCAGCCCTGGTGCTGTGGGGGAGGGAGGAGGTGCAGGAAACACAAGGAATGATTCATCTCTCTCCCCTGCCCCTGCCAAGGCACCAGAACCAGCCCCACCAGCATCCCTGCCCCTGCCAGGGCTCTGGGGTGTCAACAGGGTTTTGATTTATGGCAATCAATCCCTCAACTTTATTTATAGCAGCGGCTCCCCGTGGGATTTCACACACGAAGATTGGCTCCTTCTGCAGCCTCCCTCCTGCCAAAATCATCCCCGGGCCTCCCAACCTTCCTGGAGGCTTTTGTCTCATCTCTGCCCTGCCCATGTGAGGAGCTGGCATTCCTGCCCCATCCCAAGCCACTTTTCCCATCCTTGTTCCTCTATCAGGGCATGTTCTGACAGCCAGAGGTGGAGGAGGACGAGGATTGCTGAGATGAGAGGGAAATCAGCACTGGGCAGGCACAGGGCTCTCCTTCCTAGTGAGAACATGGCTTTTCTTGATTATTTTCCATATTTTTTTAATTAAAAATGGGATTTTAACCTCTGTGAAATATCCTCCTTGACTATTCCAAATATTTTCCTGCTTGCCAACTGTTGTTTGTTGTCAGGGCCCTTTCCCATCCTGCTGGGATTTTGCCTCCTTATGCTGCTGCTCAGGCGTCCTCTGGTCCATCCAGGCTGTCCCTGACTTCCAGGACCTTGGGACAGTCCAATAAACATCTCGGGAAACTCTATTTTCCTCTGAGAGCTTTGAAAACCCTGAGTTGGACAGAACCCTGAAATTCCAGAGAGCATAAAAGGAATGAAAAGGAATGAGCAGGTGGGAATGAACCCCTGATCCCGTGACAGGAGAGATGAGTGGGGGTCTCGGGGATTGTAATTATATTTTCCCCCTGATTAACTGGGAATGGGCACCTCACAACCCCTCCTGTCTGACGGTGGCAGCGAAGGAAAGCAGCGAGGCTCTGCTCAAACCTGAACCTGCCGCTGGTGCTCGGGTCAGCCCCCGTGATGGATGGAGCCTGTAGGAGCCAAATCCCTTCCCTCGGAAATGCAAACCTTCTGCAGAGGGAATCAATAACTCCCGGAGCCCGACACGCGGCCCGAGCTCCTCGGGAAAGGAGCTCTTTGTTAAACCTTCCTCAGGAGGCACACGCAGCTCCTAGAAAAACCTTCTGAAGTCAGGAACTAATTACAGGCTCCAGGCTGTCACCCCCGACAGCTCAGGGGGAGCAGAGCAGGGGTTGTGCTGCTGCTGCTGCTGGGGATGATGGACGAGCCCTGGCTCGGCTCTGAAAGAGGGAGAATTAATGGGCAAATAAATTACAAATCAATTATTAAACCTTAGCGGCGTGCAGGGCCCTGCTCGGCCCCGGTATCAAATATACATTTCTAATTAACTCAACAACTCTTGGCTAATGGGCACGGGATGCTGCCTGCTGCTAGGAACGGGGAATTTTTTGGCACGCGCTCTAAATTGGGTATTTTATGTCTCCCTTCATGCCCAGTGACACAGCGAGGCCACGAGGCTGTGAGGATCATTTTTTATGCACAGACAGCACTGAGAGACCCCAAAGCTTCGTGCTGGGACTCGGGACAGCCCTGGGCAAGCTGCAGAACAAATTCAGCGTGTCCTGAGCGCTCTGTGTGCTCAGGGATCCTCTCCACTTTCACTGAGCCCCAAATCCCTGGACAGGAGGGAATCCAGGGTGTTTTCCTCCCCTCCCTGCTGAACCCCAAATCCCCAGGCAGGAGGGAATCCAGGGTGTTTTCCTCCCCTCTCTGCTGAGCCCCAAATCCTCAGGGAGGAGGGAATCCAGGGTGTTTTCCTCCCCTCCTTGCTGAGCCCCAAATCCCCAATGCAGGAGGGAATCCAGAGTTTTCCTCCCCTCCCTGCTGCACCCCAAATCCCCAGGGGAGGAGGGAATCCAGGGTGTTTTCCTCCCCTCTCTGCTGAACCCCAAATCCCCAATGCAGGAGGGAATCCAGAGTTTTCCTCCCGTCCCTGCTGAACCCCAAATCCCCAGGGGAGGAGAGAATCCAGGGTGTTTTACTCCCCTCTCTGCTGAACCCCAAATCCCCAATGCAGGAGGGAACTCAGGGTGTTTTCCTCCCCTCTCTGCTGAGCCCCAAATCCCTGGGCAGGAGGAAATCCAGGGTGTTTTCCTCCCATCCCTGCTGAACCCCAAATCCCCAGTGCAGGAGCGAATCCAGGGTGTTTTCCTCCCCTCCTTGCTGAGCCCCAAATCCCTGGGGGAGAAGGGAACTCAGGGTGTTTTCCTCCCCTCCCTGCTCGTCTGTCAGCACCAGGAGCTCTTGCCACGAGAATCCCCACGGCCTGGGACCTGCCTGCAGTGTCTAGACAGATCCCAGGCCAGGAGTTCTTCCTGGAAAACAGAGAAAATCAAAGGGATTTTGGCAGATGGATGCTGCGCTCACACCCACCCCTGCTCTCCTCGGGTGCACGGTGTCCTGCAGCTCTCAGGATGCTCCCAGAGCCACTGGAAGGTGGGACAGGGCTGGGAAATTCCTCAGGGATTTGGCTGCCTCCAGGGTGAGGATGGATGGTGATTTTCCTGTTGGAATGGGTGCCAGCCCCCTCGGAGCAGCCGAACCTCGGAGGGGCTCGGTGTGTGCAATAATTCTGCAGCTCGCTCATCAATTCTGATTCGGAGACAAGCTCCCATATGGTTCCTTTATAAATCACTCTCTCCACTTCTCCAGCCTGACATGAGCTGTAAGGAGGGTGGGTTTTAGGCTAATGTTAACTCAAGCACGCAGAATGGGGGTTATTTATAGAGTTTGAGAAAAGTGGTTGGGTTTTTTATTTTTTGAAGAGCCAAAATCCGGGTCCTGAGGAGATAACCGAGAGGCTGGGGACTCCTTCTGCCTGAGCAGCAGCACAGCAAGGCCTGGGCTGGAAATAGATGGGCATTGTCCTTCTGGAGCTGTTCTCCATCCCTGTGGGACCCTGGGGACAGGTGGGACACCAAAGGTGTCCTTGGAGGGGCTGAGCAGAGCTGGGACAAAAGCTCTGAGGGGGAACAGGGCAGAGAGACAGAGGAGCTTCTACCTCCCTGTGTGTTATAAATGCATTGTATAGAGTTGGCTTTTCACAAATATTAGAATGAATTCTGTATGTATAATGTGGGAAGATTGTACTGTATTTTCTTTTATTAATAGAAGTTAGAAATGTGATGAATATATATTTTTTATAATTGTAACACAGTGTTAGAAGTAAAAGACTGGAGCTTTTTCCTGTAACTAGCCAGACCAGAAGAAGGAGGTGTTATCCTTCATTCCTGCATCAAGATTGCTGACCAAAAAAGCTACAAAAAAAATGAATTTATTGAACTTCTGTTATCAAGGATCTTGTCCAAATGAAGATGACCAAAACCCCGGGAGAAGAATTTATAGGACCTGTGCTACCAGACAGAATGGAGCCACTCACAGATGGATCCACCAGATAAAATGGTTGGGGGAGTTGGAACTGAACAACAAAAATTCACACTCAAATGTTTGAATCATGCATGTGAATTTTTAAATATGCAACAGGCTGATAATTTTAAAGGACAAACTTTTTGTTAGCAAGTGTGTGCTGGCTGGTTCTGTGCCAGGCACCCTCGGCCGAGAAAATGTATTTTGTTTCTATGTCTCCTAATTGTCTATTTTCTTTTTAATTTTATATTAAACGTCTAAATTTTTTTCTCAAGAAAGTGAACCTCGTTTTTCACACTGTGCGAACAGAAAACAGCACGAGGGCTTTGGAGGCCGGAGCTGAGCGCAGGGGAGGGTGCCAGGGTGTGACACGGCCAGGTTGTGTCCCTTGTCACGGAGCAGCTCCGGGCTGGGTTTGTCACACCTGAGCTGCTCCCGGCTCCTTCCCTCGCTCCGGCTCTCTTGCTCCCCCCAGTGCGCTCATCCCGGAGCATCCGCAGCTCTGCCACTCATCTCCGGGACCTTACCGACCCTCGGGCTGGAATTTCCTCCAGCCATGAGGAAATTCTTCTTTTCCCAGAGCCCCCTACTACTCTCCAACCCCAACTCTTCAGCTTCAGAATGACTTTTTCTGGTTTTGTTTATTTCCAGGAATGCAAATCCCCATTTTTCCTGCTCTGAACAATCCACATTGCAGGAGCACAGTGTGTGAGCAGCCTCCTAACCCTGGCTCTGCCTCTTGGCTCTTTTTTAGTTGCATCACTCGGGATATTCCACTTTAATTGATCAAACCCCACAACCCCCCTGCTCTGTTTGCAGATTGGCTTCTGCCTGAGAGCTCCAAATTTTGCCATTCCTCTCCTGTTGATGTACACCCAGCTCTTTCCCACCGGTGAGATTTCCAGCTGTGGATTTTTGGCTACAACAGCTCTGAACTGCCCAAATTCTCCCTGCTCCACTGAGAGATTTCATGTTGTTGCCTGGTGCTGCACAGAGTCGCTCTCCCACAGTTCTGGTCCCAGTATCCTCGATGCCAGGAATGTGTGTAGGGGTTCCGTGTTGAATAAAGATAATTTTCCTTTTTCCCATGGGAAAAAATCCAACCTGAAAGGAAAATCCAGCACATCAACCTGGGAACCTCCCTGGGCCGGGATTTGCATGATCTGAAAGGGATAAGCTTTATGGAAACCAGGGTTAGGAAGCAGGATCACAAGGCAGAGGGATGGACGGGTTTCTCGGGAAGCCTTGGGAAGTTCCCACTGACCTCCTTCATTTCCTAGCGCCAGCAAGCCCCAGCTCGCCCCATTAAAACAATTTTGGGGCGGGTGGGGGAAGGCTGTGGTTTGTTAACTGCCAGCAGGATCAGGAAGGAAGGAAGATTTTAAACTGGCCCAGCTGATACACCTTGAGTGCTGTGTCCAGCTGTGTCCCTCAGTTCAGGATGGACACTGAGTGCTGTGTCCAGCTCTGTCCCTCTGTTCAGGATGGACACTGAGTGCTGTGTCCAGCTCTGTCCCTCTGTTCAGGATGGACACTGAGTGCTGTGTCCAGCTCTGTCCCTCTGTTCAGGATGGACACTCAGTGCTGTGTCCAGCTCTGTCCCTCAGTTCAGGATGGACACTCAGTGCTGTGCCCAGCTCTGTCCCTCAGTTCAGGGTGGACGTTCAGACGCTCGAGCGCGTCCAGAGGAGGCAGCGAGGCTGGAGAGGGGCTGGGAACACAAACCCTGTGAGGAACGGCTGAGGGAGCTGGGCTTGTTCAGCCTGGAGAAAAGGAGACTCAGGGGTGACCTCATCACTCTCCACAGCTCCCTGAAAGGTGCCTGTGCTCAGCTGGGCTTAGGCTCTGTCCTCAGGCAGCACTGACAGAACAAGGGGACACAGCCTTAGGCTGTGCCAAGGGAAATAGAGGCTGGATATTGGGAAAAGTTTTTCACAGAAAGAGTGATAAAGGACTGGAATGGCTGCCCGGGGAGGTGGTGGAGTCACCATCCCTGGATGTGTTTATAAAAGCCTGGATGTGGCACTGGGTGCCAGGGTTTAGTTGAGGTGTCAGGGCTGGGTTGGACTCGATGATCTTGAAGGTCTCTTCCAACCCAGAAATTCTGTGATTCTGGGATTCCTATGATTCTGTGATTCTGGGATTCTGGGATTCCTGTGATTCCCGCTGCCTTCAGCAAGGTCAAGGAGAGGAAAGAATTCCCGCAGTTCTGGTGCTCTGCTCTGGCACTGGGTGGGGAAGCGAAACCCCGGCTGGCAAACGGCGGCTCCGGGGTTCTGTGGGAATTTGTGATTCCGTGGGGATCCCTCGGGCCGGGATTCCGCGGAGCCATTCCCGGGGGGTTCGGGATTTTGGGGGCTGCGATGTCCCCGCGTTCCCACCGGGTGGCGCCCGAGCCCCGCGCAGCCCCAGCGTCACCATGGCAACGGCCGGCCGTGGGTACCGCCCCCATCCGCATCCCGCATCCCGCATCCGCATCCCGCATCCCCTGCCCCAGATCCCGCATCCGCATCCCCTCCCTCATATCCCACACCCCGCATCCGCATCCCCGATCTCAGATCCCGAGAAATCCCGCATCTCGCGTCCCACATTCTCCACCCTGCATCCCAAATTCCCCATCCTGCGCCCCACATCCCTCATCCTGCATCCCAAATCCTGCATCCTGCATCCTGCAACCCTCATCCCACATCCCATATCCTGCATCACACATTCCTGCATCCCGTTTCCCAAATCCTGCATCCTGCATTCTTCATCCCACATCCCATTACCTGCATCCATATCCCTCATCCTGCATCCCAAATCCTGCATCCTGCATCCCACATCATCTCACAACTCGAATCCTGCATCCCTCATCCCACATCCCATTACCTGCATCCCACATCCCAAATCCCACCCTCATCCAACATCACACATCCTGCATCCCTCACCCCACATCTCAAATCCTGCATCACACCTCCCATATCCCACATCCCTCATCCTGCATCCTATTACCTTCAGCCCACATCCCAAATCCTGCATCCTGCATCCCACATCCCAAATCCCACCCCCATCCCACACCACACATCCTGCATCCTGCATCCCACATCCCACATCCAGCATCCCACAGGGTTGGAAAATTCCTTCCCAGCTCTGGAATTACTCTGGCTGTGTGGGCTGGCTGTGCCCAGGGCAGCGCTGGTGCTCAGCACACCCAGCCCAGCTCCTGTCTGAAAGGCTGGGGCAGCTCCCAGTGGGATTGGGATGGATTGGGATGGGATTGGGATGGATTAGGATGGGATTAGGATGGATTGGGATGGATTGGGATAGGATGAGGAGTGTCCAGCCAGCTCTCCGTGCCCCAGCAGCCTCAGCCCTCCCCTCCTTTGGCCAGGGAGCTCCCACTGCCACGTGGCTTTTTCCACTCCAGCATCCTGCTCTGGGCCTCGCTTTGCCTCTTGTTCTCCTTTTATTCCTCAGGAAACATCTGGAAGCCGAGTGAGAAACATTAAAAGGGGGGGAGGAAGAAAAGAAAAGAAGAGGAAAAAAGCGAAGGGGAGGGATCCTGGGAGCACCATATGATTTCACTTTCCTAAGACAACTGCAATTATGCCTTTGAGGCTTTACCAGTCGCTGTAGATTCAAACCATGCTGGATGATGTCAGTGGGAAAATATGAAAGCCCTACTGGCTGCTCAAAAAAAAGAAAAAAAAAAAATCGAGAAAAAGCTCCTTTTCTGGCGTTTTATTTCCCATTCTGAATCAGAAGAAGGGTGTTGTCCAGATGGGATTTTTCTTTATTGCTTTCCTGGGCCTGGTTGGGCCTCGCTGATCCCTTGGGAGAGGGGAAATGCCTCCTGGATCCCTCCAAATGATCTCCTCCTCTGTGCTGCTGCCGTCTGCGTCTGCCACGAGTCCTGAAATCCTCATGGACAGCACTGGGAATGGATTTCCCCCAGCTCAGACACAGCCCAGGCTCACACTGAGCAGGGACCGCTCATTTCTGGAATCTGGTGAATGGGATGAGCTGGAGATGTCGATCCCAGTTTAGGAACCATGAGGATTCCTGTGCTCAGGCAGCTTCCAGCCAAGCTGTCTGCCTGGTTTGGGGAGTTTGGGGTGTGGGGGATCCCTGGGGAGCCTGGCATTGCAGAGGCACAGCCAGCCCAGCCCCAGCACAGGAAGGGGGCACCAACCTGCAAAAAGAGAAAGGGACACTACTCCATGATCAATATGATCCAAGAAGCCATTTGAATAAATTTTCCTGTTTCTTTTATACAATTCTTTGCCTTAATCACACGTTTCATGCTACTTTACAATTGGTTACCCCTAAAAGCACGTGTTTGCCTTTTAGTCCCTATTGGTTAATTCTTCTTACATGTACAGCAAAATAAATATATATATATATATTTCATTTTTTCTGGCTTTCTTCCGATTCCCACATTTCCAAAGTTGTTCACCATCCTTTGTTCTTCTTTATCCGTGACTTTCTGCATCTTCTTCTTCCTGGTGCGTGACTCCTTCACCCTTGGAATGGTTCCAGGCTGTCCTTTCACACAGGCTGGGTTGCTCACATGCCCCCATTGATGAAGGAACTCATTCCCCACACGGAGCTGATTTCCACACCCCTGGAAACACCAAAACATGAACGTTCCTGGAAAGCAGAAGCATCAGGGACACAGGGACAGCTGTGGGTTTGAGCAAACACAAAAGCCTCTGGGAGGGAGGGGTGTGAGCAGCACCCTTGGGATGGGGACTCCCATCCTCCAGCTGGGCCAAGGCAGGAGAGGAAAGGTTTGGATTTGTCCAATGTTTGCCAGGACAGACGTGGTCCCAAGTGTCACCAGGATCAGATTTCTCAGACCTTGTGGTTCCTGTCCCTGCTGTGTCCTGTGGAGGTGACAGTGCCCCGTGAGCTCCCCCTCTCTGCATTCAATCCACGCAGTCACTCCCGGCCCAGCTGCCCTGGGAATTTGTGTTTTCCCTGCCCTGACCTCTCCAAGCTGTTCACACTGCTCAGGGGTGATGCCCTGAACTCGCTACAAGATTTTTTCAGCGGTGACAGCAAAGATCATCCCCTGACATGTCTGTGGAGACACAGGTCAGGCCTTGGACAGTGCACCCCAAGCACCCTGCCCAGGCTGCTCTCAGCATCCCAAAAGGCTTTTCCTGGCTCTCCATCCCAAAAGGTTTTGCTGGTTCTCAACATCCCAAAAGGTTTTGCTGGCTGTCAGCATCCCCAAATGCTTTGCTGGTTCTCAACATCCCAAAAGGCTTTGCTGGCTCTCAGCATCCCAAAAGGCTTTGCTGGCTCTCCATCCCAAAAGGCTTTGCTGGCTCTCAGCATCCCAAAAGGCTTTGCTGGCTCTCCATCCCAAAAGGCTTTGCTGGCTCTTTGCAGACCCCCTCAGGTTGAGGCAGGAATGCAAATGAGAATTTAAATGTCCTCCAGCCCCTCCTTGCAGGGGATTCTCCAGTCTAAAGCATCCTTTGTGTCACACAGAGAGCACTGAAAAGTTATTTAAGGGCCTGAGTCCCGGCAGTCTCCATCAGCTGGGTGTTGAACAGGAGGCACCCAACCCCTGAAACCCCCTCCAAAGCCCCACCTTCGCTTTCTGAATCGCCACAGGAAGAAAATGTTGTTCCAAATGTTCTGCCAGAACTGATCCCAAATCATGGATGGGCACGAGGCAGGTGAGGGCACTGTCCCCCAGGCCTGGCTGAGCTCCCTGGGCACTCAGAGCAGCCCTAGCAGGGCTGGGAGCTGCAGGTGCCCACCCCAAGTTCTGCTTCTGCACCTCCTCCTCATCCACTCCTCCTGAATCTCCTCCCTCGGGGCTCAGCCCCAGCACAGCACCCATGGGTGCCCGGTACCTTGAGGATTTTGGCTCCAAAAGTGCTTTAAAGCACTGAATTCCCCTCTGCAACCCAATTAAAATGTTCTGCAGGACTCGGATTACAGCAATTAACTCATTTCCATGTCCCCAGGCACTTCTTGCTCGCTTGCTCGGGCAAATTTAGGAGAAGCATTTGGGTTTCTGTCTCACCCCCCATCCCCAGCTCTGCATTCGGTGGCTGGGAACGGAGCCTAGACATGAAATAATGAACTCAAACCCTTCCATGCATTGACCAAAGAAAACAAGCTGTCAAGTAGAAATATTCCCTCTCTTTTCCAGGCACACCAAATCTCCTTCCCATCTGTAGGTATCGCTCCGGCGGGGAGGCAGCGGGAGTAACTCAGCGTGAAATTGTCAGCGACAGCGTGAGATGCTGTTTGGAGAGCATAAATCAGTCTAGGAAATGAAAAGCACTATCTTCCCTCTCTTTCCCCCAGGTTTGCTCAGCGTTTTATCCCTCTGCAGGGATGTTAGGCGGGAGATTTTTTTTGGCAGCTTAAACCCAAGTCCAACATTTGTCGTTAGGGCCTTAATTATGTTCAGTCTTCTCAGCACTGTTTGCATTAGGCTGTGATATCTCCCTCTCCTGAGCTCCACTGACTCCACTTGAGCGTGAAAATGCTGCTGGAGAGGTGGAACCTCTCCAGGATTTTCAGCTCTCAGCTCCTGCCTCAGCCTGGAGAGTGACAGAAGCAGGGAAATTTCACAGAATTTCCAGGTTGGAAGAGACCTCCAGGATCATCAAGTCCAACCCATGCCCTGACACCTCAACTAAACCCTGATATCCAGTGCCACATCCAGGCTTTCCTTAAACACCTCCAGGGATGGTGACTCCACCACTGTGGGCCTGATATTTCTGAGTCTGAGAGATTTTTGCCTGCTAGCAGCTGTTAGCTCTTTCCCAAGGGAAAACTTCTCAACAAGATTTTCTTCTCAAAACAACCTTGGCAAAGAATTATTCTTTCTCCAAACAATCTTTCCCCAGGTGGTGTTTTGCTGTTTCTCTGGTTTAACCAATGGGATTAGAGAGGTGTCGTTCCTATTCACCAATTGTGTTAACTCTGTATTGAACATCTTATTAAAAAGTGGTAAGAATTAGACAATAAAGCTTTCCATGCTTTTGCCTTCTGAAGTATTTTAGAGTTTTTCATCTTTTGTTTCATGTCCTATAGC
Organism: Acrocephalus scirpaceus scirpaceus; assembly: GCA_910950805.1. Lineage (NCBI taxonomy): Eukaryota > Metazoa > Chordata > Aves > Passeriformes > Sylviidae > Acrocephalus > Acrocephalus scirpaceus. Next base: position 3,473,041 of record OU383790.1, on the reverse strand, counting down.
AACACAGCACCTCCCCAGGCAGGCCATTCCAGTACTTTATCACTCTTTCTGTGAAAATCTTTTTCCTGATGTCCAGCCTCTATTTCCCTTGGCACAGCTTGGGGCTGTGTCCCCTTGTTCTGTCAGTGCTGCCTGGAGAAAGAGCCCAAGCCCAGCTGAGCACAGCCACCCTTCAGGGAGCTGTGGAGAGAGATGAGGGCACCCCTGAGTCTCCTTTTCCCCTCCTTTCCCACCACAGAACCTGTGACTGGGGAAATGTCACAAACTGGGCAGAGATCTCTGGGTGTTGAGAGCTGCTGAGGGTTTGGGGAGGGCAAGCTTGGGCAGAGGCTCCCTGGAGATGCCAGGGGTTTGTGCAGGAGTCTCGGTTCTTGTTTCTTTGGGCTGATAACCCTGAGATGTTTGTTCAAAGTCCTTGTCCCAAGCCCCGGTGCCAGCAGAGAGAGTCGGGATGTGTCAGTTCAGGTTCTCAGGGTTGTTTATTGTTTCTTATCTGGTACATTTTGTTCTCACCCAGCTTGGGTGCTGGCTGCAGTGTGGTCATCACTGACTGACCACCCTGAGGGCAACTGTAACTTTTTATACCAAATATTCCGTGATCTGTGTTTGCAGATAAATACCAACACCCATCACCTGTATTAGACAGTGCACTGCTGTGCTAAACCAATCCAAAAGTGCCACCACCACAGCAGAAGATGGAGGACAAGAAGAAGAAGCAGAAGGACAGGGACATGCCCAGATTCCTCCATCTTGCCTCCTTGAACCCCCATTAAACCCCAAAATTCTACATCTACACCCGGTGATAAATTAATACTGTTCTAATCAAACTCTCGTGGTCTCTGGAGCCCTTGCCAGGGTCTGGGATCACCCAGGGCACCCAGAGGTTCAGACATAGGAGGGGCAGAGCTCAGGCACGGCTCTGCTGCAGCTTTTACAGCCTGGTGGGATTGATACTCCCTGAGAAACAGAGAGAAACTTTAGAAATGCTTTTAAATCTTGTTTAAAAATTATCTGGGACATGAAACCCAGTGCTGAGCGCTCCTCTAGGTTAAATCAGAGAGTCAGAGCATCGTGGAATATCCCGAGTTGGAAGGGACACCCCAACAATCCCACCCGAGCCTCAGAGCTCCTTGAATTCTGACAGCCTGTGACCATTCTGTGGGATCCATGTAATTCAGAGGCTGTGTCCATCCTCCAGCTGGGCCAAGGCAGGAGAGGGAAGGTTTGGATTTGTCCAACATTTGCCAGGACAGACGTGGTTCTGACCATCACTGGGATCAGATTGGCCAAATCCTCCCTCCGAGAGGCAGCTGGGTGGTGGTGGCACCCTTGGGTCACTACAGGCCCTTCCACCTCCTTGTGCCTTGGCATTGCCACTTTCAGGGTCCCACTCACCCCCCTCAGCCTCTATTCCCTCCCCAAACCCAAACCAGAGCTGATCCTCTCATTCCTGGGAGCTCTCCCTGCTCCAGGAGCTGCTCAGAGCTGAGGCTGTGAGTTCTCCAGCAAGGCAACAATCAGTACCAATTTTCCCCGACAGCTGCTCCCATCTGCTCCGGGGGCTCTTTGTGTTTGTGTTGTGCAGGGAGTGGATTTTTTTTGCTGAACTCACACGATTCTTGCAGTTGGGTTTGTCAGAGTGAGATGAGCTATTTAATTTAAGCCAGTCCTTTCTTTTTTTATTTGTGCAAAGAGCCTCGCTGAGAGTTTGGGCTTTGTCTGGGTGATGCTGCTGCAGATCCCTGCATTCCTTGGAAGTGTTGAAGCCCAGGCTGGATGGGGTTTGGAACAACCTGCTTTAGTGGAAGGTGCTGTTGGATCAAAAAATCAGTGCAGAGGCCTGAAATGGAAATATCCCCCAAATTCAAACTTTTCTGCCCTGTGAAGGGTTATCAGGGTGTTGCTCCAGCACAAGGCTGGACCCTGCTGGACTCTTCCATCATCTGGGATGCATTTGGGATAATGTGGGATCAGCCTTACATCCCTGAGCCCTCAGGTCATGGCCCAGAGAGGCAGGAGGGCTGGAGGGGGTGATGGGATGGGTGGGGAGGGTCAGGAGGAGGAGAATTCCATCCAACCCGCTGCTCCTGCAGGGAACTCTTATCAGGGCAGTGTTGAAGTGTGAACTGGAAATGATCAGTAAATAATGTGATTTTCATAGAACATCGATGCTCTTCAGGACCAGGTTGCCCCATCCGTTCCTTTGGTGACACAGAGGTGGCGGCTGTGACATTTCTGTCCCCACCCTGAGCCCAGGGAGGGATCCCACATCGTTCCAGGATGGACAGCACAGGCAAAGTGTCCCATCCCATCCCAAAATATCTGTGCCAGCCTGACCCGGGAGCCGCTGTCCACAGCAACCTCAGAGCTGCTCAGGGGGATCTGGGAGGGATTGAGCTGCCAGGGAATGAACTGGGAATGAATGGAGCTTCTGTTCGGTGGGAAGGGCTTGGATTCCAGCACAGGGAGGGAGGGAAAAAGGGAGGGAGGGAGGGAGGGAGGGAGGGAGGGAGGAAGGAAGGAAGGAAGGAAGGAAGGAAGGAAGGAAGGAAGGAAGGAAGGAAGGAAGGAAGGAAGGAAGGAAGGAAGGAAGGAAGGAAGGAAGGAAGGAAGGAAGGAAGGAAGGAAGGAAGGAGGGAGGCCGTGCTGGCGCAGCGCCGGGAGGGACCCTGGTTTACAAAACAAACAAACCACTGTTGCTCCCGAGCAATCCAGTGCCCGAAAGGAGCCGGGGGTAATTCACCACCCGATGTCAAACCCGCCTCCGTTTGGAGAGGGAGTTGAACAAACGGAAGCTCAGACGGGCGAGGCTGTTTGCCCAAAGCTGCTGGGCTCTGTAGCTCCCTTAGCCAGGCTGCTGGAGCCCAGATGGGGCTGAAGGTGGCCGGGGCTTGTCCCCCGGACCAGGGAGAACATTTGGTGCTGCCCCAGCTCTGTGCATCCCATCCCGTGTGCCGGGGGTGCTGCTGACCCCTCTCCCCTTCTCTGGCAGCTCCAGCAGGACACGGGGGATGCATCCCAAGGTGTCACCTGCATCCGCTTTGGGGCCAAACCCCGGAATTCTCCAAGGGGAAAATAACATTTTGTTGTCTTTGGCAGCATCTGCCTCCCAACAAGCCCCGTGGCCGCCCCTTCCCTGTTTATGTGACACCATCCCAGCCTGGCCTGCCGTGATTAGAGCGGGCCCTTTTTTGTTTGGATTGATTTAATCTTGCCAGTTTTTAAATTGCTGGATTTTTATAAACACTTTTAAGCTCTGGATGCTCTGTTTCCTCGCAATATGGCGCTAACCCAGCAGAGTTAAAACCCAATCTGGACAATTCCATGAGCTCCGTGGCTGGAATTCCCGGTGCCAGGAGCCAGCAGCCCCCTCCTGCTATTATAAATAAAGAGATTGACTTGGCCAATATATCAAGCAGCAATCAATTTATTAATTAATACAGAATGGTAAAGTGTGAGCAAAGCAGCGCTGGGTACAGTGGGGGTTTCCCCTCCAACTGTTGATTTTCTGCTGGTATTTATTGAGATTTTTCATAATCACATCTCAGCAATTTTTTTCTCTAGTTTCCTCCTAATTTCTATTTTTGAAATCCAATTTCTATACCCCATTATGATCAATTCCTACTGGTGACATTGAATTTTCTGTACTTCAAAGGTGTGAAACCAGTGAGGTCATAAATAACATCTTCTGATGATGAGGTTCTCAGGATCATAAATTAGTGGTGGTGATATCCAGATTTCCTTCTTCAGAAGAAAACACCAGAGATGAGAGATTCAGTCTTCCTTCTCAGGACCATAAATCAGTTTTGTTGGTGATCTCCAGCTTCCAGATGGTGTGGTCTATCTCTTTCTCCAGGATCATTAATTTTAGTTTGGAATAGCTCACTTCCTTCTTCTATTTAGGTGATTACAATTCTTTCTATATATATGCTAAAGCTATAGTTCAAACCTTCTCACTACAAAGCAATTTAAAGCTTATTTAAATTTTATTTCTAAGCTTATTTAATTTATTTAAAGCTTATTTAAATTTTATTTTATTTCTAAAGCAAATAACATTAATATTTCTGCATTCCTCTATCCTACATGTTAAAAACCTATAAAACTCATACTAATTGAAAAAGCCTAAAACTTACATTGTAAAAACCTTATAGGCTTAAATGGTTCACTTATAGGCAAGCAAAATATTAGTTCAAAAGCCTCTTTCCATGCTTTTTCCAGTTTTGTTCATTAAACAGATGTTTTTATGATTATCCCATGACCTTTCCACACATTTTACAACCTACCAAGGCCATTTTTTTCTACCTGACACCAAACACAACCCCACATTTCACACCGCCCTGCTGCTCTCAGGGTGCTGCTGGAGCTGCAGCCAAACCCAGCTCGGGGCTGCTTTTCCCTGGCTCTGGCAGCGGGATCCATGCGGAAAACACTAGATGGCAGCTTGAGGCCACGTGTGACATCCCCGGAGCGGGGCGGTGTGGGTGGCACCGCTGGTGGCATCGCTGGCACTGCCAGGCTGCCCTGGGGATGCTCCCGGCTCTCTCCAGCTGCACCTCTGCCTGGAACTTCTGCAAAACTCTTCCCCTTGGGCCTCTGGGTTCAGCCTGGGGAGGAGTTGGCAAAGAGGTTTGGGAGGGAAATCATTTGTCTGAGGCAGCCTCGAGGTCAGCGCTGTGTCTGCCTGTGGCTCTCACATCTCCTCTGTCCTAATTGTCCTTCTCTGTCCTCTCCCCGTTTATTTTTCCCATTAAAGATTTTTTTTCCTAATGGTCAGGGTGGGTGTGTTGCCTTGTTAGTCACAAGACTTTGCCATTTTATAAGTTTAGGTCTATTTGCATATTGAAGTCCAATTGTTCAATTCCAGCCCCAGGCCATGAGGTCCCATCCTTCTTGTTCCACCCCTCAGTCCATCGTTGTTTGTGCTTTTGGGCTGAAAGTTGTCCTTGGTCTTCCAGCAGAAATGGATTTGTTTTGTCTAACTGCTCATATTAATATGGCACTTAATATGAAGCTCCATCCCTACATAGCACAGAATCTGAAAATATAAAAGCTGAGGCATCAAGTGCATCCCACAAGCAAACTCCTCCTGGAAAAATCAGAATAAATGGATCTCCTTGATCCCTTCAGCACAGGATGGATCCCCTGCCACAGCCGGGGCAGCTCCTCTGCCCTCAGGAAAATATTTCATCTGCACTCAGGTGGCTGTCCCGGCTCTGGTCATTTCTGCTGTCTCTCAATTCACAATTCCCAAGGAATTAATGTCTCCACCTGCCTTTAATGGGCCTGTTCTCACAGCTATTGCTGTAGGTAAAGGCTTCAAATCACCCAGTAATTACTCCCACGAAGGAAACGCTGTTTTCTTGTGTTCCAAAGAAGTTTGGGAGGGGGTTTGGCAGCTCTGCAGGCAAGGGGCAGCCTCGACACAGAAATTCAGGGATGGCCTGGACACAGCAGGTTGAGGGAATCAGGGAAGGAGGTGTTGGTAACCCCTGTGCCCTTTGTCACTTCTGAGCTGCTCAACACGACCTGGGAAGATCCCCAGGGAGCAGAGCAGGTCCCACCCCTCCAGAGCAGAAGGAACTGCACCCCAAAATGCAGCCAGGCATCACCCAGCACCTCTGAGCTGTGTCAGAGCCCCCTTGGCGGGGCACCCCAAAAAACCATGACAGACTTTGTGGGGTTGCTGTCCCACAAGGGGCGACTTTTGAGGAACGGTTTTTCCTTCCTCCTTTCATGACATCTGTGCAAGCTGGAATTCCAGATTTCTGACTCTCCAGGGATCTGGCAGGCGCATCAGGGGCTGATTAGAGACATTCCAGGGCTTTTTAAGGACAGGGATAAGAGATAAGGCACAGCACAGGCAGTGAGCAGGGTTTTGTGCACCTGCAATGCACTTTGGAGCTGCTCGGTGTCTCCAAAGGCTGCCAGGAGCTGTGAAAAATTGGGGAAAAAAGCAGGGAAGTGGGATGCAGAGGCCTGGCCTTCAGCTCAGTGTGTGACACTAAATACCCCAGCAGCTCTTTGATTTTTGGGGCAAAACATCACAAAACCAGAGGAGGTGGGAGCTGTGCTCTGAGTTCAGTGCAAACTCTCCTGGAGAGGGGTTGGATCTGAGGTTTTTTTGTCTGTTTTTATCTGCTCTTGGGATTTGGACTTTCAGGAGCAGCCAGGGGCTGGGACGTGGCTTTTCCAGGCTGATTTTTGCAGCTTGGAGATGTTTCACAGCCATGCAGCCGTGGCTGAACTCCTGAACCCCTCCACGCTTCCAGAGCTGCAGCCCAGCCCTGGGCTGGCCCTGCCTCCTGTCTTTGGGGACTTTGGGGACGTGGCTCCTCAGGGGTGGCTTCTTCACCCGTGCAAGGGCTTGGACCTCAAAATTTTGGGTGCCAAGAGCTGGGGGAGGTGACCAACAATGGGAGGTTATCCAAATAACCCAGGAATGGCAAAACCTGTGTTCAGCCTGGGCACACGGAACAGCTGAGCCAGGGATGTTCAGGCAATGTTTAATGCAAGATCCCCAGGGAAAAAGGGAAATCCACTGGAGCTGCAAAGGCTTTTTGAGCACTGGGAAAGGGGCTGTGGTGAGATCTCACAGCTGTGGGGTTGGAAAGGACCTTAAAGATCTTGTTCTAATGGGCAGGGACACCTTCCACTAGACCAGGTTGCTCAAAATCCCATCCAACGTGGTTTCGAACACTTCCAGGGACGGGACAAACACTTCCAGGGACGGGACAACCCCACAGATCTGGGAGCCCTGCAGGTGCTCAGGTCCCCGCGGGGCTCTGGGCTGTCTGTCAGGGGCTGCCGTGTGTCAGCAGAAGGGAATGTTCTCCTCCAGCATTTTCGAGGCAGCCCGAGGGCCAGCATCCAGCTCTCATGAGTCACCTCCCCTGCACATGTGGGATCACACACAGCCAGCGTCGCTGCCCCGCTGCCAACAGCAACACGGCGTCTCCTAGCAATGGGAGCAACCCCACCACAATAAACCAGTGGGACCAGTGCCCCGACAGCAAACCTGCATCCACTCAGCGTGCCTGATGAGGATTTTCCAGCTCGGTGCTGCAGGGAGAGCAGAGGGAAATCATTTGTCTGAGGCAGCCTCGAGGTCAGCGCTGCGTCTGCCCGTGGCTCTCACACCTCCTCCGTCCTAATTGTCCTTCCCTGTCCTCCCCCCGTTTATTTTTTCCATTTTTTTTTCCTAATGGTCAGGGTGGGTGCATCCCACAAGCAAGCTCCTCCTTGAAAAATCGGAATAAATGGATCTCCTTGATCCTTTCCTTCAGCACAGGATGGATCCTCTGCCACAGCCGGGGCAGCTCCTCTGCCCTCAGGAAAATATTTCATCTGCACTCAGGTGTCTGTCCCTGCTCTGGTCATTTCTTCTGTCTCTCAATTCCCAATTCCCAAGGAATTAATGTTTCCACCTGCCTTTAATGGGCCTGTTCTCACAGCTATTGCTGTAGGTAAAGACTCAAAATCAGCCAGTAATTACTCCCACGAAGGAAACGCTGTTTTCTTGTCATGTCCCATTAAACCGCTCCCAGCAGGAGCCAAAGAATTAACGGCCTTATTATCTGGCCTGCAAAAATAAATCATATTAGAGAGGAGAGGAACACACAGGATGTGTTTTAAGGGATGAGGGTGGCTGTGGGAAAGGAAAGGATTGGGGGGAGAGGCTGGGCAGGGGTGTCCCCTCCCCGCTGGGATTTATTTTCCACCCTGGGTAAGTTCCCTCAGCTCCACGCTCCTCCTTGGCTGGGTTGTGGGAGGTATTTTTGCTGTGAGAGTGATCCCAACAAAGCCCTAAACCTGTTCCCTTTACCATTTTCAAGAGTTTATTTAGAATTTATTCAATTTCTTTCATGTCCATTCAATTCCTGCAGGCGCTGGAAATGTTGTGGTTTGGGTTTGTTTGTGTTTTTTTTCTGTTATTTTCGAAATGTTCTGTTTTTCCCACTCCCCGCCTTTCCTCTTATTCCACAGAGGCAACAAAAAGCCAAATTGCAGGAATGAAAAGGAAGCCAAGCTGCCTTATTGAGGCTTTAGGATTTGCTAAATATTCCCACAGTCCTACCTGGGCACTGGGAAATGGAGTAGGATCGAGGAAATATCTTGGATTTCTTTGGATAGGGAAAAAAAAATACAAATCTAATGCCCTCTTGTGGCTCCTGACAGAGTGTGGCTGCTGAGTGGTGGCACTTTGGGTTGTTTTGGGGTAGGAAAGGTAATTTTGGGGGTAAAAAGGTAATTTTAGGAATTTAGGGCTCATAAAATTGCTGAGAAAATCTGAAATCAACCCAGTGATCCCCATTACTCAACATCCCACCCCACAGTGACCTCCCACTGCATGGGGGAAGTTTTTATCTGCTAGAAAAAGTGCCCTAAAACTAGAGGGCCACAGCTCCTCCCTGCTTTTGTTTCAGTCCTTCTTGGAAGGGCAAAATCTCTCAGTCCAAATGATCCCTGAGCTGATCAGGCCCTGTGAGTTTCCTGTGGTGCTGCAGGATCAGCAGCGCTGCTGGGGTGGCTCTTCAGTATTTATTTCTTCTCCACGAGAAATTTTGGCAGAGCCAACTTTTCTGTCATACTTCAAGATTTCTGCAAAGATATTTTTGATTTCAACTTTTCCTCTGAACGCCAAAAAATCAGCGAAAAATTTAACTTTAAAACATGAGGGATTTTTTTTTTTTTAAAAATTTCAGCGTTTTGGCGGGGAGCCAAACTTATTTTCTTAGTGAAAAGTGTGAGCTGAGAGAGGGCAGAGTTCCTTTGGTGATCGTTTCACACCCCAGGAGGAGGATGCTTGCAAAAATAACACACGAGGGTTGAGACTGCGGGCGTGGGATCAGCTCTGCAAACATCCCACAGGGAGAACATCCACAGGGATCCTCCCTGCTGGGATCAGCCTTTCCTGTCCCTTTTCCTGCCCCTTTTCTGCCTCTTTTCTGTCCTCTTTCCTGTCCCTTTTCCTGCCCCTTTCCTTCCCTCTTCCTGTCCCCTTTCCTGTCCCTTTTCTGTCCCTTTCCTGCCCCTTTCCTGCCCTTTTCCAGCCCCTTTCCTGCTCCTTTTCCTGTCCTTTTCCTGCCCCTTTCCTGTCCCTTTCCTGTCCCTTTCCTGCCCATTTCCTGTCCCTTTCCTGTCCCTTTCCTGCCTTTTTCCTGCTCCTTTCCCTTTCTCTTTCCCTTTCCTTCCCATTTCCTGCCCCTTTCTGCCCCATTCTTGTCCCCTTTCCTTCCCCTTTCCTGCCTCTTTCCTTCTCCTTTCCTTCTCCTTTCCTGCCCCTTTCCTGCTCCTTTCCCTTTCCCTTTCCCTTTCCCTTTCCCTTTCCCTTTCCCTTTCCCTTTCCCTTTCCCTTTCCCTTTCCCTGCCCCTTTCCTTCCCCTTTCCTGCCCCTTTCCTTCCCCTTTCCTGCCCCTTTCCTGCCCCTTTCCTGCCCCTTTCCTGCTCCTTCTGTGGCCTTGGCACAAGAGATGGGATTTATATGGACACAGCACAGAATCCCAGACTGGTTTGGGTTGGGAGGGATCCCAAAGCTCATCCCACCCCGTGGGCAGGATCCTCTTCCATTATCCCAGCTCTCTCCAAGCCCTGTCCAACCTGGCCTTGGCCACTTCCCCAGTTTGCAGCAGAAAAAGTCGAAGATGTGACCTCACACCCCGAGGAGCCCCTGGAAGTTTTCCTCAAGCCGGGATGAGGGGAAGGAGCGAGGAGGGATTTTGGCAGGCAGGCCCCACACATCTGCAGCCCCGGCGCTCTCTGCTCATTCCTCACTTTTTCCTCTCTCAGTGTCCACTTCAGGCAGAGAAATGGCTGAGAAAAGAGGAACCAGCAGCTTTTTTGGCTGCAGGCCTGGTGAGGATCTGCCTGGTGCTGTGGGGGAGCTTCCCGAGCTTTCTTTTATCCCAGCTCGTGTTTGGGAGTGGGGTGGGAGGCACGGACAGCAGGGCCTGACAGCTGCTGGTGGGGCTCACATGCCGTGACAAGGGAAGGGCTGCAGAGGGGAATTGGCAGCTTCTCCTCATGTTTTTGGGAGAATTTCCCTCTTTTTTGCAGGCTCTGCTCAAACCAGGGTGCTGCTTTCTGCCTCGAGAGCAGAGGCTCCTTAGAGGGGCTTTTCCTCCTCCCAACCAAACGCAGATCTGCACAAAAGCACGGCCCTGCTCCGTGCCAGGAGCTCCATTTCCTCCAGGATTTCAGTCAGTCACTCCATTTCCTGGGAATCTCTTTCCAAGGGCCTCGTGCTGATCCTTCCCCTTTCGCTGTGGGTGTTTGAGGTGAGCACTGAGGCTCCCGGGCTGGAACCACATCCAGGCTGTGCCTCCAGGGCTTCCTCCAGGCCCTGCCACTTTTACTGTGGTAAAACAAAGCCTGGAGAGGACTGGGAGCATTTTCCCCCGGGTGTTTCCCACTGGGATGTGCACATCCAGCTCCAGTGTCAGGACACAGTGGGAGCATCACCTGCTCCAACACCCAGCCCGGCTGAGACAGGGCTGGGGGCTGTTACCACCCCAGCCAAAAAAGCTGCTGGTTCCTCTTTTCTCAGCCATTTCTCTGCCTGAAGTGGACACTGAGAGAGGAAACAGTGAGGAATGAGCAGAGTGCACTCTGAGCACCACTGAGGGCTCCTAGAGATTGGGACAGGAAGGTGCTGCAGGCAGGGAATGGGAGTTTTGCCTGTTGCTGCTGCTCACACCAAAACAAAAACAGAAAAGCCTCAGTCCTCAGGATTGTTTTGTGGCCTGGACAATGTGAGTTGTGCTGCTGCCTGCTGTCCTCACTGGCACTCTGGTTGCCTCTTTGCCCCCCTCAGCTTGCTCCTGCCTTGATTCCAGGTGGGAATGCAGAGGGACATGCAGGAGTGGATGGAAGGACAGGGAAACAGAGGGACAACAAAGCCCCGGAGAGCTGGGAGCAGAGCTGGCACGTGGCACAGAGCTCCAGCAGCAGCGTTCCCAAGCCCTGGGATCAGCAGCGGGACAGAGGAGTGAATTCAACGCATATTTTCCATCCTCAGCTCTCCACACTGCCCCTAACCTGATCCCAGCTAGAGACGCTCCGGCAGCTGCCAAGGAACTTTTATGAGTCACTGCGAAGGGAGCCGGCAGCAGGACGGGCGCGCTCGGATCCAGCTGTCTCCTCTCTGCTGTTGTTTAGGGAGGACATTTGTGCTTGCTGAGCTCACCTAGGAAAGGGCCAGCGGGCCTCTGCATACAGGGAAAACTGGTCCTCAGCCCAGCCTGGGAACAGGCTGCGTGTTCCTTTAAAAAAAAGGGGGGAGATGGGGCTGGGCTGAGGGAGCACAGCTCAGGATTTGGGGTGTGGGCTCTGGGGGAGCCTCCCTGGCTCGTTCCCTGCACCCTCACAGGTTTGAATGGAGCCTTTCCCCAGCCCCACTGCTCCCAGAGCACCTGGGGAGTGGAAATCCCTGGATTTGGCAGTGTCCAATGTAAGCTGTGCCCACAGTCTGTATTCCATCCCCATCCCCAGGAGCTGCTGGAACCAGCTGGGGCAGTGTTTCCCTTCTCTCCTGTCCATGGCCCAGCAATGCCGTGCCCATGGCTCATGGGGAACTCCCTGCGGGAGCTGTCTCTGGTTCATGGGCCAGCAAGGAGCCACTGCAGGGCCCAGAGAATGAGATCAGCCCAGGGGGAGATGCTCCGCCCAGGGGGAGGAGCCAAGCATTCCCACCTGGATAGAATCTGGGATTTGGGACAGCACAGGGAGCCCTGACCCACTGGACTCCCAGAGGACAAGAGCTCCCAGACCTTTCTACAGGATCACTGTTTGGACAAGAGCATTTCATCTGCACTGCTGCCACCACCCTGACTGACAGGGGGTCAGATTGGATTCTGACTCTGTCAGTGGTGTTTTGTACTATTGCATTTATTTTACTTTGTTTTACTTTGTTTTACTTTGTTTTACTTCTTTTCTTTTCCTCTTATTAAATTGTGTTTCTGACCTGGGAGTCTCTCACTGGTTTTACTTTCAAGTCAGCACAGGGAGTTGTGCTTTCACAGCCCTCACCTCTCATGGAAGGAGAAGCTGAGGGCATCAGATGCACCCTAAAAACGGGCTGGTGCTGAGGAGCACAACCAAACCCTGCCCAGGAAATCCAGGTTAAATCCAGACCTTAAACCCATCAGGGCCTCTGGCAGCATCCAGGTTCTGCTGCCGGGTGTTCCTGCCCCTATTGAGCCTCATCCCTGTCTTTAGGAACAACAGATCCTCCTAAACCCTGAGGAGTGAGCCTGAAAATCCCTTCCCAAATGCTTCCTGGTATTTTAACTCCAGTGATCCGTGCTACAGCCACCATCCACAAATTGCCTGCCCGTCCCCTGGTGTGCTTTAGGTCTGTGGGACGAGGTGTGTGGCATGTCCTCAGCTGGAATTGGGGAAAAAAAAGGGAATGTGGTGAATATTTTGTGTTAGGAGTTCAGAGCCTGTCAAACGAGGCTTTGTTAGCGAAATGCATCATTTCTGATTCCAGGCTGGTGCCAGAAAGCAGGAGGTTTATCCTTAAAGCCATGGCTTTAAAACAAAATAAACCAACAACCCCACTCCTCGTGAGGGAGAAAAGCAGGGTTTTGGTGTCTCTGCACTGCTCAAAATGTGGTTCTGCAAAACTGGGCCTGGAGAAGCCCCAGGATCAGAAATCCCATCCCAGGCAGGGCTGATTTTTTAGGCAAACCTCTGACTTGTAAACATTCTCCTTTCAGTATGTGACAGGCCACGTTTCCCCTCAGCACCCTGAACATTTTCACTGTGCTTTCCCCACCCATCCCTAAAATTCCGTATCTGCAGCACAGCTTGCACTTGGCTTTTCCACTTTCTGAACCCTGCCACTCTCTTAGCTCATACTGTCCCAAGATTCAAATGAATACTCTTTTTAAAAAAAATTAAATGTACAGAAATTTAAATGTACAAAATTGAAATGTACATCATTTAAATGCACAGAAATCTCCATACATTTAAATGTACAGAGATTTCTGTACATTTAAATGATGGTGGAAAATGGATCATTAACAAAAGTGGCGGTGACACCAAGAAAGAACCTTCCTAGAAAGTGCCACCGTGTCCCCTGAGGCCAGGCAGGATCCTCTGCACTTCCAGGGCAGGGATTCCCAGCATCCTGCAGAGTTCCCCATCCTCTGCTGCACTGGGATGGGTTCCTGGGAAGGGCAGTGCCAGGGGCTGAGCTGAAGGAGCGGGAAGGGATGGATGGATGAAGAGCTGCAGTGCTTGAGCTGATCTGGAGGGTTTGGACCACCCTGGATTTACCCAGGGATAGGATTCCTGAATTTCCCTGGTGCTAGAGCTCCTCCCATCCCTCGCTGGGGGTGGAATGCCACGCACAGGACCCTGCAGAGTGGCACCCAACCCAAATATCCAGCAGAAACAGAGCAGTCAATTGGGGACAGAAGCATCATAAAGTCACCCCAGGTCACCAACCCATCACGGGACCCAAAGGCAGCTCAGTGGTACCAAACCAACCCTGCACTGGTGCCCTGGGGAGGCTGAGCTGGAACAGAGACTGCACAGAGCTGGAGAATAAAGCAGGGATTTATTGAAAGGACTTTAGGGACACCTTGGGCAGGACAAAGCCTGGCCAGGGCTACGCCCAAGGTGGACCCAAAATGATCACAAAATTGGCCCAAAATGGTCACAAAATGGACCCAAAAAGGTCATAAAATGGTCATTAAATGGTCACAAAATGGGCCCAAAATAGTCACAAAATGGACCCAAAATGGTCACAAAATGGATCCAAAATGGACAGCTGGTCACAAGATCTCACACTTTTATAAGTTTTGGTCCATTTGCACATTGAGGTTTAATTGTCCAATCCCAGCTCCAGGCTGTGAGCTCCCATCCTTCTTGTTCCTCCCTCCAGCCACCCTTGTTTGTGCTGTTGGGCTGAAAGTTGTCCCTGGTGTGCAGCAGGACAAGGATTTGTTTTGTGTCCCTGCTGTGTGCAGAGAGCTGAGTGACCCTGCCTGTGAGCTCAGAGCTGCACCCCTGGGCACCACAGAGCCTGAAATACATGAGAGCTCAAACTTAAAGCATCAGCATAGCTGATCGTTGGGTTCGTGCCCGAACCGAAAAAGCCCCCGGTTTGTGCGGGACTTTTGGGGCCGCTGGGGGTCCCCACGGAGGGGACAGCCCCGTGCCCGCCGCCAGCATCACTAGATGGTGCTCACGCCTGCCTTTTCCCGAGCTCCCGGAGCAGCCGAGCCGCGCCCGAGGATGCTCAGGGGGCTCCTTGGGAGTCGTTGCCATTGATGACAACGATGAGGAAGATGTTTCCCATCTCTCCGCTTGTCCCCAGGCTGTCAGGGTGGAGGGACAGGCTCGGATGTGTCCCTGCACCTCCCTGGCGCTCCCAGGGCCGTGGGTCAGTGCGCCACATCCTGCGGGACAAACCCGCACGGCAGCGGGATGTGCTCAGGGCACTCTGGCAAGGAATTGCTTCCTCATGACTAAACGGACAGATTAAAAAAAAATGAACCATGACCATAAATCGAATTCAAACTCATCAGTGAGTCCCCAGCCCGGAGGAAAGGCTGCTGTGGGTGTGAGGGAGATGCAGGGAGAGGAGCTGGGTGTGCTGAGGGTTGCTCCAAAGCCGCTCCTTCCTGAGAGCTCCCCGTGTCCAGCTGATGACCTGGGAGCTCGCTGGGGTGGCCTCTGCCGCGACAGCTTCTTGGCTTTATTTTTATAAATAATGAGCTGTTCCTCAGCAGCTCGCTGGGGCACGAGGGAGAGGAGCAGCTGGGATCGCAGTGACACGCAAAACTGGTGGGGAAGCTCCAAACCCGCCCTGGCTGCCGGCAAGTCCCCAAGTCCCCTTCCCTGGGCAGGCTGGGCACAGCAGAGTGGCTGCAATTAATTAAAAATCCACTCCAGCCCGCAACTGGGACCCTCATTTTGCTTTATCATCCCCTTCCTCCTTGGCTTTGAGGTTAGAAAAGCATCAGCACCCCCCAAGTTCTGGTGGGCAAGGCTGGGTGTCAGCCACCCCTGGAATTTTAATGGATGAATGGAGGAGCAAATGAAGACATTGTAGATAAAATTGTCACTGCTGAGTCGTGTCATGGTCAGGAAAAAATTCAGGCTACATCACCAGCAAATTTCCTGCCGTGGGATCTGATTTGCCTTTGGTTATGCCAGCACTGGGCTGGTGTTGGGAGTGTTCTCAATCCCTCCATAAAAACGTCTGGGCAAAGCAAACCCTGCGCTGCAGGGCAGAGAGGGAAGGGCAGGGAGTGCTGGCCATGGGGACACGGGAGGGGAAGGACACAGCTCCAGGAGAAATCTGAGGGAAAACCTAAGGAGGGAGAAGGGATGAGCCAGGGTGAGTTAAACACGCGGCTTTTCGTGCCTTCACCCAGGACTGGAGCAGCTGCAGGAGGGTTTGGGATGGTTTTGGGGAGTGCAAAGCCCATGGGGTGTGGTATCCCAAAGGGTCCCAGTGCTCTGTGGGCACTGAGAGCTGCCTGACCTCCTGCTCTGCCCCGGGAATCCAGGAGAGAGGGAAAAGGAGCCGGAGCAACACGAGCGAACTCAAATGTGTTTCCACTTAGCTGCTCCTCCGAGGCCAAATGATGTAACTCCCGTGAAGCCCTGCAAGATGTTGGCAGGAGGAGCCCAGTGACAACTCCAACTGTAAGTTCCTGAGCTAATGAGCACAAAAGTTGAATAAAAATAATAATAAAAAAGGGCTTCTTTTTTTTTTTTTTTTTGGCGTAACACAGCGATCCTTCCCTGGGACTGTTTTCTGAGCGGAGAACAGTGCAGGGAAGGAAAAATTCCAGCCCCAAAGTCTCCTCTCTTCTAGGTCTGATGGGGCAAAGCCAAGGGGTCACCACCTATCAGGGCAAGCTTTTCAAACCACCAGAGTTGGGTTTTCCTCACCCTTAGGCACATCCCCGCTCCAGAGGAACCTCCCTGCCATGCCCTTCTCCAGCCTTTATGGAGTTAACCCAACTATTCCTCCTGAGGTTGGGTTTTTCTCTGTGTCTGTGTGTGTGTTACCAGCGAGGAATGTTTTACTACAGCTCTCCACACAGCCACCAGCCTCCAAATGGACCATGTTACAGGAGAGCTAAATATTGTGTCAGGGACCATGTGTTTCTTGTAAGACGGGCTTGAGCCACAACTGTGTAGGAAATTGTTTATCTCTCTGCCCTGCTCCCTCTCGCTGCCTTTATCCTCCCACGGATTGCGTGGATGGCCGGGGCGCTGGCGATGGGAACTGGCCTGGGGATGCTGCCGGGGTTTTTTTTACAGCTGGGACAGTAGGGAGGGCAACTGCAGGCCATGAAATGTCCCTTCCTGCTGGTGACATGCCTCTTTCTGCTGGTGACTTAACCCTTTCTGCCCAGGCACATGTCCCTTTCTGCTGGTGACCTGTCCCTTTCTGTTGGTGGCGTGTCCCTTTCTGCTGGTGACTTAACCCTTTTTGCTGGTGGCGTGTCCCTTTCTGCTGGTGACCTGTCCCTTTTTCCTGGTGACATGTCCTTTTTTGCTGATGGCATGCCCCTTTTTACTGGTGGCATGTCCCTTTCTGCTGGTGACATGTCCCTTTCTGTTGGTGGCGTGTCCCTTTCTGCTGGTGACTTAACCCTTTTTACTGGTGACCTGTCCCTTTCTGCTTGTGGCATGTCCCTTTCTGGCCAGTGACACACCAGTCCTGCTCCCAAGGGCCACGGGTGGCCCTGTCCCTAAATTTGGGTGCCATGAGGGACCATGAGCACGGCCAGCACCCTGATGGGACCCAGCTCAGCACCACCACTGCCTGGGGAACCTCTGCCAGGGGGATTGGATGGAGCAGCTCCAAATTTGGCCACAGAAAAAGTTTGCCAGCCCCAGGGTCAAGGTGGAGATGAACCTTCCCTGCTTTGCTGCAGGGCAGGTTATAGAGCCAGGGGCTTGATGCAGACATAGAGCAAAATGTCTGAAAATTGATTTATGGCTCTGCAGCCAACAGGGAGCAGAGCAGGGGCTGCTGCCCCTGCCATGGGTGGGACACGGATGTCACTGTGGGCAGGGGAAGGGCTGGGCTTGCACTTCCACTCCTGACCTGAAACTCAAACCCCCTTTTGCCTTCCCTGGAGCAGAGTCAGCAGATTTGGGGTTTGCTTGTTCCCTGCACTGCTCTGCCAGAGGGATGTGAGGGAAACCTGAGCCCCTGGTGCCTTCCCTCCTTGTCCTTATCCGTCCATCTCGACGCCGTCCCCAAATGGAAAAAGGCACTTTTCCTTTTTACTGTCTCTGTACAAAAGCATAATTGTACATAAACATCTGATTTCTTTTACTTTGCCTCGGTAATAGCTTGTAGCAACCCTTTCCAACATCCATTAATGCTGTGTGTTAGATCCAGACTGCAGAGCCCCAAATGTGACCATCTTCCAGTGAAGTGGGGGAAAGGCTGAACCCAGATCAAACATTTGCTCCCTGGTTGGTTTTAGATGCAGTAAAATCTGTATCTCTATGTATTTAGCAAAGGATCTTGCTTTTAAACACCTTGGGCTTTTCTCTTGATATTGGAGATGAGGCCCAGCTGGAGGAGACTGATGAGCCCTAAATTTCAGTATCCTGAATTTCAGGCAGAGCTTGGAAAAGAGGCAACACTTCCATTGGGAAATTGTTTTTCTCTGCCCAAACCCCAAAATCCACCCAGGCTCTAATGACATAAAGGCATGGGAACCCTCAGTGCATCCCTGGGAATGGGAAAACCAGCCAGGGTTCAAACTTCCAGCTGGTTATAAACCCTGGGAAGTGCCCTCTGCCCCTCCTTGTTGGGACAACATCAGGGTACCACCCCAGATTTTTAAAATATATGGGTCTTTTTTTATAAATAAACCATAAATCTGCATTCTCAGCTCTGTTTTCTTCCCTTGGAGCATGACAGAATCACTGGCAGTGGCTGTTGATGGCTCTGGACATCCCACTGCTCCCGCAGAGTGATCCAACAGATGATCCTTAATGAGAAAAGGACACTGAAGGGTTTGGCTTGGAGAGAAAAACCATCTGGGAAGATCTGCTGGGGCTGTCTCAAGGTGTTCAGGCTTTGCAGGGCTGCTAAAAGCCATCAGATTGTTTTTCCTCTCCAGCAGAAGCAGCAGTTTGGGGATTTCCCTGGCTCTGCTTTGCTTCTTGCTGCTGTCACCGGTTCTAAATTGGGCTGGGTGAAGGAAAGTGGCTCCTGATGCCATTATTGAACAGCCTGACCTGAACCACGAGCTGGGCCAGCATTCAGATTCCAACCTGCTTTACCACCAGCCCAATTTATTGGCCCACAGCTGGGAATCTTCCCCTTCCATCCACCTTTGCCATTAAACAGCTCCAGATAAAACCGCGGAGTTCATTTCTAGGAAAGGGAAGGGAAGGAACAACCCAAATCTTGGAGGTGAGCAGCAGCGGGGAGCCCATCTTCAAACTGCATCTCCTCAGCAGCTTCAGAAGGAGAGCAGCTCATTTTTAACACCCTGCACGGCTCTCCAGCGATGATTAAAGCCCCTGAAACGTGCACCTTTTTCATCGCCGGCCCCGCCGCTGACAGGGTGCCAAGTACAACAAACCCCATCAAAAGCGCCGTCCCTGTGATGGATTTAATTGTCCTTCCCTTGTTTTTCTGAGCGAGGAGAGCTGGAGGAGGAATAAAACCTGGAGAAAAATGTCCATCCTCGTGCAGGAATAACCCTCTGAAAGGCCGTGGAGGAGCTGATCTGCGGCCACAGGCACAAAAAGGAGCAAAAAGGGGAAATAATGTCCCTAAAATCCTTCTGAGCCCATTCAGCACCGTGCTTATCTCAGCAATAAATTCCCTTATCATCAATTCCCTCTGATTGGAATCTGACAGGAATGCCCTGCCTGTTATTCCAGAGGGAGATGGGCTGGAACTGGTGGGTAATTGGTAGGAAAAATCGCTGGTTCTAGCAAAGATCCAATACCATCGGAGGAGTTACACCATGAGAGAGGGGGGGATTAGAGAAATGTGTTTCCCACAAGGGGTTTATTCATCCTGAATAAACGTGTTCACTCCCCAGAGCCTTCCCCTCACACCCTGATTCCTCTTCAGTGGCATTTTAACACAGTTTTTTTTCCCAGTCAGGAAAAGGAGCTGCTGCCTGTGCACAGCTGTCTGTAAAAATGATTAAAACCTTCTCATCAAACTCCCATTAATTTATGCATTTATTTCTAAGTTGTCTCAGCAACGACAACTCTAATTTCTTAATCACTCACATCACTCCCAGCTCCTCTGCAAACACCTCTGCTCTGCGAAATTTTCCGCAGCCGAACGGTGCCTGATTCAGGTTTTGTTTCTGTTTCTCTGCTGGAGAGACACGATTGGTTTATTCACATTTTTCTTTGCACCTGCAGGTCAACTTCCAGCCTGCTGTAGCCAAATAATTGAGGCCAGGTTTGCCAGGAGAGCCTGCAGCCTCAACCAAAAATAGGACAACTGGAGTTCTCTGGAGAGAGCTGGGGCAGAGCCAGCAGCAAATCCAGAGGTAAGATCCTGGCTTTGCTGCAGCAAACAATCCCTGTTCCCTGGCTCCACGGGTCTCTGCCTTTCTCAAAGGGCTCTGCTGCTTTTCCCTTCCACTTCCCAGCTCACAGAATGTCATTTATTTTTGGGTGAGCGTTCCTGCTTTTTAAATGAGCTCCCCAGAGGGTTCTCAGGAGCAAAGCAGCGAGGCAGGGCCGCGGGAGGACTGAGGCTGCTGCAGGAGCACCGGCACAGATTCCTAATAAACCATCTGCATTCCTTGCACAGCTCTGCCTGCAACTCCCCGGCGTGTCCTTCACCTTTCTGGGAAGGCAGAACTGGTGAGGGTGGTGGGAAAATTGCTTCACTGGAGCCAACGGGGGTTTTGCAATCAGTTTTAGTGGAGCCAGGGCTGCTTTTAACCCTGTGCCTTCCCATCTCGCTGGACCACCCCGTGGGCTGCCAGCACTTTGAGAGTGATGGAGGAAAAAGAAATTATTCCTTTTTCATACAGATTCTCCCTGGGTGGTAGGGATGGCCCTGACACCTCCCTTTTCAGGGGTCTGGCTTTCTCTGCAAGGATCTTGTCAAAATTCACCTTCCAGGCTCTGCTCATGGCTGGGTGTGAGTGTGGGATGATCATCCCTGTACCCCCTGCCCTTGGCTGGGAACAATCTGCTTCCTGCCCATGGCATCGCCACAGGGTGCCAGGATTTGGTGACAAAACTCACAGCAGCAAAATCCTTTCAAAGCGAGCAAATCACCCAGCGAGAAAATCTGGCTGGAGCTTTTCTCAATATTCTGTAAAACAGAGGTTGGACATCGGGCTTGGAGCAGAGTCAGACCCTGAAACAGGGAGCAGAGCTTGGAGGGATGGATGGAAAAACTGAGCTCTGCACGAGGAGCATCTGAGACAGGAGGCTGGAACAGCTGCCCCGGCACTGAACCGTCCCCTCCGATGGCTTTACCAGCGGCTGGGACACGATTCCTGCATCCCTGGGGCCGACTCCACATCCCTGGGGCCGATTTCTGCATCTCTGGGGCCAATCCCACATCGCCTGGTGCCGATTCCCTCATCCCTGGTGCCAATTCCCACATCCCTGTTGGTGATTCCCGCATCCCTGGTGTTGATTCCTGCATCCCTGGGACATGATTCCTGCATCCCTGATGCCAATCCTGCATCCCTGGGTCCGATTCCTTCATGCCTGGTGCCAATTCCTGCATTCCTGGGACAATTCCTGCATCCCTGGTGTCAATTCCCCCATCCCTGGGACACGATTCCCACATCCCTGGTGGTGATTCCCACATCCCTGGGACACGATTCCCACATCCCTGGTGCCGATTCCCTCATCCCAGGGACATGACTCCCTCATCCCTGGTGCCAATCCCACATCCCTGATGCCAATCCCACATCCCTGGTGCCAATCCCACATCCCTGGTGCCATTCCTGCATCCCTGGTGCCATTCCCGCATCCCTGGTGCCGGTGGCAGGAGGGGAAGGCGCAGGTGAGGAGCTGTGGCCGTGCCTCTCCTGCAGCCGACAGGGCTGGAACCTGGAGCTTGGATTCCTTCCCTCCAGCCGTGGAAAAGCTGTTCCCTGCCCCGGCAGGGACAGAGCCTGCCCATCCCAGCACTGCTCAGCTCTTTGTGGAAGGCTTTCCATGCAAAAAAACCCATCCCCAGGATGAATCGAACGCCGTCGCGGTGGCCACGTTCCCGCGTGCTCCCGGCGCTCCTCACTTGACTCACCAAGGAGGAAGCCAAGATGTTTTGTGGAGGGTGTTTTGAAAACACTTTAATTGATTTAATTCATAGCCAGAGCCCTCGCTGGACTTGTCCCCAGGATGGTGTTTAATCCCCGCTGGCCTTGGGGCCATGGAGATTGTGTCTTGTTCCCTCTTGGCTGCAGCCCTGTGCTTGGGTATTTTCTGCTGCTCTTTGAGGCCATCACAAGAATGAAAACATTTGTGACAGCCCGACCCAAGCTTCAGTTTTTTCCTGGCCTCATTGAAAGGCTCGTTGTTCACCGCAAAGCCGAGATGAGCACGCCACAAAGAGGCCCGAGAGTTCATAAATTAAACCAGGAATAATTGCAATATCCCTGCGAGAAAGGTTTTCTTATCTTGATTTTCCCCTTTTTTCTCTCTCTCTCCCCTCCTCCACCTTGCATTAATCAGTCCCAGACCAGGAACCTTCAAACAGATTTGTTTGGAGATTTGGCTGGAGCTCGAGGTGGCTGAAGCCTTCTTGCTTTCCCTACAAAAAGCAGAGCCAGTTTGGAGAGGAGGGAGAGGCCCAGCACTAAAATCAGAACCCAAACAGCAAACAAGATGAGAAGTAGAAAGTTCCCTAAACCATCCCTGGCTCCTGCACATCTCCAAGAGATCCTCTTCCCAGAGGCAAGAGTGGTGGAAATTTGGGATTTAAGGTCTTTCTCAGCTGGAAATTTTGAATGGAAAATGATCTCAAAAAAAGACCAGAGTCCCATCCCATGATGCTGTCCCACTAAGCAGGGGCAGAAATGATGCCTGGGCAGAAATTATCTCAGTTTTTTGATTGCTTGGGTCATCCTGGTTGTGAACATGAAGCATTGGCTCACTTGTGCATCAGGACATGGAAAAAAGTTCTCCTGAGCCTTTCTCTCCACCTCTCTGTCCCAACCTGCAAACACTTCCAAGGGGACTGATGCAGCAAAAAAAAAACTTTAGCAAAAAAAACCCACCACAGAAATGAGATTTATATATGTTTTCTGGGAAAAATATCAACTTTTCCCTGTTAAAAAATGGAGGTGTTGGAAAGCAGATTGTAAAAGGGATTTGCCATGGGGCTGTCACCTGTCCTGGCTGTTCAGGAGAGCTCCTCAACCTTCTGTCCCAAAGGAAAGGTTGAGTATTTCATTGAGGGATTTGTGCAGGAGCAAATCCTGGTCAGGGAAGTAACTGGAGCCTTCCCTGAGTCCAGCAGTGGGAGAGGAAAGTTTGTGGAATGCAGAATTACCCTCAGCCTGTTCCCAAGGAGATTGGGAGCACGGTGATAAATGAATTTCAGGAAGCCTGGGGGCTCAGCCTGGCCGAGGGAAAAGCTGCTGGTGTCCATCCCAACACTGCAAAGCTGATTTTCCACTCGCACACCCGGCTGTAAATCAGCTCTAAATTCACTTCTGCTGACACGCCAAGTTTTCCCTTGGATGTCATTCCACAGGCACACGTTCCTTGGACCGCAGGTGATTTGGTTTGATGGAGGAACCTCCAAGAGGGGAGCTTTGGTGGGTATCAGTGGGAGATCTGTTGGATTAGACACCTCGAATGGATGCCAGCAGAGACTCCGACCCAGCCAGTGGGAATCCTCTGCCTCCAAAGCTCCTTGAGTCTGGAAAAAACCACGTTGGGAATCTCTTAAGAGGTTTTTGATTAATGCAAATTGATTTTTTTTTTTAAAGCAAAGTAAAGCTTTGGTTTCTATCCACCTCCCCTTGAGGCTTGTTGAGTCTGAGGTTTCTTTGCTGAAACAAGCACAGCTTTTCTTCTAGATAGGACAAAAAGCATCCCATGTATTCCTGTGCTCCCAAAGAATTCCAGCCACCAAAACACAACCAAAGACGTGAGAACAAGTCAGGCACTCCAGGCTCCTGTGGGCGGCAGGAAAGGAGAAACTGGAGCAAAAGTTGAACCAGGATTTAATTTTATCTGGATTGATTCATCTGTCCCTAATTAGTGACAGCTTCCCAGGGCATGACGTAAGAATATGCAGAGGTTTTTAAGGAATAACTCTGGGCTAAGATAAAGTGTAGCCGTTCTCAGAGAGTTCTTTCTTATGCCAGCAGAGATTTGGGCAGTCAAAGATGAAAAATAGATGAGATTCCACAATCACACATGTTGGAGACTAAAATCTTTTAGAGTACAGATGCTGCCTTCTTGCCAATTCGTTGTGGAAAAACCAGTAATTTTTCCATATCCTCTGGTTTAATATCTGTGTGCACTTCTAAAACTGCACAGTTCACGGTGCTGTGCAGAGGGCTGGTGTACCAAAAAAAAAAACAACAAAAACCCTGTATGATTGTTCTGGAAGTTCCAAAACCAGCTGGAAAAAAGCAGTGATGTTTAATGGTACTTCAACAAAATAAATGAAGCAGTGAGCTAAATTAAAAATCTTTATTTTCTGGCTTTTCATGGCAGCAGTCTGAGACTAGGCCAGAGGCTGATCTCGCTCACTTTGTGCTGCCCCTTCCCTCCTCCCTGTGTTTCCTGTGCTCCCAGTCACACCTGCACGTCCAATTCCACACGTTCCACCTCAGCTCTGTGCTCACACCCTTGGAACCTTTCCAGGCTGATTTTCTGCCCATTCCTCCCCTCCCCGAGCCAAGCTGGAGATCCAAGCTCCAATTCATCCCATAAACTGATCCCTCTGCTCCCCCGATCATGTTCTGTTATTTCCACAAGCCATGCAACATGAGAGCTTCCTCTTCTCTTTCTGACACCCATAAACCCCAAAATCTTTCCCCAAAGAAGGGGGAAAATGAGGATTTTGGGCTCCTTGGGGACGCTCAGGGATGCTGTGCACGGCCTTGACGCGGCGGTGCAGCACCAGGCCGGGACACGTTGAGCAGATGGTGGCTCTGGCCTGCAGCTGAGGCCCGAATTACTGCACTCAAATCCCATCTTTGATACACTTCCAGCTTTTATCAGCTGGTTCCACTCAAGGCTTGGCACGGCTGATGTGAGGGGAAGGCCAGGAGAGCGCTCAAACAGCAAGAGCAGCTGAGGAGCCCAGCATGGGAGAAGGGCCCTGTCCCCAAGGTGCTGTCACCACACCGACATGAGGACTTCCCTCACTGCTCCAGCACTTCAATATTTTTATTTTGTGCAAAAAAAAAACCCCCAAAACCCCTCCACTGCAGTGCTTACACAGCCTCTGCTCCTCACTGCCACATCACACTGCAAGCAGCCTGCCCAGGCGATGTAAATCAAAGTTTTTGGGAGGACTGAGAGCATGTGAGCGTTTTCTGGGAGTTAAAAGCTTTTCTTGCCTGAGTTTTGGCTTTGGGTGACCCCTGCTCCTAATGCACTCCTCACTTCATTCACCCCTGCCAGTGCCAGCGCTCTTATTTATGACCTCAGCGATGGCTCTCTATCAACAGGCCCTGAAAAGCTGCTCCTTCCACAGAACATTCCTCCAAGAAAATCCTGCTCCGGCAGAATTCCCAGCCCGAGCCCAGTCCGGGGCCTGCTCAGGGCAGAGGAGAGGACTTTCAAAGGACTCCCACTGAGCTCAGCTGGCTCAGACCCCAAAAGAACACACATCCACACCCACAAAGCTCTAATAAAGGGCCTCATGGAAGCTCTCAAGGAGGAATCCAAACCTCTCCCAAAGCCTTCAGGAGGCTCCGTGGTTGTTTCACCATCATGGACCACAGGGTTTTACAGCTCAGGGGGGATCTCAGGCAGCCCCACGAAGCTGACTGAAAATCCTTCCTCAACACTGAGCCTGGGCTCTTTTTTCTCCCTTCACTTAAAAGCCAGGAAAACATGGAGAAATGCCTGTGCAGGAGAATCAATCACACACAGAGGAACCTTCTGGGTCCCATGAAACAGGCTGTGCTTTCAGCCTTGGCAGTTTGTTCTTCCTCCTTTTGGGAGGCAGCACAGACATGTTTTCCATTTGGAATATCCCTGGGGTCTTGCTGCTCATGCTGAGCCCTCAGAAGTGAACGAGGCACTTTTCCCTGCAGCAATCCCAGCTACAACTGAGAAATGTTGGGGTTTTTTTCACCATACCCAGACTGACACTTGGTTCAAACCACAGGAAAGCAGAAGACAGAGGGTCCACCCCAGAGCAGGCCCAACAAATCCATAAATCACAACATCTTTAACTCAGTTCTGCTTCATCTCCCTCAGCTGTTCCACAGGCCAAGCACAACCTTTTACTGGTGTCATTTACTCAGCTGTCCAGTGGGGTTTTGATCCTAAACTCAGCAGTGGGGAAATAGGAACCTGCAATGAGCTTGCCTCAGATTGAAACAGATATTTTGAGAGAATAAACTCAGTGGCTGGACTGAATAAACACAGCAGGCACTGAAGGAAGGTGCAGTTGACATAAGATCTGAGTTTGAGGAATGGGAGGCTTGGTGCTGGACTCCTGGATCTTCTGGGGCTGGAAAGGGGACAGAGCTGAGCTCTGCACCTTGCTGGGAGGGGCTGGAGGAGGTTTGGTGTCTCCATGGACAGGGAGGCTTTTTCCCCACCACAGCTCCTGGGGAGGGTGGATTTTCTCCATCTTCTGCAGCTCTGGGAGAGGGTCCTGTGAGATCCTGGATGTTCCTGAGGAGCTGAGTCGGTCCTGCTGAGGCCTGGTTCACAAAAATCCTCAAGAACAAAACCCCAGAATCTTTGGGCCAAGCAGATTTGTCCCAGCTGGGAGAGCCCCAGCTGCTGCTGAGGGCCAAGGCAGGGTGAGACCCGGAGAAGCTGCACAGCTCTCAGTGTGTTTGGAAACCACAGCGTCCTCGTGTGACCCTGCCTCTGCTCTCCTTTCCCTCTGACAGGCAAGGGTGGATGCAGCTCTCGGCTGCTGATCTCCTCCAGCAGCCTGGATGATCTGCAGGACAAGTCAGAGCCCGTTGGCTCTGGATGGCAGCTGCTGGAAGTGTGAATTCCCCGTGGTTGGGCTGGGCATGGGGCACCCAACAATTTCCTGCCCCCTCCCAGGGCACAGGGGAGGTGCTGATTGCCCCAGGGAACCTCCAGCTCTGCACTGAGCAGAGCCAAACCTTCCCCAGCTCCCAAATCCCATCTAATTCCATCGGGGAGTGGCACTGAGGGGACAGGCTGCACTAATGGGGGGTTGTTGTCACTGAATAACAACAAAAAAAGTAATTTTGCTTATTTTTTAAAGAAAACTGCTCTGATTAAAGCCAGGTTTTTAGAAAAGTGGGTGTCACTGGAGGCCTTGACACCATCCAGCCTGGATGGAATTTCTGATGGAAGTGTCTCTGCTCCTGGTGGGGATGTGGAACCAGAGGAGCTTTAAGGTCCCTTCCAACCCAAACCAATCGGGGATCCTGTGCCCTGTGGGCTTTGCTGAGAGCCTTGGGAAGGTTTGGATGTGAGTTCCTCCACCTGCAGCCCCCGTGCAGCTCCCATTCCCTGGGGAGGGGCTGATTCCAGCCAAACTCTCCCCAGGGCCCTGCAGGGTGCCTGGAACAGTGGCCCAGGGGGTGAGAGCTGGGCCTGGCCAGTCAGGCTGTGCTGAAGCATCCCAGATGTTTCATATTCCTGCTCCAAGGAAAGGGAAGAGAGGAGCAGCACAGAGAACAGCAATATTTTCTTTTCAATCCATTCCATATGTTTCCTCCATAAGTCAAGATTAAGCAGCAGTGCTGGTCGGAATAGGAATCAGCCAGAGGCTGCTCAGGGGATCTGGAGGCAGAACAACCCCGGCACAGGGCCTGACCTGGCTCCAAATCCATTTCCAGGGGGACAATTGGAATTGTCACCTCTCCCACTGCTGCCTCTGCAGGAAAGGCTGGGCAGCCCTGGCCTCACCTGCGTGGTGGGAAATGCTGAATTTTGGCACAGCTGCTGCGGGGATTTGTGTTGTACTCACACCTGAGGTGGCATTCCCAGGAAAAATGTGACATCCTTCAGTGCCTCAGCCCCAGCCAGGTGTGTGAACATGAAAAAACCTCCCAGCTCTGCTACCTCGAGCTTCCAATTACCACCAGTCCCACCAGCACACACCAAATGTGCTTAATTTAAATCAAAAATTAAAATGGGCATTTTTTCTGATTTATTTTTCTGATTTTTTTCTGATTTCTTTTTCTGATTTATTTTTCTGATTCTTTTTCTGATTTGCTTTTCTGATTTATTTTTCTGATTTTTTCTGATTCTTTTTCTGATTTTTTTTTTCTGATTTTTTTCTGATTTTTTTTCCGTTTTTTTCTGATTTTTTTCACTCATTTCAGCCATCCCCACTCAGGTTGCTCAGCTCCAGCCACTGCAAAAGCCATCACTGAGGATGGAAGTTCCTTAGGGAATTTCAAACCCAGGAACCAGGAGGGGAAGGAATTTTCTCCCTCCTGAAGTTCACACTCAGGAGAATTGTGCCAGCCAAGTGTGCCCAGCAGTCCCCACAGAAATCATTCCACATGTGGGGGATCTTTTAGGCTAAAATCTCTTAGCTGCTGTTTGATTTTAGTCCTGTTCCTGTAGCCATCAAAGGAATTGTTGAAATGTCTCTGCTAAAAGCTTTTCTTCTTTTTATTTCTTTTCCTCTTTTTCTTAAATCATCCTGGAAAAAGCAAAAAAAAAAAAAAGAGGGATCGTGTTGCAACCCTGGGAGTTCATGAATGGCCATTAGCTCTCCAACCATCCTGCAACAAAGAGCCATGGGAAGCCTGACGTTTTCCCAGCGCTGGGAAAGCCTTGGATTCTGCAGAACTGAGGAGAATTTCATTTGTTAATGAAACCCTTGTGGGCAGGAGGCTCAGTTCTGGGAGGGGATGGGAGCACTGGAGAGGTTTGCAGACAGGAGGGAAGGTGCCCTGGTGTGGGGAGAGGAATCAATGATGGTTTTTGTGTGTGTACCTCAGGGTACAGAAATAACCATGATATTGGAATTTCTTATTATTTCCCTTTCCCTGACCCACATTAATTTTATATTTTACCCATCTCATGGAACCAGCAGACAGAGAACTCTGGCAGGGCACTGATGAGTCCAGGAATCCCCTGGGATCTTCCCTTGGCACGGCTGGCACCAGGATCACCATTAATTATTTTTCTCAGCCCCGTTTTTTAGCACAGCTGTCCCAGGAGAGAATTGAACATCCTGTGTGCTCCCAATCTGGTGAGTTCTCATGTTCTAATGGCCTGCAGCGAGGCCAAACCCCTCCCTTATCAATTCCTCAAAATCTATGCACAAACCTCCAAACCATCCCTCCCAATGGCTTTTCCAGGGTTTATTTTTCTATTGGAAAATTGACTTTATGTTAAGGTGTTGAGACGGTTTTTGGAGAAGGAAGAGAAAAGAGTTTTCTCGCCCTGGGAGATTCCTCCATCCCCCTGCTTCATTTGGAATGAAAAGTTAGAGCTGGGATTGATGCTGAAAGGTGGAAATATTTTTTCACTGTGTCCATGGAAATGCTTTGGGTTTATTCAGCATTTGGTAAATAAAAATCACAAAAAAGAAAAAAAATAAAAAAAGGAAAAAGAAAAAAGAAAAAGAAAAAGAATGACACACATTAAAAAATCATTAAAAGAAAATTGTTTTTTTCCTGGGCTTTGCTATTTCAGTATAATTTTCCCAAGAGCTTCTCCCTTCTCCCTTCCCATGGGATTTTTTGGGGGCTGGAGCATTTGGAAGAAGCTCCTGGATATGAGGAGGATGGAAAAAGCAGTGGAAGGACTGGAGAGGGGCTTTTATGGCTTCTTAAAACACATCCTGGGAGAGGTGCCAGGGGAGATTCCCAGGCTCTCCCGCCTCACCCAGTGTGATGTCCCTCTGGAGAACAGAGGCAGGAGAGCTGCAAAATTCCCATTCCTGAGTTTTGCGTCCTCCAGAAGGGATCAGGGCTGCATGAAAAGTGTCCTGAGCGTGGTGAGCCACAAACTGAAAACCCCGAGGAGGGAGTGATCCCAGAAAATACAGGATGGCAATGCCAGAGGGGCTGGATGGAAAGAGGAGCTGGTGCCATCACAGCAAACAGGGAGCTGCTTTGCTCTGTTATTTTTTTCCATTTTTTTTTTCCC
This sequence comes from Acrocephalus scirpaceus scirpaceus, assembly GCA_910950805.1. Taxonomy (NCBI): domain Eukaryota; kingdom Metazoa; phylum Chordata; class Aves; order Passeriformes; family Sylviidae; genus Acrocephalus; species Acrocephalus scirpaceus. The sequence continues at coordinate 3,443,809 of OU383790.1, read as the reverse complement.
CTTTTTCTCTTTGGCTTCTTCCTCTGCTCCTTCCAGCCAAATGAGCTCACGGTCTGAGGCTCCCGAGCTGAACATGAGCAGCAGGAAGATGGCACTGGCTGGAAAGAGGAGCAGGAATGGAGCTGTTTGGATTCTCCTTCCCTCTGGCACTGGGAGGGAGCAGGAAACAACCTCAGGGCATGGACACGAACACAACAGCTCCCAAAATCACCTCTGGAATTGTGGAATCATGGAGTGGTTTGGGTTGGGAAGAACATTAAAGCTCATGTTGTTCCACCCCCTGTCCTGGGCACAGACACCTTCCACTGTTCCAGGTTGTTCCAGCCTGGCCTTGGACAATTCCAGGGATCCAGGGGCAGCCACAAATTCTCTGGGCAACATTTTCCATGTGGTTTCATGGCTGCAGCTCATTCCCACTCTGAAAACACATCATTTCCTTCACCTGGAATGTCCCACCCCATCCAAAGGACTTTGAGGTGATTTCCCAGACCAAATCTCCACCAGGAATCCACAACAGAGATTGAAAACCACGATATTCCAGCTGATTTCTCATCCCAAATGAAAATCCCTTCGAGCTGTTGGCTGCTGCCCCTCTGGCCACTGAAGCCTGCGTGGGATATTTTTATCCAGGCTCTTTGGAGCAGGATAATGATATGGTGGTGCCTCCTCCCTGCAATTCCTTGAGCTCTCTGCATTTGGAAGACGATTCCAGCCATGGCACTTCCATGCTAAATACAAGGAGGGAAAAGAAAGAGCTTTTGATTAAAATCTGTCTAGACAGCAACAGCCTCCTGTTTTTAGGTCCTGGTTTAGAGAACCAAGGTACGGAGGGGTTGACATCACTTCCCAAAAATCTGATCAGTTAATTGCAGTGGATGGAGTTCTCACAGCCACTCCTCAATTTATCAGCAGAATTGGAATGTTTTGGTGGCCTCCCGTGGCTCCCAGAGCAAATGGGACCTATGGAGGTGGAATTTAATCATGGAATCATAGAAGAGTTGGAGCTGGGAGGTTTTTAGGTGGCACAATGCTGATATTAAATGAGATATTTTGAGCCATCTCATGGGAGCTGGCAGCCCTTGAATTTTGCAGAATTGAGGAGAATTTTTCTGTTTGCTAAGGAAACCTTTCTGGGCAAGAGGCTCAATTCCTGGGAGGAGATGGGAGCATTGAGGTGGAATTTAATCATGGAATCGTAGAAGAGCTGGAGCTGGAAATATCTTTTAAGGTGGGACAACACTGATATTAAATGGGATATTTTGAGCCACCTCATGACTTTTGAAGGCTGGGGGTTGCTGTTCCCACAGAGAAGGCCGTGCCAACTTTCAGACCATTTGTGCAGCTTAAAACTCCCCAGCCCAGAACTTCCAGCTGCCTGTGGAATTTCTTCCCCAGCACCCACCAAAGCCTCTGAAGGGAAAGGCTGTCATACAGGGGAGATGCCCCAGGGGACTCCAGGTGGCAGCTGAGCCTCTCCACTTGCAGCTCAGCTCATCCCAATCCCGGCCATCCTAAGGACAAACCCAGTTTGCAGCCTGGCCTTGAACTGCTGCTGGCAGGACACATTTTTTAGGCTCAGCCTAAGAACAATTTACTCTGCCTGGAAAAGCAGCAGGATCTCAGTCAGCTGTGCTCCAGGTGGTTGTGACAGCACAAACCCCTGGTTTGGGGACACTTTGAGGCCACATCTCCAGTGCAATTCTCGCTGTGATTGGGAAATCAAGTCACTTAATTGCCCCATTATTTAAAGCTCTTGAGCAGAGCCCGAGCTGAGGCTGCATTTTCCATCCCCTGACAATCCTGCTGAGTGGTTCTGCAGCTCTCAGCCCTGCCTCTGGTTACAAACTCCACAATTATTGGCCTCTCAACCACACCGTCCATCTCCAGGGGTAATCTGGCTGAAACTCCTCGGGCTCAATGAAGAACAAACAGTGGAGGTGTAGAGAAAAGCAGGGGCTGGAGTGTTTGGGTACAAAATTGCTTCTGCCACAATCGATTTCTCCTGTGGCAGAGCCTGATTTGGCCAGGCAGGGGCTGCTGGGGGTTGCTCAGCCCTGCAAAAAGCAATTTTTTGAATGGTGACTCTCTGATCCGGTGAACTAAACAAAGGGAAATAAAGTGAGACACTAATTGAGGTGTAATTATATTTATATTAATCCCTAAAAGGGTTACAAGGAAAAAATCAGAGCTTTTTGGTCCTGGTAGAAGAGCTGATTTGCAATTGATCTCCTGACTGGTGGCATTAAAAAAAATGACAGGATAAGAGGAAAAATGAGGAATTCTGTGCTTTTCCAATTCCTCTGTTCAGCTGGTCCTTTTTTTTGAGAAATGCTCCATCCCATGAGCGTGGAAGCAGCCCCAGGAAGAGGCTGGCACTGCACATCTGGAATAAAGCTTCCAGATGAGCTCTGTGGAGGTGGTGGGACTGCACAACCTTAACGAGAATCCCAACTTTCCAGAAGTGGCTGGGAAAGAGGGGGTAGGGAGACAGCAGAGTGGTTTTCATCCCGAGCTGGGGACCACGGAATGACTCAGTGTGTGCTGACTCGTGTGCCTGAGATGTCTGCAAGCCCTTAATGATTCCTCCATCCACGGGCATGCAGAAGGGTTCAGTGTGCTTTAGATGTGAGTCACAATCCCAGCACTACCGAGGCAGAGAAACCCAGGGAAAGAGATGGAAAAAGATGGAAAAGGATGGAAAAAGATGGAAAAAAATGGAAAAAAGAAGAAATGGATCTTTATTCCACCCAGGGATGAGTAACCCCAGGCACCCTCTAACTTTCATCTCAAGGGTATCATTCAAATCCAGCCCGGGGACCCTCCCAGTGCCACAGCACACTGGTGCCACCAGTCCAGCGTTATTTTGGGAGCTCTGTCTGCCTTTCCAAGGCCATGATCCCTGCTCCTTTTCCCTGTCAGCATCCCAGGCTGCTCCCAGCCCGGGACCATCCCAGTCCTTTGGATGACAACTCATTTCAAAGGCAGACAAGGCTTCCCACAGCTATTGTCCTGTGGCTGTCTGCATATTTGAGCCCTTCCCTGTTGCTGCTCCCATTGGAAGCTCTGAACTTCAGGCTGAAGGCACAAAAATTAAACTTTGAACTAAATAAAAGACACCCCGCTCCCCCCCTCCCCGTCCAACCTTTGCTGAAATACTCTTTAAAAAACAAATCCTGATATATTCTAAACTCAAAACCATCTGGGTTTCCAAGCCTCAGGAAATTACAACTCCCATTCTGGAAATAAAATACATGTTTGTCCATAGATTGTATTAATTAAACCCTATAATATGGAGAGAGGCCAGGGAAAGGCTTTCCTGCTGGCTGGCAGATTTGCATAGCAATTTATTATCTCACCAATTGTTCTTAATATTATTATTATTATTATTATTATTATTATTATTATCATTATCATCATCATCATTTCTTCCTTGGTGTCTGCTGTGACAGACGGAGTGTTCTGTGCTGATGGAGAGAGAGAAGTAAATGGGTTTCAAAGTGATTTAATTATGATATATCTGCCCTGTTTTCCACTGGGCAATCCCAAATCCTCGTAGATGTGCTGACTTATTGATTGGAAGAGGTTTAGGATTCAGTGATAAGCCTGGTAATTTATAAAAAAAATATTAAAAAATAATGAAAAAATTTAAAAAAAATATGAAAACAAGCTGTGGCTGGCTGAAGGTGACAGATGTGCCCCCCAGGGCTGTGGCTGTGTCCCCCTACTCCTGTTCCATGGATAATTTCCCACCTGTGGAGCACTGGATGAGGAATTCCCTCATGGATAGAGCCTTCCCAGTGCCACCATCCCTGCTCCTGGTGTTCCTGCAGCTCCCAGCCCAGCAGCATGGCAGGAAATGCCACATCAGAAACACTCCAGCCGCTGGGCAAAACGCTCTGGGGATTGGGAAAAGTGCAGACCTCAGTTGTTCTTGGTGGGGTTTGCATTTTTTCCTGCTGAGGTGAAGGGCACGGAAAAACCACCGTGCTCTCTGTGGTCGGAGCTATTCCCAAAAACCAGAGCAGTTTCTGGTTGTTAAATCACTCTGAGCTGGGGGAAGGTGGGGTCAGCTCCTCCAGCAATGAACCCAACACCCAGAGGCTGCAGGAGCTGCTGGAGTTGCCCTTCCCCAGCCACTGACCCTTCCTCAGAGGAAAGGAGGAATTATTTGCAAAGACAAGGTTTAAATTTGTGGACTCTGAGCAGAGGCCAAATTGTCTCAGACTTCAGCCCATGCCTTCACTCCCCAGTTGTGTCAGCCCATCCTAAGTTGGAGAAGTCCCTGCCAAAGGAAATCTGGACACAGATTTTGGATTCCAAACCCTGGAGCCGGTGATAGTTGTATCAAGAACCATGAAAAAAATTCAGGGAAGATTTTCACAGCCAATTTTTTCTCTGCCTGGATGCAGCTCGTGGCCTCCAGGTGCTCCAACACCAACACTGATTTTGCGAGGTATTTTTATTGCCATGGGGAAAGGGGAATTATTTACTCAGGAACGATCTGTAGGAAGAGCACGCAGCAAACCCAACTCCTCATCCTCATCCAAGGGCCATCAAAACAACCTTTGGAGCAGAAGCAGCTGCGAGCTGGATGTGCAGTGCCCATCCCGGTGTTTTTTAGGGAAGGAGGAGGCAGCCAAGAAACGTGGCAGTCTGCAGCTGTCACCGCCCTGCCACGGGAGCAGCCCCAGCTGGCCGCAGCGTGTTCAGTGCCCGGGAATTGCCACGGGATTGGGAACGTGGCTGGCATCCCAGGCCAGCTCCCTGCCCTCCCCACACCTCGCTGGCCCAGGCCAGCATCCCTTCCCTGCAATTTGCAGCCCAGGGAGTGAATCTTCCATCTGGGACACGCTGGAATCTGGTGACAGCTCGTTGCTCTCCGCGAGCAGAGCGAGACAAAACATCCCCATCCCTCTGGTCCCTCTTGTTCAAATAAATGTCAGCTCCTCTGATCAGCCTCTGTGTACAAGCACGCAGCCGGCGGGAGAAAATCAAACATCAAAAGGAAGGGAAAGCCCCGCACAGGATATTGCCATCAATAGGAGTTCTGGGGATGGAGATGAAATGGAAAATTGAGGCTCGATCCGGCTGAGAGAAGTTAAAGGCTCCCTTAACCCTTGAGCTGACATGAAAGGCAGAAGAGCTGGGAAAAGCTCAGGGTTACTTCTCATTCCAAAGGCACCTGGGCCGTGCTTTTCTCAGGAATTTGAGGGAATTTGGCACTTAAATTCCTTGGAGAGTAATGCCACAGGTTCCTTGGGAATTGCCTCTTTAATTGCTGCCACAGATCCAGCATGGCACGGGGGAGAAACCAAATTTCCTTCATTTTTCTCTCACCATATTTATCCATTGTTTTTTTCCTGGTGGAAGGAGCTCTTTTTTGCAGTGATGAGGGGAAAAAAAAAGGAGAAAGGGAGCAAAGGTACAGGATAAAATTTTCTGCCAGAATTTTTACTTTGGCTGAGAAATAAAGGAATAACTGAAAGAAATCCCCGACGGAGAATTCCTGGCAGCTTTAATGTCACAACCTCTGACCTTTGGCCACGTCAGCCAAAAGGCTCCTGCAGACAGCCCGACCTATTCCCAGCTCTGTGCTCTGGGCACTGGGTCAGGATTAATCCAGCCTTGATTGAGAAATCAGAGCCCAAATCCAGTGCTGGGGGTCAGCAATCCCACCCCATTGTCCCTAAAGGGCCCTGACCCCCAGCTGCCACCTGAAATGCACACGAGGTTCGGATTTATCCTTAGAAAACTCCATTTCTCTTCCTAACATCTCTTTTTTGTTTATTTTAAGGAATGATCAGCAGTCGAGTTTGTATTAAGGGCTGTCTCTTCTGGCACATTTTTATCTGACAGAACAAAGGGATTTATTTCTGCAGTGAAGAAACAGAGAAATAACTCGTAAAGGCGACTGTAATTCCGTCTATTTGAAGTTGTTTCGAGCTCTGCAGCAGCCCCAGATAACTGCAGGAGTTGTAAGTGTGGAAGGGACTTTTATCTCCCTGCCTGGATAAGCATCTCCTTGACTTTATCCGGGATTTCTCAACATGAGGCTCTTGTTTAATAACAGGAAGCGACATCATAGAATTATTAATGTTGGAAAAGATAGCTGAGATCATAAAATCCAAATCCCCGTGTCCAAATTCTCCCCAGGATTTGGGATGAGAACCTGGCTGGCTGGTGGGGGACCCCTCTCCCCAGAACAGATCCATCCCATGGGATGGATTTGGGAGAGACACAAATCCATTTGTTTTTTGCTGGCTCTGGACATTCCCAGCACTCCAGGGAACCTCAGCACAGAGAAAGAGGAATAAAAGAAGAGAAGAAAGAGGAATAACTCCATGCTGAGGCTTCGTGGAGCAGGGCAGGGAGAGCAGGTCCCACCCTGACCCAGACAGACGCATTCCCACCAGGAATCAGCTCTGGCTGTCCCTCGCTCCGGCCGCTCGGACCGTGCCAGATTTTAACCAGCACCACTTGCCTGGCCTGAGCTGACCCCGCTGGTACCTGGAAGCAATGAAACAGCCACGGAGGCAAAGGGGTGGTTGTTATTTAACAGGTTTGACCAGAAGGGAAAAGGGAATCTGGATCCTCACACCGAGATTCCCGAGGTGCTGGAGCTCCAGGAACCCAACCCTGTCCCTGTGCTGCACCCACAGCTCCTGTCAGGGTTTGTGTTCCCTAATTTCAGGTGTTCCTCTGGCATTGCTTCCCCTGCTTGTCAGAACCCAGGACATCCCTCTGGCTGCCCTGGGTGATCCCAGACCCTGGCAAGGGCTCCAGAGACAAACCACAAACCACGAGAGTTTGATTAGGACAGTATTAATTTATCACAGGGTGTAGATGTAGAATTTTGGGGTTTAATGGGGGTTCAGGGAGGCAAGATGGAGGAATCTGGGCATGTCCCTGTCCTTCTGCTTCTTCTCCTTGTCCTCCATCTTCTGCTGTGGTGGTGGCACTTTTGGATTGGTTTAGCATAGCAGTGCAGTGTCTGACACAGGTGATAGGGATTGGTATTTATCTGTAAACACAGATCACGGAATATTTGGTATAAAGAGTTAAGACCGCCCTGGTCAGTGGTCAGTCAGTGATGACCACACTGCAGCAGCACCCAAGCTGGGTGAGAACAAAATGTACCAGATAAGAAACAATAAACAACCCGGAGAACCTGAGCTGACACATCCCGACTCTCTTCTGGCACCGGGGCTTGGGACAAGGACTTTTCACAAACATCTCGGGGTTATCAGCCCAAAGAAACAAGAACCGTGACCTGCTTGGTTGGAATGGCCTGAATTATTCCCCATTGCAGCAGGATCAGCACAGAGCTGATGAACTGCAGGTTTTCCTCAGGCACAAATTCCCATCTGTGCCTTGCCGCAGTCCTGGGCATTAACAGGCAGAGCGGCTGGGACTGCACTGGGAATTTTTGGGATCAAACAGCCCAGAAGAGCAGGAGGGGGCTGGAGGTGCTCAGGATGAGCTGTGGGTGCATTCCCAGTCCTGCTCTGCCATTTGGGATGCCGGCCATGCATCCCAAAGGCGGTGACAGGGGACATATGGAGCTCGGGGTTCCAACATACATTTTCCAAAAGCTGTTTCAGGCATTCCTGTGCCGCGAGTAATGTGCTGGACCCGAGCCAGGCTCGGGGATGTTTCTCCAAACACGTCATCCCTCGCTGCTCTCCCACCTCTGAAGGATGTGGTGTTTCCCTCTCCCGCTGTGGAAAGCTTGGATGTCACTTTGGATTTCGCCAGGCCATTAAAGCCCAATTTTTCATTTTTATCCGACCCTCAGGTTCAGTGCAGTCCATGCTGGAAAACCTCTGGAACTTTTTTTATATCTCTGGTGCCTTGAGGAGATGATTTCCTAGAAAAAGCCTTGGATTTCTGCAGCTATGCAAACATTCCTGGGACATCCTGTGTGTGGATGTGATTAAACACAGCACACACACGCCCCCATTGCACTGGGGGTTCTGCTTTCGTTTGTTGGGGTTGTCACTCGAGAGAGGTGACATTTCCTCCTTCCAACCTAAAATAGCTGAGTGCCTGAAAAACGGGCATTGAACCCCTAATTCCATCCTTTAGGAAAAAAAAAAATCAGCGCCCAAAGTTGTTTAGGAAGAGCAAATTGTTAGGAACGAGATTTATATTATTATTTATTTATTTATATATAAAAATTATATTTATATTTATTTATATTATATATTTTATACCTGGATTTATATTTCCATAGAAGCAGCAAATAAATAAATATGATGATTGAAAAGACTGGATCTCTTAAGTTGAGGTTTTTAGTTAAAAAAGGACCAACATTAAAGCTTGGGCTCAAACCTTTGTTCAGACCAGATGTGTTCCAGCTGAGGAGGAATATTCCAAGCAAAGTTTGGTTGTTTTCCCAGCATTTCTAAAGCCAAATCCGCACTGGTTGGTAAAACTGGATATTTAAATCCAAACATTAATTGAGACTGAAGCTACAAGAGTGGTTTATTTCCTACAGCAGAAAAACTCAGAGTTTAAATTTAAAGTAGGAATGGTTTGGCAAAGATTCCTTGACTGTGACAGGCAGGAATCAACCTCTGTCCCCAGCAGCTCAGGGACTGCCAGAGCATCCTGAAGACTGCTGAAATTAGGGATTCAGCAGTGAAACTGATTGAAAATTACCTTTTTTTTGGTTTTTTTACCATGTCTAAAATGAAAATATTTCAAAGAAAAAAAAATATACTCCCTAAAAATATAAATATACATCCCAAAACATAAAAATTAAGAAACATACGGATATAATTACAACAAATATAATTTTTTTTTGAAAATAAATTATATTTATTGGAAATACACTTGTAGGGGTGGTGTGTTGGCTCCTCAGTGCAGGGAAGAATGAGGAGTGGGAATGGGAAGCAGCACAAAACCCAAACTGGAGGAATGGGACAGAGCCTGATCCAGGCCTAACTCCCCTCAAGGAGAATCCCCAGGCTCCATCCACTGCATTTTCTCCTCCTGATGTTCTCAGCTTGGTGCAGGAAATGAGACAAAATTTGAAAATTCTGGCTAATCTCTATTATACACTTAAGAGCACACACTGTATTTTAGAATGTATTTTAAGTAGTGCTTCAGAACGTATTTTAAACTACATTTTAGAAGACATTTAATAAATATCAGGCACTGTGCCTGTTATCCTTCACATATTTTAAGGCAGTACAAGCATCTGGAGCCCCTCGATAATGAGAAAAAAAGAGTAACTAAACACAACAGGATAACAAAACTAAAAATGGAGATTTAAAAAAAGAAAAGCATGAACTCTTAACCAGCAGAAACTGACTTCTTGCCTTGAAAAAGTGCCAAAAAGACCAAAACACAGGCAAGAGAGATAAAAATGAAGAGTTCACTGATGAAGACTCCATTTCCTTCATCTTCTAGAGGCACCACGAGAAATTAAGCCTGCCCAAAAAAGGCATAAAGTTGATTACCACACAAAGCAGAGAATGAATATGCATAATGCAGATTGTGCAATTGTGTAAGACCTCAAAGAATAACAGATTAAATAAATAAATAAAGAATAATCAAAGAATAAGCAAGCTCTCTAATATTTGTGTGTGAAGTTATTCCCCATGCATCTCGACGTCAATTAAAAAGACATTAAATTAATAAAAATTCATTTAAAATACATTAAATTAATGAAAACACATATTGCTGTAACAGCTGTTATAGTTGTAGAGTTCTTGTTCTTATTTCAGAAGAGACAACTGGAGTGGATCAAAGGCTGAGTCACCCACCCAGCTCTGCTCTCTCCCAAAAAAAGCCGGATCGGGAGCGGAGCCGTGGCCATGACCTCGCCACTGCTGCAGCTCCTCCTCTCCCACCAGCCCAGTTCGAGTTTCTCCATGGCCAGGAAATCTTTCTCACAGCCCTTAACTCCCAGTTTTGGTCACGATTTCCCAGCTTGTCCCGAATTGTTGGAACTTTCCTCTCCGTTCCTGGCTCTGTCCCAGCCCCTCCTATCTGGGAGGACTCGGCAGGGCCCCACTTTGCCTATTTTTGAGTTGAGGTTCTTGTTCTCTGGGACAAATCCCTTCAAATAAAGCCAGATACAGGAGTTAATTGGGAGTGCAGAGTGTTTTCCATGCATACAGAAATATCCAATGTCAAATTATCCCCAGGGAGCTGCTCCTGTCAGTGCTGCACCTTCACCTTCCTGCAAGGAGCAGAGAGGGAAACCTTCATTAAGGCTTTCTAATTAACACAAAACCTCCAGAATTCATGGGGATGAACATCCCCGAGGCTCAGGATTTGTGGATGCTACCCTAAAGGAGGGGATAAATGAGGACAAGGACAGAGGGATTGGGGTTTCTTGAAGGGGCTGTGCAGCCTGGAGCTCTGCTCTGCTGGAAGGTGTGGGAGATTAAATCCCAATTTCCCTGCCCTGCAGCACCCGCAGCTTTCTCAGGCAGCTCCTTCTCCCCAAATCATGAGGGACCAGAGGGGACAGAATCATTTTCTAGGCATCCCAACTACACAAACCCTGCTAATTGCTTATTAGGATGTGTTTAATTAGAGACACAAGGAAATAATTTAGGATCATGTTTTTATTTTATCCTAAAATGTCATTAAAGTCTTTGCATCCAAGCAGAGACCAGCAGCTTCTGCTGTGCTTTGCTCTCCTGTTGCAAGCACAAAACTTCCCTTTTAATGGATGTTTTCTCCCAGAAATCCAGAGTGAACTGATGGAATTAGAGCAGGACTCACGTGTCTGTGTTCAGAAAAATATATCATTAAATTCAGTTTGCATTCAGAGCAGGCTGGAGTTAAATCTAGGGCTGGATCCTGATATCTCCAATTTTATTCTAAATGCTAATTCCAGTCTGGGCCTTCTTTGATTGAAGGAATAAGGGGGGAAAAAAAACCCAACATGCAATTTCAAACACGGAGAATTGTCCTCCCAGCTTAATTTGTTGTGAGAATCCCTCTCTGCATAATTTCCAGCTCTTCTTAACAGAGCTGGAGTGTCCTTCCCTGAGTTCTGGTGGGAAGCAGCTGTAAATCCGCCGTGCTCCTGGGATGATTGCAAAACTTCCATGAAACCTGACTCACAGTCTAAAAATGCGCCTCTGGAATGGTGGTTGCATCACGTAGGTGCTGCGAAGGCCACCAGAAATTCAGGAATCTCCTCTCCTCATCCACACTCCTTCCTGCCACGCATTTCCTCCTCCTCCGAGGGGCTGGGGAACACTGGAAGTGCAGCTCCAGGAATCTCTGCTTCCACTGTGGCTCAGTGTCTTGGTTTGGAAAGGCAGTTGTCTGCCAGGGAAAGCTGGAGCTTCCCTTGGAATGGAGAATGTCACCCCATCTCCTCTAAATTATTGTAATTTTGCAATTAGGGGCTTTCAGGCAATGATATGGGAATAGAAGGAACAGTTCTTTAATAGGAATAAAAACAACAACAACAACAACAAAACCCCAAAATACAAATGCAGTAGTACAAAGACAAACAAGCAAAACAGAAGTCCTGGAGAAAAACCTGACACAGTCAGGGATATGATGAGTTGGTCAGGGTGTTGGGAGCAGTCCCAATAAATCCCAGATGAGTTCTGTGGGGTACAGATAATGGAGTAGGAAAAGTTCAGTGGTGGCGAGATGGGTCCGGTCTTCCTCTGGTGGAAAAACCAGATCCCTGCTGTTCCTGAGTCTCAGTTTTTATCCAGGTAGGAATGGCTGGCTCCGCCCACACTGGGTGGAGCATCTCCCAATGTGATGATGTCATGTGTGATGTCATTGGTGAGCATTCATGGCCCATTATCAGCAGATATCCCCGATGATGTCATGTGTGATGTCATTGGTGATGTCATGGCCCATTATCAGCAGATCTCCCCTGGAGGATGGACGGGTGGTGACAGAGATAACAAACCCTGCCCCAGAGATAACAAACCCTGCCCCAGGTGGCTTTAACAGCTGGGCCATTATCAGAAGGCATCTGCCCCCCTCCCCCTGGAGTTACCAGAGATAAAGAAATCTCTGCTTTTACAACAGATGAAATAGAATACAAATCTCTTGGCCACCCAACCCAAGACCCTCAGCAGCAAAAGGATCTGGGATGCAGGAGCTCAGTTCCAGCTCTTGAGCTCATCCCTGCAGTGGAGGAGAATGTGGGGAGCAGGGAAGGGAGAGGAGAAACATCTGGAGGTTGGTTCATGGCAGCTGGGCCCTCATTTCCAGGGAGCAGCCCCTGCAGAAGGAAATGCCCTGTGGAAAATTGATAGGAGTGTTTGCACCTATTGAAAAGGGAATTCCTGAATGCCAAGGAAAATACAGGGGAAAAAAAAAAGTGGATTCTGGAAGAAGCAGTACCCAGTGGAGAAAGGCAGCCAGCTGCTTTCCAGGGATGGGCACCCAGGGTGGGGATGCCCTGGAGCGTGTCCTGGTGTTCTGGCATCCTGCATTCCATCCCCGGGCTCCACGCTGCCCTTGGGAATGTGGGCATGGCACGGCCAGCTGCTATTTCTTACATTTTATCCATTTTTAAAGCCATCCTGCAGCATCTCCCAGCTCCTTTTATGCCGTGGAACCAACAGTGAGGGGGAAAGAAAGGAAAAAAGAGAAGGGAGAAAAAAAAAAAAAGGCAAAAAAATTCCACCATTTTTTATGACCCTCCTCTGGCTTCTGCCTCCAAAAAAAAAAAAAAATCCATCCATAAGGATGAGGTCTTTGAGTGAGTGACACTTTAATCTGAGTTGTATTAAACCAGCATGTTTTCCATGGACAGCACAGAAAGGGAAGGGGAGGCTCCCGAGAACCTCTTCAGCTCCCAACGTGTGCCCCAGATGCCAGGGGGCTGGAAAGGGGGCAGGAGGGCTCAGCTGATTGAAACCATCGTCTCATGACAACCAAATGTCCCACGTCTTGTGCATCTCCTCGAGATGGCAACGCAGACTGAGGGGAAAAAAAAAAAGAGAAATAATAATAATAATAATAAAGCTCTGTCCGAGATCAAAGCAGCTCCTGGAAAGAAGAGCCCAGTTGTCCCTTGAGTGCATCTGGGCTGCAGACAGCCTCTGGAAAAGCTTTTTCCTTCATCCACGGGGCTGAGGAATGCAGCCTGGGGGCTTGGGAAGTGCAGGGGCTGCTCGGAGCAGGCTCGGTGTGAGGGGAGCCGGGGAACCTCAGTGCAGCCTTTGTCACCAGGTCCCCTCACCTGTCCTGCCACTGCAGTGGGGTCCTCTGCTCCGGGGTTTTCAGCAGGAGACACAGCCGGAGCTGTGGGGCTTGGAATGCTGATGGGCCTGGGGTGGGATATAAGGGACAACTGGGAATGGGATAAAATGGATAATTGGGGAGTGGGATATAAGGGACAATTAGGGAGTGGGATAAAATGGATAATTGGGCAGTGGGATATAAGGGACATTTGGGGAGTGAGATACAGTGAAAAATTAGGGAGTGGGATATAATGGACAGTTGAGGAGTGGGATAAAATGGATAATTGGGGAGTGGGATATAATCGATAATTTGAGAATGGGATAAAATTGACTTTTGGGGAATGGGATATAATGGAGAGTTGAGGAATGGGATATAGCAGATAATTTGGGAATAGGATAAAATGGGCATTTGGGGAATAGGATATAAGGGACAATTGGGGAATGGGATATAGTGGAAGATTAGGGAGTGGGATATAATGGACAGTTGGGGAATGGGATAAAATGGATAATTTGAGAATGGGATATAATGGACAATTGAGAAATGGGATATAAGGGACAGTTGGGGAATGGGATAAAATGGATAATTGGGCACTGGGATATAATAAATAATTGAGGAATGGGATAAAATGGATAACTGGCCAGTGAGATAGAAGTGACAACTGGGGACAGGGAGATCCAACGTGAGGCCCTGTTGTTGGAAACCACAGCTCCCTGTCACTCCTGGGACACTCCGAGGTGAGCAGCCTTCTCTGAACTCATCCCTGTTAAGCCAAAGTGCTCCTTGAAAGCTCCTGGGCAGGAACATTCCTTCCTCTGTGTCCTGGGAGGCAGCTCTGCCAGCACCTGCTCCTGGGCTGGCTCAGCTCCAGCAGCACTGGGGGCAGCCAAGCTCTCCCTGCGGAGAAGGAGGTGCTGTCCACACGGATCAGGATCATCCCAGCCCTGCTCAGAGCAGATGTTCCTCTTGGGATGGCCCCGACATGTTCCTGTGCAGAACATCTGCTCCTGCATACCCAGCTGCTGCTGCTGCTGCCGGGGCCACCCTCACCTTCCTGCTCCCAACGGCTCCAAGTGTCCAGGAACCACTCAGAAAATGGCTTTGCCTCTTAAAAAAGGAGAAATTTCCATTTGTTTTTAAGCTATCAGTGCTCTGCAGTGAGGGAAATGGCAGTGCTGAGGATCAGGGGGTCTGAAGGAACTCTTAAAGGCTTTAAACTGGCAGAGATTTGGGTTAGATGGGATTTTGGGAAGCAATTCTTCCCTGTGAGGGTGGGGAGGCCCTGGCACAGATTCCCAGAGAAGCTGTGGCTGCCCCTGGATCTCTGGAAGTGTCCAAGGCCAGGCTGGATGGGGTTTGGAGTACCTGGGAAGGTGACCCTGCCCATGGAACTGGTTGGAACTGGATGATCTTTGAGGTCCCTCCCAACCCAAACCATTCTGGGATTCCAGGGACTTTGCTGTGCCCAAAAGGGATTGACCTGATTTCTCCCCCAAAAACGACAAAAGGTCACCAGTGTGCCCTAAAACTCAGCCCTCATTCCCTGAGGAGAAGGACCAGCCCTTTTCCTCACGACAGGCTGAATCCCGACACAGGAGAAATTAAAAATAACATGTACATGATTAGAGGAAATTAGAAACAGAATATGGAGGGGAAAGGAGAGACTTGTTCCTCCAAATTTGTCCTTGCTTTGGCCCTGCTCTGGCAGCCTCCAAGGATGCCTCTGTCCCTTGCTCATGAAGATATTTCTGAGGAAAATGGGAAGGCTTGGATGACTTTGGAAGGCGTCTGATTGCACCAGATGGTAAATATATATTTTTTCAGTCTCCTGGGTGGCTGCCCTGTGAATCACCTATCAGGGCTTTATTGCTTTCTCCTGCATCCCCTGGCAAATTTCTGAGTGCAAAAACTCGTTTTTGTTTGCATTTGTAATGAGGCTTTTGGAAACATCTGCCAACAGCTCGGCTTCTCAAACAGACAGAAAACCCACTTTCCTTTACGGGTATTTCAAACAGCAATTAAAATGACAGACCATCTTCTCCTCCTTCCACCAGCAGAATTTGGGGAACAGCCTCTAGAAATCCTGAGTAACTGGAAGCAGAGCCTGGTCCTATGCAAGCATTGCTGTGAATGCAGAACATAACCAAAAAAAATAAAAACCGCTTTATTAAACGCACAGCGCCGAGCGGAGAGTTCAGCGAAACATTTATGAGCTATTGGGAAATTCAAGTCCAGCCCTGGCGTTTCATCAGCTGCAGCTCGAGATGGACAGGACCCAGATGGCAACCTCAGCTCTGGAATTCGTCCCTGCTGCTCCGAAGGGAAGGGGATGCAGGGCTGGCTTTGTGCGAGGACGGTGCCACATGGACACTGCTCCTCATCTGCATGCGACCGAGCCACCAGCCGAGCCCTGGTGACATGGCAGGGACAGGGGGCTGGCAGTGCCACGGAGAGCATCTGAGCAGGGAGCAGGGAGCGTCCCAGGGACACCCCTGGGGATTCGTGATGCTGTTTTGGGATGGGGAATGACAAAAATGGGATGGGGAATGACAGAAATGGAGGTGCCACAAGACCCAGAAGTGCTTTGGGGGAGTGACAAAAATGGAGGTGTCACCAGACCCAGACATCACAAATGGAGGTGTGTCCTGGTTTAGGGCAAATTTGGGAGGGCACATTTGATCCACGGGCAGCTCAGCTTTCTGAGTCACCCTAGGACATCATGAAGTCACCCTAGGACAAGGTGTCACCAGACCCAGACGTGCTCTGGGGGAGTGACACAAAGGGAGGTGTCACCAGACCCAGACGTGCTTTGAGGATGGAGTTTGGAGAGGAGAAAGCTCTGGGAGAGTGGGATGAGCTCTTCCCTAAAATCAGGCAGTTTTTCTTTTAGTGGGATGTGAAAGGTGATGAAGCAGCTCCAGCCAGAGCCCTTCGGGGTCTGCAGCTGAGTTTTGTCTCCTTCCCAATGTGCTGCTGCTCTCAGTGCAGGAATCCAAGCCTCCGTGGTGCCTTCCATGTGTTCCATGGCAGATTCCCTTTCAGGTGCCCAGCTTGGGATCAGTGACATTCCCTCAGTGTGCATCAGTGTTATCACACCCTGGTGAGCCAGGAGAACCAGCGTGTGAGGAAGAGGAGGAGGAGGAAGAGGAGAGCTCTAAATTCCTGCCTAATTCCCAACTTTTCATCCTCAAGCCTGCTGGGTCTGGTTTGGCACTCAGTGGGGATGAGGCTGCACGGAGGGACGCCTTTAATGAGCCCCTCACAGCGTCCCAGATCAGAGGCAGGATTTGGGGATGACAAGATGCAAGTGCCAGGCGAGAGAGGCACTAAAGGCTG
The DNA here is from genome assembly GCA_910950805.1 of Acrocephalus scirpaceus scirpaceus. NCBI lineage: Eukaryota > Metazoa > Chordata > Aves > Passeriformes > Sylviidae > Acrocephalus > Acrocephalus scirpaceus. Next base: position 3,427,291 of record OU383790.1, on the reverse strand, counting down.
TTGGAGAAGCCACAAGAGGATGAACAAACAGATTTCACCAAGCCAGGAATGTTTGCTCACCTCTGTTCCACCTTTTATCCTGGGTGCAGCTCAAGGCAAACTCCTGGAGACTTTTCCATCGGGCTCACCCGCAGGGAAAGGGGAGTTCAGTGCAGCTGGGTGGGCTCCATCCCACCCTGCCCTGACTCCCCAGCTCCCTTCCCTGAGAGCCCCGTGCAGCGCTGGTGTTTCACAGACATATGTTTGTAAAGGGAGCAGATGTTGAGCACGCCGTCTGCCAATTCTCTCTGGTTTAACCACTGCTCTGGGAGCTTTCCCCTCATTTATTACCTTGGAAAAGCAGGAGTGTGGTATCAGCCTTCATGGAGATGCATTTTATTGGTGTCACTTTTTCCCCTCCTCCCCTTGCACTCCACGACAGTTTCTCCTTTCCCAACCCTTGGCATCACCCTGGGCACTCAGATCTGGGCACTGAGGGAAGAGCTGCATCCTCCCCCTCCCATTTCCCCCCCTCCTGCTCCAAACTCTCACGTTTTGGCAGGGCTCTAAGGGAGAAGGAGAGAGGCATTTTTATTGCACACACAGCTCTGTGTATCCTTGCCTGAGCGTTTGTTTTTCCTAGATATACATGTGTTTATCCCCAGCCCTTTCTGCAGGCAGAGATGTTAATTTGGCGTCCTGCGTGGAAAGTCTGAGGCATCTGATCAGAATCAGCACAAGCTTCTGCGAGCTGCTTGCCAGCTGAAGGAGAGAAAAAAGGCCAATATTAAAAAGAAGCCTTTCCTTAATCAACGTAAGCACTGCAAACAGAAACATTTAAAAACGCTGTTAACTGCACTTCCAAAGTCCTGGTGAATCAATAAAGTGTGGGGGTGAAAGAGTCAAGCAGAGGTAACGAAACACAAACTCTGCCTTGGTTTCTTCGAGTGCCCTGACCCATCCAAGACTTAAAAACCCTCCATGGCTGATTTCCTTCGTGCAGCTTCCAGTGTTTGCTTTGGGCACGACCCAGAGTCCCTCAGAGTCCTGGGGCTGGGCTGCAGTGGGGCTTTCCCCCAGCTGTCAGTGCTGCAGGTGCTGCAGGAGCTGCAGGAAATGCATTGCTCTGCCCCGAGGCAAGGATGTGTCCAGCACCCGGTGTCACCCATGGAGTGCCACTAGCTGAGGGCTTGGCAGCTGCTCCTCAACAATTCCTGTCCAGGACAGAGGTGGAAAGCTCTGAGCCAGCCCTCCCTGCTCTCCTTCCTTAGGTTTGTCCTGAACCAGTTGGGCCAGATGGGGAATCTCAAATCTGGTCTGGTTTAAATTGGATATTGGGAAGGAATTCTTCCCTGGAAGTGTCCAAAGCCAGGTTGGACAGGGCTGGGAGTAACCTGGGATAGTGGAAGGTGTCCTTGCCCATGGCAGGGGGTGAAATGGGATAAATTTGAAGGTCCCTTCAATCCCAAAGCAGCCTGGGATCCCATGATCCCACTCCACCCTCACTCCCTCTGGTTTTAGAAGCCATGGAGACAGAAATTCTGGATTCAGAAAGTCTGGATTCAGAAATTCGGGGTTCAGGCAGCTCACCCTCCTGCTAAGGAGAGGCTGGTGACCCTGTGAGCTCTTCCTTTTTGAATCCTCTGGATTTTTTCCCCTCACAAACTCAGGTTTGGCACATCCAGAGCTGCAGGTGAAAAGTGCAGAGGGAGCCTGGCCAGGAAAAGACCACGATCTTTGCAGCGGGGATTGGAGCGTCTCAAGGAGGACTTTCCTGATCATGCAAAAAGAAAATCCTCCCCAAACCCTCCCCAAATGCTCCAGGGACACCCAGACCCCTCCTGGCTGCTGCCATCCCGGAGCAGATCCTGCCTGTCCCTGGTCCCCACCCACCACAGCCCCAGCGCTGTGCCCATGTCAAACACCCTCATTTTCCTGATGTGCTTTTCCTGCTCCCAGGGCTGAATTAACACCAAATGAGGCCTGGATTCTTCTATAATTAAGGACCTCTGTTCCACATCAGGCTGTCCCTGGAGATCCTCCTGTCTCAGGGGAACTTGCTCAGTCCTTCTCTTCCTTCTCCTTCTCCTCCTTTTCTCCTCCTTCTCCTTCTCCTTTTTTCCTTCTCCTCCTCCTTCTCCTTCTCCTTCTCCTTCTCCTCCTCCTTCTCCTCTTCTTCCTTCTCCTTCTTCTCCTTCTCCTTCTCCTTTTCTCCTCCTCTTCCTCCTTCTCCTTCTCCTTCTCCTTCTCCTTCTCCTTCTCCTTCTCCTTCTCCTTCTCCTTCTCCTTCTCCTTCTCCTTCTCCTCCTGTTCTCCTCCTCCTCCTCCTTCTCCTCTTCCTCCTTTTTCTCCAACCTCACCATCCTGAATTTCTTCTTTCCCTTCCCATCTCCTGGTCCCATTCCCCTGTGCCGTCAGCAGGGCTGGGAGCACACGGAGCCGATGGATTTCTCCCACTGCCTCCCCTGCTCCCTGAGCCGAGGAGGGAGCACATGTTTCTCATGAATGAGAAAGCAACTGGAAGCCACGCAAACAAAAATAGCAGCACCAACCCAATGGAACAGGACAAGCCATGCCTGGGAAGGGTCAGGAAATCCTTGTTTTCTCCTTTCCCATGCAAGCTTTATTTCTTTCCCGTCTTTCCATTTTCCAGCTACCAACTTTTGAGGAATCTCAAGGAAAGTTCTGCCCGTGGTGGCCTGAGGAGAAGGGAACACCCCCTGCACGGAGCTCATTTTTAGGGATGTGCTTTTATACCCGAGTGACTTTGCAGGTTGCAGTAGGATTAGGGCTTGTCTCCTCCACTTAAGCTCCAGCACAAGATCCTGGCTCCCTTGGAGGCACCACTGGCCAGAGAGAGCTCCAGAAGCTTGACCTTCTCCTGAACTTCGGGGCTATTTTCTCCTCGGCGCCCAGCTCCGTGCAGGCAGCGCTGTCTGGCCCTTCTGGATGGAAAATGTGTCAGCCTGCAGGGGGTTTTGCCAGCTGTGGCCCCGGCAGCGCTTCCCAGCCTCCTCCTGCTGCTCCCTGTGCAATCCCTGCCCTGAGGGATCATCCTTTGGGACCCGGCCCGTGCCCAGCTTCCCCGCTGCGGCCACCAGGATTGTCCTCAACACGGCACAACTTCATGGAGGACTTTGCTTTTTCCTTCTCCAGCACTGCTGGATGTTTTAGTGGTGTTTTCAGCCGCCTCCCCGGTTTTTAGCGCAGGGTTTGGGGTGATCCTTGTCCCTCCCCTGGCAGCAGCCGGGGTTGGATTGCTGGCTGTGCTCCCGCTTGGGCTGGAGATGGACACAGCAGCACTCCCAGCTCAAACCAGTGTGATCTACCCCAGCCTAAAGCACTTTATGCTGATATTTCCAATTCCAGCACTGTGTGTTTGCTGTAATTGAATTTTACAGCAAGCTCAGCTTTGTTCCTGGGGTCACCAACACTCGCAGGGGATCCCAAATCTCCCCGGGCAAACCCCACCATGGAATCCCTTCCTGGAAGGTCAGGGACACCCTCAGTGCTCCCGGGCCACTTCCCTGTTTGTTCTGCCTCGAAGGGAGATCCCTGCCTAAGTGCTTCTTGCAGTAACCCCATTAACGAGCCTTTTAATTAGTGTCCTCTTTTTTTTTTTTTTTTTTGCTAAGTAATTGCTGCGGCGTGAGATCCACTTGGGAGATGCAAATGAGCTGGGAGGAGGAGGATGCTGGCAGGCAGCGGAGGAGCCGAGTGCTGCTGTTAATGCCCTCAGACAGCCCTGGGAGGAGCAGGGCAGGCAGGAACCTGCTGGGTTTTGGAGAGTTTTCCTTCCCCACACCTGCCCCCGGTGCAACCCTCCTGCCAATGGTCACTGGTGCTGCAAACACGTCACAGTCTGAGTGCAGAAGGGCTTTGAGCTTCAAAATTAATTCTGCAGAGGGTCTGGGGTCTGGGACAGTTGGAATCGCTGCTGGGTTGAGCATCCTGGTGTTGTTAAAACCTGCTAAAATTCCCGAGGAAAAGAAGGGAGAAGGTTCTGGAACCTCACTGTGGTGATGCTGCCACAGGTACAAATGTCTTTGGGATATTCCCAGCTTGGCTGAGCTCTGCTGATGCACAATAAAGGGGGCATATATTGTATTAATTATATTAATTATATTAATTATATTAATTATATTAATTATATTATATATCACATTATATTATATTGTATTATATCATATAATATATCATATATCATATATCATATTATATCATACGATATCATATATCACATCATATCAACCATATAAAATCATATATTATATTATATTATATTATATTATATTATATAACATTATATCATATTGTATTAAATTATATAACAACATTATATAATACATATTTATATATTTATCTATTTTTTATATTTATCTATTTTTTATATTTATATATATTTTAATATATATTTTTATATATTTTATATATCTATTAATATCTATATCAATATATGGGGCGTATATGGGGCATAATAAAAGGAGCAGCCTTTCCTCTGCCATTCCAGCGGGTTTTCCATGAATTCTCCCCTCACTCCTCTCCTGGAGGCGGCACCCACGTGTGCCTCAGCTCTGCTGCTGCTGCCTTTTCTCCTCTGCATCCCTCACAAGCGATGCTTTGTGCCAGAGCTGGGAAAACGTGAAAACCCCCCGCTCTGCCACACAAAAGGAAAAAGCCTCATCTCACCTCCTGTGTTTTTCCTGGAAGTGGCAGCGCCTTGAATGGGTCCAATAATTGGAATCACTTCTCCCCCCGTGTTTGCCTTGGCGCCAGCAGCTCCCGTGCAGCAGGCCAACACAAACCTGGAATTTGTGCGCCACAGGGATTCCGGGCACAGCCCCTCCCGCGGGCTCGGGGTGGGAATGACCCCCCAAAATCCACGGGCTGGCTCTGCTCCGTGGGGCTGGGCAGCTCCGGGGGCAGAGGAGCCAGGACACCCCCCCAGGCCAACCCTGCTGCATCCAAGGGCTGGGAACGTTCACTGCCAGGGACTCAGCTCTAGGAAACCTCTCAGCTGGGACATCAGGGAGGGGAAAATCGGGAATGGGGTTTGGATTTGTGGGAATGAGGTTGGATGGTTGGGACGGTGATGGGATGGATGGAGACGAGAGATCTCTGGAGTCAGGGCTGGGTTTGGAGCGTGCAGTTTATTGCACAGGGCGTGGGTGAAGGGGCCCTGCCACGAACTGCCAGCCACAGCTCAGAGCAGAGAGAGAGAGAGGAGGAAGAAGAAAAAGAGGACGAAGTTCCTGTTACAATCCATTAAATCTTCTTCTATACTGAATATTCTGATTTACACCAACCAATCCAGTACAAGATACAAATCCTACAGCATTTACACACAACCTATAAGAATCACTACATTCCCATCCTGTGTTATATTTTAAACCCTAAAAAACGACTCTTGGGACCCCTCCTGCCGAGCCAGCAGGGTCTGCTCTGACCCTTGGGCTCTTGGTGAGGAGAAGGGCATTGTTTAATTAATTAATTTAATTGTTTAACCTTCAGCTGCCCATACCATTGTTTTCCAGTTGTTCAGTGACTAAAGCTCGGCATCTTAGACATTGAAACTTGTCTTCAACTCTGTTTCACTTACAGGTTTCATATTCTGAACATTTAAGCAGTCACATTTATAAGGCTTTCCTGTTTCACCTTCCCCAACAGGATTTGTGGGATATTTGGCCAGGAAGCAGCCAAGGGGCACACGCTGGACTTGGAGCTGTCAGGGATGCTTGGGAGAGGAGTGGGATGATCCAGCCCCCAGCAAACCCAGCTCCTGCTCCTCTCTGCCTGGCACTGGTGCTGCTGCTTCATTGATTTGATTGTCTTCTCCCCTCTGTGCAGAGGCTGGGATATCCAGAGCCAGGAATTTGGCACTTGGGAGTGAAGGATCCACGAGGAGATCCCTGGTGCCAATGCTGGGGAGGAGGAGGAGCAGCCAGTGCCCATTTTGAACTGGTATCCAAGTCGAAGGTGTGAGAGGGATCCTGGTGGTCCAGAGGGGCCCCTGAATTCCTGATGGGATACAGAACAAGGCATTTCATTTCTGACACTGGGATGTGGAGGCAGATCCTTCCTCCCCTCTGACATGGCAGAGCAGGTCTGGAAAACCTCCTGGCCTGTGCAAGGTGGGTGTTGGATCACAAATCCAGGTTATGAGGTAAATATTTATTTTTATATTCAATGAAATTAATTAATAAATATCAATTGAGGATTTGCTGAGCTGTAGGCACTCCCCCCTTACAGATTTGCTGCGTTTCATCCAGGTATGGTTCCAATAATTGGCTAATATTTTTAAGAAATCTATAAAACCTCTGCTATCAAACCCAGTCCTTGGTTTATTAGAGGACATTCATAAAGCAGATGTCTTTAATGCCTGACGAAAAAATAATCTGTGAGGGATCTCAAACTTGAATCCATGAGTGTCTGAAATCATAATGCCAATTATTTTCTGTCATCAAACAGACACTAATGAAATGGAGAAACCATCATTTGTAACTTTATAACACACGTCGTTCAGAAATGAGGACAAATAAGTGAATTTCCCTGAGAGCACACTGAGATTTCACCAGACAAACGTGTTCAGGTGTCTGTGCATCCTTGGGGAGATTTATAGACAAACCAGTGAGTTTCTCCAGAAATTGTGCAGCTGTGGGAGCCAGCCTGACTCCCGATCCCTGGTGATTATATTCCTAAAATTGGGAAAGGCCCTTGCTGCTGTCACAGCCCGGATTTGTGCAGAAATTGGCTGATTTATTTACAGACACCCCAACATCACCTTTCTCCCAGCCAGGAAATTATTGTCCAGATTCTTGCTGGAGAAGAACCACGTGGCCTTCAGACGAAGTTTTTCTGTCTGAGAATGCAATCAGCTGAGGTCAGCCCCGCTCTCAGAGACCTGAGCAGAGCTCCTAAATATTCCTCAGGGAGTTATTTCCGTATCAAAGGCAAGAAATCAACCCTGGCTGTGTGTGAATTCCAAATGATCTTCCCAGCACCTGATCCAGCTCCTCTATCTCCCTGAAAAACACATCCACGGGAAATAAAAAAGGAAAACAGGCTGGGCTTTCCTTGCAGGGAGGGTGATGAAGCCCTGGAAGTGATTCCAGGGATAAAAAGCACCCACAGCTCTCGGGGAACTGAAATCCAGGCGGGAGGAGCTGCCCTGCTCAGAGCAGCCCTGCCCTGCAGGGATCCCCGTGGGGTTTGGGGGCTGCAGCCGCTCCCAGCGGGGTTTGGGACAGCAAGAGACTCAGCTTGGCCCAGCTGAACTTCCAGTGATCCCAGTCCAGCTTCCAGTGATCCCAGTCCAGCTTCCAATGAGCCCAGTTCAGCTTCCAGTGATCTCAGTTCAGCCTCCAGTGATCCCAATTCAGCTTCTAGTGATCCCAGTCCAGCTTCCAATGATCCCAGTCCAATTACCAGTGAGCCTAATTCAGCTTCCAGTGATCCCAGCTGAGCTTCCAGTGATCTCAATTCAGCTTTTAGTGGTCCCAGTCCAGCTTTCAATCATCCCAGTTCACCTTCCAATGATCCCAGTTCAGCTTCTGGTGATTCCAGTCCAGCTTCCAATGATCCCAGTTCAGCTTCCAGTGAGCCCAGTTCAACTTTAAATGATCCCAGTCCAGCTTCCAGTGATCCCAGTCCAGCTTCCAGTGATCCCAGTTGAGCTTCCAATGATCCCAGTCCAGCTTCCAGTGATTCCAGTTCACCTTCCAATGATCCCAGTCCAGCTTCCAACGATCCCAGTTCAGCCTCCAATGTGACAATTTCTCTTACAGGGCCGTTTCAGTGAGGTTTGACCATGCATGCAGCTAACCAGCCCCCTCACAGCTTTTCCTGGAATGTTTCATGGCATCTGTGTGGGATTGGGAATCCCCTGGGGGCAGCCCAGGTTCCTCTCCAGCAGCACAGGGGGTGTGGGGGGCACTGCTGGGGATTTTTTCCAACCTTTGACGTGAATAAAATCATTTTGAACCCCCTTAGAACAGTGTGAGGAGACACCACCTGATTCTCCTCACTTCCAATTCCAGTTCCATCAGTTCCATCAGAACTCCTGAGCCCAGGGATGTCACAGAGCTCCACAGGTGCCAGCGCTGCTGTCACCGGCTGAGCCTCTGGCCACAGCGATTTTGCTTTCTTGTTTTGCTCCCTCGGCTGGTGCCGGAGCTTTTTGGCTTGCAGGCAGATTTTCCCTTCCAAGATTTCCATGTCAGAGGACTGTTTCCCTAATCCCCAATAGTTGCAGATTATCTCCTGCCAACTATTAATCAAAATCAGAACCCAGCGCTGCCTGCTTGCGCTGGTGCACTTGAGCACATAAAAAAAGAACTTTTTCCTCTGAAGAAGCACAGTTGTAGTTTTTTTTTTTTTTTTTTCATCTGTCCCCGATTCCTTCAGCAGCTCCTCAGCCCCAGAGCAGCCACATTTCTCCCTCAAAGCTGAATATTGTACCAAGATGCCACCTGGACCAAGGGGGGCTTTAAAAACACGGGGAAAACAAGCAAACAGCGATTCAGGGAAGGCTTAAAACGAGCCAGAAAACAACAAAGAAACTTTCTTCTGTTTCCTCCTTCCACAGCCTGCTCCTTGGAGTGCAGCAGAAGGAATTGCCCCATAAAACCCTGGCATATTGATGGGCAATTAACTCGTGCACTGACAGGGGTTATGGAGCAGGAGATGGATTTTTACAGCCCCTTCCAGATGCCAGGGCTCCAAAAGCCTTCCTGCAGAAGTGAATTAGATGCCAGTGATTTTTTAGGGTCGTCAGCTGGAACAGCCCCGTCTGCTTCAATCGTGTTTCAAGGTCGGCTGGCACAGAGGAGGAATCCCACAGGAACCAGAAATCCACTTAAAGGAGAGCTGGGCTCCTCCATCCACCTGGGAGCAAATCCCACGCACAGGGTTTGTCCCTGGGATTGCAGGGATTGCTCAGGTTTCCCTTCCTCTGCTTGGTCATTAAATCCATTCTGGACACTCATGGCCTGGCTATTTACTAATAAATAAAATTAATCAGCCAGGTGAATAAATCCCAGGCACTCAGGGACCTGACATTGGGGAGCTCCCCTAAAAAATTTATTTTGGGGTGTACAAAATGCCCTGGATGCTGCATCATTAAAATGCAATCTCAGTTGCTAAAGGAAATAAGAATCTTTCCTCCCATGCCAGCACCTCCCTGGGATTGATTGACACCTGGAAATGCTCCATGATCCCGGTTTGGACTCATTAAATCCATTCTGGACACTCATGGCCACACACTGGCACCCAGGGACCTGATACTGGGGAGCTCCCCTAAAAAAATGATTTGGGGGTGCACAAAATGCCAGGAGGAGCTCCCTGGATGCTGCATCATTAAAATGCAATCCCAATTGCTAAAGGAAATAAAAATGTTTTCTTCCATGCCAGAGTCTCCCTGGGATTGATTGACACCTGGAAATGCTCCATGATCCTGGTTTGGACTCATGAAATCCATTCTGGACACTCATGGCCACACACTGGCACCCGGGGACCTGACACTGGGGAGCTCCCCTAAAAAATGATTTGGGGGTGCACAAAATGCCCTGGATGCTGAACCATTAAAATGCAATCCAGTTGCTAAAGGAAATAAAAATGTTTTCTTCCATGCCAGAATCTTCCTGGGATTGATTGACACTTGGAGATGCTCCATGATCCCAGTCTGGACTCATTAAATCCGTTCTGGACACTCGTGGCCACACGCTGGCACCCAGGGACCTGACACTGGGGAGCTCCCCTAAAAAAATTATTTTGGGGTGCACAAAATGCCCAGAGGAGCTCCCTGGATGCTGCACCAGTAAAATGCAATCCCAATTGCTAAAGGAAATAAAAATATTTTCTTCCATGCCAGTGTCAGCCTGGGATTGATTGACACCTGGAAATGCTCCATGATCCCAGTTTGGACTCCACCAATCCCAAATATTCCTGCTCTGGGTGACCCAGCTGGATCCAAACTTTTCCTACCACTGCAGACCTTGTACAGGGTTCATTTCCCAATCCCAAAATTTTCTGGTGGGACTCCCAGCAGCCCAAGCTGCCTCTCCATTTCCACCTCTCCAGGCTAAAAAGAAAACCCTTCCCCAGCACCCCAAACTGGGGGAATTTGTGCTGCTTTGCCAGATTTAACCCCGGGCAGCTGGACATGAACAAGTGAGGATAAAGCAGCACAAAAATCATTTCCAAAGTGATTCTGCCACGCTGAGTCCTGACCCAGCCCTACCTGGGATGGGATTTGCACTTCTCCTGCTCATCCTGAAAGGTGCCATGGCACAATAGGACACAAAATGAACACACACTCACACCTGAGATGTCCAAAGCAAAAAGAACGAGTTTATTTACATGTGGAGAATGAGTTCCTCCATCAATGGAGGCATGTGAGCAATCCAGCCTGTGTGAAAGGACAGCCTGGAACCATTCCAAGGATGAAGGAGTCACTCACCAGGAGGAAGAAGGTGCAGAAAGTCACGGATAAAGAAGAACAAAGGATGGTGAACATCGTCAGAAATGTGGGAATCAGAAGAAAGCCAGAAAAAATGAAATGTATAATTTTGCTGTGTATGTAAGAAGAATTAACCAATAGGGACTAAAAGGCTTTAAATTGCTTCTAGGGGTAACCAATTGTAAAGTAGCATGAAACGTGTGATTAGGCAAAGAATTGTATAAAAGAAACTGGAAAATCTATTCAAATGGGTTACTTGGATCATATTGATCATGGAGTAGTGTCCCTTTTTATTTTCGCATTTACAGACCTCGAATTTATAAATTCCAACAGGCATTGGAGGATCCAATGCCTCCTCCATGGATTGGAGGATGAAATTGTCCTCTCCAACCACACTGGTCAAACCAACAGTCCACCATTTCTCTCCTCTTCCAGAAAGGAATGCAAACCAATCATTATTGACATGAAAAGTGCGTGAGAAACTCCATTACAAAAATGTAAACGTCAGAAAGCTTGGAAGAACTTTAGAAGAGCAGGGTGACAGTACCACAGGGAAGGTGGCAGTGCCACAGGGAAGGTGACAGTGCCACAAGGAAGCTGCTGCTGCTCCCAGGCTGGCACTGGGATCTGTGAGGAGCCCATGGCTGGTGCTGTGCAGAGCTGCCAGCTCGTCCCAAAACCCCATCAGGACACAAATCCCCAGCCTGGGCCCTTGAGCTTTATTCCTGGAGAATAAATCGGATGCTCCTGCCCCTGTGCCAGCCTGGATGGGGCCAGCTGCGCCCTCCTCCCAGAGCAAGGGCTGACCCAGGGCTCAGCAAAGCCAGGGTGAAATATCCCCCTGGGCTCTGGGCTAGCTCAGCCCTCAGGGGCTTCAGGGAAAATATTTCAGGGGACAGAATAAAAGATTTTCCCAAAAGAGGCTCTCACCCCCAGGATCAGTCCAAGGTTTTAATCTCGAAGGGTTCCAGGGAGAGAGAGAGAACAAGGAGGAAACGGGGGTTTATCTAGTTTTTGGCTGAGGAAAGATAACTGGCCCTGGGCCAATAAGGGTCAGGAGTGGGAAAGATAGGGAGGAAGGGTTGAACTACATGGTCACAGGTTTCAGGGGGTTTCTGAGCAAGGAAAACCATTCCCCAGAGGAATAGAACACCAGAGGAGCAGTCACTGTCACCTGAGGGCTCTGCAGCAGCCCTGAGGGTGCTGCCCAGGCTCTGTCTCCCCGTCCCTGGAGCTCCCAGCAGGAATTTCACACCCTCCCAGCCCTGCTTTGAAGTCAAGGTGTGCTTGGATCTTCTCCTGGGGAGGTTTGACCAAGATTTTATACAAAACCCAGCTGAAAATCGGAATTTCCCATAAAATCATCATATAATAACCATGAAGGGCTCAATTTGTTAAGGCACTGTCTGCTGGAATGGCTCTGCCTCCTCTATTTACCAGCCAGCAATTATCCGCACTCGAGTTACTTCTTATTTAGCTGCTCCCAAATTGGAATGAGCAGGAATGGCATTTCCTTGCTGAAGCAGGGGATGGAAATCCTGGCTTTGCTGAGGGAGCACCAGACAAACCCAGCTCTGGCTGCACTGCCCTGACCTGGGCACAGGGGATGATTTTGGGGAACTGAGACACTCATTTTGAAGACTTTATTAAAACTGTGTATATCGCTGATTTAGCTGAAAAGAGAAGCTTTGCTGAAATCAGTTAAAACTTAGAGGATGGTTAAAAAAAATCAGATTTTAGATAAACTATCCCAGATCTAATAACTCATTGCTTATCAACTTTGTGTTTGTGTAGCTGTAATGAAAAACAGAAGCTAATCAATACCCCAGGAACACAAAACAATTAAAAACCTGTTTGCAGAAACAACCCATTGAAATAGGCCTGGAAAACAGGAAACAGGGAGTCCTACCAAAGATCCATCAATCAATCAATCAATCAATCAATCATGGAAAAATTAAAAGTTTAGAATGAAGAAGACTCATTATAGTTCCTCATTTCTAGTGACCCCTCCCCAGAATAGACCCTTGACCCATTTCAGGGAACTAATTAGAATGGTTAATAGCCAATTTGTTAATTAGCATAGGAAGTGGAGAAGAGGAGGTGACAGGGGTGTGAATGTGCATTTGTATTTTGTGTATTCAACACTTTGGTGGATAAAAGGCTTTGTGATCACCTGTGATCTTTGCAGTGCATTAGGGAAATAATAAACACACACTTTTTAATTTTAACTATTAGAGGGTTTTTGTCTGTCACAGTTGGGTATCGATATCACATCGATATTCATATTTTAATAAATCAGAACGTTGTTTTCTTTTTTTTTTTTTGTCACAGCAGAGACACAAAAATCCTGCTGGGCTGAACAAGCTGAGGGCAAATCTTCACCTCCTTCTTCACCTTCTTCTTCTTCATGGGTCTGGGTGGTGTTTTGTTTGTAATTGGATAGAAAATTCTGCATTGAGGGCCACGGGCGGTTGGTTATGTGACAACTTCTTCAATCAGAGAGATTTGACCATGAATGCAGCCAACCAAATGAGATTTGACCCACCTGCAGCCTTTCCTGGCATTAAATAAATGTTTCATGGCATTCAAGTGGCTGCAGCAGAGCCAGAGGTGCAGCCCCAGGTGCCAGGGAGGCCCCGAACCCTCCTGCAAGGACAGGCTCCACCTTCCCCTCTCACCTACGTCAGAATTACCTCATCTTCATCGCTCCAGGAATTTCCAGCTGGAGCAGCCAAGCCTTTGCATGGCTAAATTAAAGTTTTCTGCCTCTCCATGGAGAGTTATTGCCCCTTCTTTTATTTTTTTTTTTAATTTTAATTAATAAATTGCTAATCATGCATTGTGCTGCAGAGACCTGGTGGGTTTGTGAGCACATCTGGGCACCAAAATGCCAATCCTGCCCTCAGAATTTGCCAGAGCACCTGGAAGGGGTCAGAGGTGTTTTTCCAGCAGAGAATCCTCCTCCTTTCTGCCCACAGTGGCAGGATGGAGGGTGCTCCCTTCCTCTCCTAAAACTGGGATTTCCTCAGGAAACTCCTCTGGAGAGTGAATCCCTCTCCAGAGGGACGTGAATCCCTCCAAACGGGGACGTTTGGGAATTTCTGGGCTCAGCTCCTCGTTCAGAGGGTGCTGCAGCAGCTGGGGAGGGCTCCCAGCCTGGGAACGAAGGAAAAAGGAGCATTTTAACATTTTCTTTCTGGAAGCTCCCCAAAATCATTTCCTGCCCCCGTGCCACCCCCCTGCTGCAAGGCAGGAGGCACAGGGACCTCCCAGCTTTGGAAAGAAAGGGAAAAAGGCACAAGCAGGGCTTGAAAAACCATTCCTAATCCCCATCCCGGCCTGCAAATGTGTCACCTGGCAGAGTTCAGCCAGGAGAGGCTCGGGGGGAGCTCTGTTCCCTCCGTGTCAGCTCTTCCCACCCTGCGTGAGGGGATTTGGGGCTCCCTGCACGAACAAACCCATCTGTGCTGCCCTGCCCGCTGGATGTTCCTGCTCTGCAGAGGAGCGAGACACTGACTTACACTTTCCAGCATGCTGGGACAGCCTTTTGGCCTCCAAAAACTCCAGAAGAATGAAAAGGTCTATTTACAGTAGCAACAGCTCCGTCTGTTACCTCCTGGGATGGATTTCCTGCCCTGGCATTTCTCAGCGGGCTGGTTTGTGTCTCACACTCTCCTCGCTGATGCCAGGTATTCAATTTTTGTGGCATTACCATGGAATTTATTGCTCCAAGGTTTGTGGGACCTTTATTTTGAGGGGGAAGGGAGGGAGGCCTTGGAGACCCCCGAGCACGGCAGCTTTTCCCATTTTGTTCATGGATTTATAATCTCTGAGCTGAAATTGGGCTTGGGGCTGCAGCTTTGATCCCCAGAACTCCAGGCTTGTGTTGCTGGAGGCGGCTGAGGGGAATAAAAGCCCAGCAGAAATGCAAATCCCAGCTGTGGAGCGTGGTGGGAACGCTGGGATATTCCAGGTCACCTCTGTCCCGTGGTGCCACTCGTGGAACATCAATCCCTGAGGGGTTCAGGATTTCTTCCTTGCAGCTCACAGATCCTGGAAAAAGCAAATTTTCCATTACTGAGATCCCTGTGGATCCCAGAGCTCCTGAGGCCGAGCAGCTCATAAATTTCCCGTTTCATTAAACGCATTGCTCTTGTTCAAAACCCAAACAACGTCCCAGCTGTTCCCCGTGTCCATCCCAGCTCTAACAAGGGGAAAAAGGAAACCTTGTCCAAGAGCCTGGAGGGCTGGAGCTTTTTCCATAGGATCTCTCGCAGGGCTGCTGGATCCATTATGGTGCCTTTGGCAAGGCAAAAATTCCCTTTTTCTCTCCTTGCGTCCAAAGCTGTGAGAAATGCAAAAATCTTGGATGGCTTTGGGAGGCAGGGATGAGGATGGGGTGAATTCCACAGGGTGGGATTGAGCCTGGCTCTTCCCCCTGTGTGTTGTCAGCTGTTGTCAAACCTCTGGAAGAATCAGGGATGGAAATGGCAGAGCCAGGAGTAATTCAGCTCTTGGAGGAGGTTGATGTGCTGGGCTGTTTTTTCCTTGGAAAAAAAACCCTAATTAAACCTTCCTAAATATCCTGAAAACGCTCATGTTTGGCTCTCCCATGGATGTAAAACAGAAATATTTGTATTTTTTTTTTTAAATCCATATTCATGCTGCCTGCCCTCCAGAAGTTCCAAGTTTTCACGCAGGGTTTTAACAAGCTCCGGAGAAAAACATTTTTTATGGCGCTCTCCTCGTCTTTCCACCTTTGCCTGGAGTGTGGCAGGAGTCTTGTCTCTCACCTCTGAATATGGGGACTTTTCCAGACTAAACCCAGGGAAGAGACGCTTCCAAAACCCGGGGAAGAGACGGCGGCAGCGCCACGAGGCAGCGCCAGGACGGGGTGACAAATCTGACTTATTTCAGGAGCTGTGGCAGCAGGGCTGGGGCTGCCCTGGCCCAGAGGTGTCTCTGAATTTCTGCACAGCCCCAAAAGTTTCTGCATTCACTGTGACAGCTGGGAAAGGGGGAACACTGGAGAAATTCCTGATTTTTTGGGATTAAACAAGTGCTGAGCGCCCAGGAAAGGCGGTTTGACTGCCCTGCTAGGGGAGGGATGCTCATGGAATTATCAAAATTGAGTTTTCAGCCCTTCCTCTTGCTAACAAAGGCCACAGATTATCTCCTGCTCATATTCCTGAGTTTTAATGGGAGTGATGCTATGGAGAGCAGCTCTGCTGCTCCTCCCCAGGGTTCTGGTGCCAGCAGAGCGTTTGGGGAACAACAGAGCTGCTGTTGGGAGTAATGATATTAACTGCCTGGCATGGCAGGGCTGCCAGGGCTGAACTCACCCCGGTAATTGGTGTTTGGCTCCAGCACAGAGCTGGAAATGCTCTGCCTGCTTTGGGGAACCTTTCCAGGGCAGCAGGGATGGGGTGGGGAGGGAGGGTTGGAGTTTTGGGAGGTAAGGGGGAGAATATTTTATTTTTCATGTATTTCAGGTTCTGTGGTGCCCAGGGTGCAGCTCTGAGCTCACAGTCAGGGTCACTCAGCTCTCTGCACACAGCAGGGACACAAAACAAATCCTTGTCCTGCTGCACACCAAGGACAACTTTCAGCCCAACAGCACAAACAAGGGTGGCTGGAGGGAGGAACAAGAAGGATGGGAGCTCACAGCCTGGAGCTGGGATTGGACAATTAAACCCCAATGTGCAAATGGAGCAAAATTTATCGAAGTGTGAGGTCTCAGGACTGAACAGCCATTTTGGGCCCATTTTGAGACCATTTGGGGTCCATTTTATTTAATATATATATGATATATGATATAATATGTTATTTATTGTATATTATATATACAATAAGATTATATTATTTATATATTGTATTATATATTATATGTTATATCATTATTGTATATTATATGGTATATTATATATTGTATATTGTCCATAATATATATTATATGTTATATGTTATATATTATATATTATTCTTATTATATATTATTATATTGTACATTATGTATTATTCATTGTATATTGTATATTTATATTATACATATATTATATTATATGTATAATATATGTATATGTATAATATGTATATTATAATATAATATAATATAATATAATATAATATAATATAATATAATATATAAATATACAATATACAATATACAATGAATAATACATTATTATATTATATTATAATATAATATAATAATAATTATATATTATATATTATTTACTGTATATTTTATATGTATATTTATAGTGTATATTTATACTATATATTAATATTATGTATTATATATTTATATCTATATTACATATTTATAGCCATACTATAGTTATATATTCATATATATATATTAATATATATAAAAATATGTATATTTATATATTTATTTTATTATTTAATTCATTGCAGAACATTATCCCGCTGTATTCACAGGATTTCAGTGAGTGGAAGTGATGAGGAAGGCACGGATGTGCCTTATCAGCTGCTGGCAGCAGATCAAACAGCCCCAGCCACGTTTCTGTCACATCCCAGGGGGTGATGGGGGCTGCAGAATGAACCACAGGGCAAAAATGAGCAAGGGCATCACAGCTGGGGTTTGGGGGAGTTTTTTGGGGTTCTAGATTTTCCCCTGGGAGACTGGAATTGCTGCAGTGTTGGAGTTTGGGGTGCAGTAAGGACGGTGCACAGCACGCTGGGCTGGGCTGGCTTCACTCCCACCGAGGGGATCTGCGGGGTAATGATTTTACAGCACCACGGGCTGAGGTTTTGCTGGATTTGTTTCCAACCCAGGTGAGGAATTTGCTCAGGCTGTGCTCGAGGAGCACAAGGATTCCAAGGTTTTTAGTTGTTCACTGGGGGATGCAAAAATGCAGGTGCTGGAGGGGCCCAGAGTGTTGGGGAAGGGTTGGACCAGCACCTCTGGGATGTTCCTGGCACTAAAACACAGCTCAGCTACCACAAAATGTGACAAAAAAATCCCGAAATTTTCTATGATGTGACTGAGCAATTCCAATTCAGCACAGCCCAGGCACCCAAATCCTGCACCCTAAAATTAGCATGGAATTAAAGCTCTCCATGCCTGAATTCCAAAATAAAAAGCCACTCCTGAGCTTTTCCCTCCATGCTGCCTTGGACTGGATCAAGTGAAAAGCCACAGGTGGAGGAATTGCAGGATATTTTTCAGAGCTGTCTGAGAACGATTTTGACATGTTTGCTTCCTTTGGGGTTGGCACGCTCTGCTTCTCTGGGGCTGAACCTTGTGGAAATTTCTCATTTCTCTCGGCTGCCTGGGGAGGAGGGGGAGGCCAGGTGTCAATCTGTGCTCTGGATCAGCTCTGCAGCTCAAAATACCCAAATTCCTGGTTTTTCTCAACAGAACTTCTGCAGCCAGCGCAGGAACTGCTGCTCACCATCAGGGATTGATCCACTGGGCGAGCTGGGAGATATTTTCAGTCTCTTACCCGTGCCAGTGCCTCAGTGAGATGCTTTTCCCCTGGGTTTTCACGGCCAGCTCCTGCTCCAGGCAGGAATTGTGCACATCTCACTGCTGGATGTTCTCATTCCCATCCCTGCTGCTGTCTCCTGGTATCTCCCAGGCTAGACTGCTTCCTGCAGCCTGGAGACAGAGCAGCAGAGGCTTTGGGACAGGGCTGCTGCCTTGGAGTGCCTGCCCCTGCTCCAGAGGGTTTTTTTTTTTGGGAGAAAACCCCGGGATGCAGCAGGACAGGTGTTGCTCCCGCGGGCTCCGTGCTTCCTTTCCCTGTCTCCTGCAAACCCGATTTCCTCCCCTCTCACATCTGCTTTCCACATTTGCTGCTCCTGCTCCGTCCTGGGGTCTTTCAGAGGAGACTTGAATTTTTAAAACAATTTTTTTTTTTAGGTTTTAGCCATTTTTTTTAACTTTTGTTTTTCGGTTTTAGACTTACTCTGCTTTGGAATCCTGGTTTCCCATGGGGTGTCTCTGGTGTGTTGGACTGAGGAGAGCTCAGAGGGAAAGAAGCAGAAAATTCCCAAAATTCCCCATGGAACGGGGACTTTGAAATTCCCAAGGATGCATTTTAAAAAGAAAATCAGATTAGGAAAAGAGTGAATTTTCAGGGTGCTAAACCCAGCAGCAACCCTCCTGCAGGCGACTCGGTGCTGAACAGAGGCAGGAGAAAGAGCCCTGATGAAAAATGAAATTATTTGGAAGTTGAGGGGGCCCTTGCAGTGGGAGCAGCTGAGCAAATGGTTTGTTCTGATCATTTTTTCCTGGGGATTTGAGCATCATTCCGAGGCATAAAGAGGCTGTTGATGTGCACCAGCGAGGGATTGGGAGTAAAAGCTGTTTTACTGCAGTGCTGGGTGTAACAAACCAGGGATGGGCACGGCCCAAAGGCTTTCCTGAGTTATTGGTGCTGGAAGCACGGCCAGGAAAAAAAAAAGGGAATGTGGCATCTGGGTCTCTGCAGCCAGAGAATCAATCCCTGCTTGTGGGGTTTGTTAAAAGCTGGATTCACCTGTAGGAATTCTGCGTGGGGCTGTTTATTCCCAGGAGGTTTGTGAGGCGTCCCTAAAACCAGTGGGATGCAGAAGGATTTAAGGACAAATTAACTTTTGTATTTCCAATGGTGTAGTGCCTAAACTGGGATTATCCTCCTCCCAACATCTTTAAATGTCAAAGATGTCATCCTTAAATGTCAAAGGAAAGCTGCTGCTCCCTTTGGAGAGGAAAATGGCATCCCAGAGGTGTGAGAAAGGCGAGGAAAACCATGAGGCACTGCTGCCCCTGTGCCATCCCACAACGCCTGGGATGGGATTTGCCAGGCCCTGGTGCTGCCAGGAGCTCTGTCCCTGGGGAAGGACACGCTGTCACCCCTTCCCACATCCCAAAAAACCTCCTGCAGCCGATCCTCATGGAGCAAACCCAACAGGAGAGGCAGCACAAGGGAGCTCTTTGATTGCCCCGATTTTATTTCTGTGTCCATGCAGAGTTTCTGCTCCAGTTCAGCAGCTTTGGTCGCTGTTTCCTCTCCTTGCTGACCAACAAATACCAGTGTGCAGGGGGAGAGATTTATGAGCAGCACGAAATTACCATCCTGGAAAAGCCCAAATCAGGGCTATAAATAGGGAGGGGGCTGGAATAGGCACAGGAATTGGGAATATCCCCTGGGAATAGGGCCTGGCTTTGTCTGTGCAAGGGCAGCTCGGGGAGCAATCCAGAGCTTGGAATTATTATTTTTTTTGGAAGCTGGCAGGATGCCACCAAACCTTCCCCTAATCCCTCTCCTCGCAAGGATGGGAATAACATCTGGCCAGGCTGACAGTAGTCAGGCTTTGGAGGAGCTGAGAGCCCTGAAAGCTGAACCTCCTCGAGCCTGGCGTGCATTTATCTTCCTTCGCAGGACATTAGCAGGCAGAGTTTGTTTTCAGTGAGTTATTTAGCAGAAAGAGGGATTAGACCTTGGGCTAGCATTGATTAACCCCTGCATGTTGAGTTGTTTAACAGCATAATGGATTAGTCATGTTTGCTGCTGACCTTTGTCAATCGGATCCTTCAGCTGGAGCTTTTCAAAACACACGGCTCCTTATTAAAAAAAAAATTTAAAAAAAGAAAAGTGGGATATGTGGTTAAATATCCCTCGAGTGAAGAGCTGAGCACAGGACTGGGGCAAGGAGTCCCAGAGTTTCTGCTCTGGGGTTGGGCATGGCAGGAGCTGAGCCCCATTTGAGGAACTCCCTGTCTTGGTTTGGAAAGAGAGTTGTCTGCCAGGGAGAGCTGGAGCTTCCCTTGGAATGGAGAATGTCACCCCCTCTCCTCTAAATTATTGTAATTTTGTGATTAGGGGCTTTCAGGCAAAGATATGGGAATAGGAGTAACAGTTCTGTACTAGGAATAAAAAAAAGAAAACAAAATACAAATGCAGTAGTACAAAGACAAACAAGCAAGCAAAACAAAAGTCCTGGAAAAACCCTGACAGGGTCAGGGATACGACCTGACACCCTGTTGGTCAGGGTGTTGGGAGCAGCCCAAATAAATCCCAGATGAGTTCTGTGGGGTACAGATAATGGAGTAGGAAAAGTCCAGTGGTGGCGAGATGGGTCCGGTCTTCCTCTGGTGGAAAAACCAGATCCCTGCTGTTCCTGAGTCTGTTTTTATCCAGGTAGGAACGGTTGGCTCCGCCCACACTGGGTGGAGCATCTCCCAATGGGATGATGTCATGTGTGATGTCACTGGTGAGCCTGCATGGCCCATTATCAGCAGATATCCCTGATGATGTCATGTGTGATGTCATTGGTGAGCCTTCATGGCCCATTATCAGCAGATATCCCCCAGAGGATGGACGGGTGGTGACAGAGATAACAAACCCTGCCCCAGAGATAACAAACCCTGCCCTACCTGGCTTTAACGGCTGGGCCATTGTCAGAAGGGATCTGCCCCCCTCCCCCTGGAGTTACCAGAGATAAAGAAATCTCTGCTTTTACAAATGAAATAGAACACAAATCTCTTGGCCACCCAACCCAAGACACTCCCATAAACTGGGGGCTCTGCAGGAGCTGGGGATGGACTCAATGGAAAAGCGCTGCTGGAAAGGGACTGGATTTTCTTGGAGGCTGTGGAGTGAAAGCTCAGTTAGCAATAGGATTTATGGCCATCCTGGCAGTGCAGTCTGTCATGTTTGGTGATTAAATGTTGGATTTTTAAAGGGAGGGATGAGGGCAGAGGAGCTGTGAGAAACAGCTGAAGCCTCGTGGCCTTTGACGGAACCAAATTAAATCAGTTGAGCATCTTAGCTGGCTAAAACATAATAAAAAATGCTCATATAACTCTGCTGCTGGGGCCAGGGACCCAAAGGAGAGGAAAAACTGCTCAGTGGGACCAAACATGACACCAAGAAAAGCATCTTAAAGTGCAAAATGGCAATTTAAGGGCTGCCAGGGCTGTATAAAGAGCCCTCACAGAGCTCAGATTTGGACCCAGGAGAATGTCTGAGCTGAGGGTGTCTCCTCAGACCTTCCATTCCCTCAGCACTGCCACAAGAAGCTGTTTCACTTGAATTTTTTTTTTTTTTTAACAGAATACCTTCCTGCTGCAGCCAGGAGCTCTTTCTGGGCTCGTTCTGCTGCGGTACAAGTCAGGTCAAGGAGTTTGTTTGGTTTACTAAAACGATCCTCCAGTTCAAACAAAACTTAATTCATGGAAGCCCCGTGGCCTCTGTGAAACACAAACCCCTCTGGCCTCCTGATTTATGAATGCAGAGCCACGGGGAAGCCTGGCCAAGAGGAGAAACGAGCTGGGACAGGGGTAGGAAAGGGAAGGAAAAGGGGGAAAAGCACCCAGAAATGGGGAACCGCAGGGCTGGGAGGTGGGACGGGCTGGCAAAGGCTCTGCTGGCCCTCAGGGGCTTTGCTGCTGTGGAAAGGGAAAATCTGGAGTTTAGAAAAGGGTTTAGGACAGGTCTAAGGTGAGCCCAGGCTTTGGATTTGTCTCAGAATGTGGATGGGCTTGGAAGGAGAAGAAATCTCCAGTGGAGTTTGGGGGTGTTCAGAGGTGGAGGGGACTCAGCAGAAACTCCTGTCCTTTGACTTTGGAAGGCACTGGGAGGGAATTTCCCCCAGTTTGGGGTGCTGGGGAAGGGGCAGGACCCAGCTGGGGTCCTGGGGCAGCTCCAGTGCCAAATCCCCGTGGCTGGGATGGCCAGGAGTGCAAACCCCACACACCTGGTGCTGATCAGGGGCAGAGAACCCATCCCTGTGCCAACCTCACTGTGCTGATCTCGAGTTCTCCACATTTAGGAGCTGCCTTGGATATCTGTGGGTTCTCTATAAATCTCAATGACACCAGTGCTGCTTCCCAGGGTTAATTAAACCCCCAAAAATGAAATTAAAACACCCAGGGGGAGTATTTCCCCCACTTCAGTGGTTTTGGAGCTCTCCAAAACTCTGAGGAAGGGGCTGCAGGTAAAAAGAAAAGCAAATCAATGCCTGTTTCCTGATGTTGTTGCCTCAGGAAAGAAGGATTAGGGCTGGTTTTTCGTGGGATCAGAGACTCGAAGGGATGGGGAATGCTGGTGGATAATTTGCACTTGTAGATGTTTGGCCAAACCTCCTTGGACTTCTCGGAGAAATGCAGAAATCAATTTTAAAGGAGGCAAAGGTGAGGTTGCAAGGTGCTGATCTGGTCTGGAACTGAACTGGGAATAAAACAAGGGCTAAATTCAAAAAAATAATTCAGCAAGAGGTGAGCAACCCGTCTGTGGATTCATCTGAGTGGATATGTGGTGCTGAATTCCAGCTGAAATAATGGATATGGGCATGCTGGATAATGAAATCCCAGGTGGAATAATGGATAAGTGGGTGCTGGATCCTGGAATTCCTGCTGAAATAATGGATATGTGGTGCTGGATAATGAAATCCCAGCTGAAATAATGGATTTTGGGTCCTGGATAATGAAATCTCAGGTGGAATAATGGATTTTGGGTGCTGGATAATGAAATTCCAGCTGAAGTAATAGACAAGTGGGTGCTGGATCCTAGAATTCCTGCTGAAATAATGGATATGTGGTGCTGGATAATGAAATTCCAGCTGAAATAACGGATATGGGGGTCCTGGATAATGACATCCAGTTGGAATAATGGATTTTGGGTGCTGGATCCTGGAATTCCAGCTGGAATAAGAGGCTGAGCTGCCAGGGGTGACCTGAGGAGCTCTTTTGGGTCAGGGTGGGTGGATGAGCCTTGTGTGCCCAGGGACAAATGTCCCTGACTTGGGACCTGGTTCTGGCTCTTCCCAGAGCTCCCCACACTGGAAAACTCCATGGGGAGACAAATTTTTTAAACGAGGATTTATGGAAAGGTGATGAGTCCGAAGGTGCCTGACTGGAAACACCAGGCTGAGAGACGAAAATGAGCTCCGAGCTGGATTGGATTCCTCGAGTGATTCATCCCCCAAAACGAGGGAATTTCTGTTCCTCTCTGTCCTCAGGGAGCAGCTCAGCCTCGGGAAGAACTGTGGCCTCTTGTCTGGGGTGCTTTTAGCACTTGGGTGGTGCTCAGAGCTCCCTGAATTCTCCTCGTTTCTCCTCATTCCTGAGCCACTGGCACAGCCAGAGGAGGAGAAGCCAAAAATTGCAGAGTTTGTCACTGCAGAGGGGTGGAACGATCCTGTAATCCTGGGAAATCAGAGAGGAACCTACACAATGGCCCTTTTTTTTTAGGTTTTGCCACAAAATTTAGGAATGAACCTGTAATCCTAGGAAATCAGAGTGGAACCTACACAATGGGGCCCTTTTTTATAAGGTTTTGCCACAAAATTTAGGAATGAACCTGTAATCCTGGGAAATCAGAGGGGAACCTACAAAAGGAGCCTTTTTTTTTTAGGTTTTGCCAGAAAATTTAGGAATGAACCTGTAATCCTGGGAAATCAGAAGGGAATCTACACAATGGCCCTTTTTTTTAGTTTTTGCCACAAAAATTAGGAATGAACTCGTAATCCTGGGAAATCAGAGAGGAACCTACACAATGGCCCTATTTTTTTTTAGGTTTTGCCCCAAAATTTAGGAATGGAAATGTTGGAACTCTGAAGTTTAGGAATGAACCCGTAATCCTGGGAAATCAGAGGAGAACCTACACAATGGCCCTTTTTTTTTAGGTTTTGCCACAAAATTTAGGGATGGAAATGTTGGAACTCTGAAATCTCCAAGCTTTCTGAATTTATGGGTGCCAACCCTCAAGTGAACACCTCGTTTGACCTGAGACCTTGGAAATGGCCTCAAAAATTGTGTGATAGCACAGAAATTGTGTGTGTAATTTGGATATTATTGTGTGATCTCACAGGGTGGAAAACTGAGATTTGGGATTTTGGTGTGTGGTGATACATGGGAGCCAAGATGGAGAATTGTGGGTAATTTGTCTTTTTTGCACCTTCTTCACAGATTTAGGTGGTTTTCTACTATTAGGCAAAAAAAGTCTGCAGTGCAGATTTCAGCTGATCACAACTAAGTTAAAAACATAAATAATATAAGTGTCAATTGTTTATTAGATAATTAAGACTTAAATAACCTTAGATAGAATTAATTTTAGCTCACTCCTCAGCTCAACTCTCATGAGTCTGTAATAGATAAGGACAATAAATTTCAGAGTGTGACTGCAAGAACCAACATCTCTCTGAGTTTTATTCGCCCTGACCTCAGAGCAAGAAAGAGCCAAGAATTCCCACATGGAAAGAGCTGCTCGGAGGTTCTGTGCCGTGGTTCATTCACAGGAATATTAGAGAGGGGAAAATGGGAGTGAAAATTGTTTGCTGAAAGGAAATTTGTAAGCATTAAGTTGATTTTTATATATTTTTAAAGGGTAGCTAGAGGATGATGCAACCAAAATGTTTTGGGATGTTTTAATCCATTCCTAGACCTTGGAATAATCCTGAAATGATGATGATTTGGGGTGTGCTTGGATGAACATTTTCTTTAATTTTGCTTTGATTATTGATGTATTTGAAGAAGTTCTTTTGCTGTTCCTGACCAGATTTAATTCCAGATAGGCCTTACCTTTCCTTATCTCATTTTTGTTATTCATGATAACATTTCTTATCAATCCAAATGAATGAATAGAGGGAAATTTGGGGCTCAGGCCCCCAAACTGAACCTCTGGAGTGATTTGGCTCTGTAAATTTGCTCCTTTAATCTTCAATCATGATTATGATGGACAAACTGGAGCTGGAAAATGAACTTTGTGGTGTAATGAACTTTGTGGTGTAATGAACTTTGTGGTGTTCAGGGCATCCCTTGTGGGGTCAGGGCGGGTTTAGGAACTTCTTCAGCACCTGGAGATGAGCGGGAAGTGCCAGCCCCGCTCTGCCGGGCAGCTCCTGCCTTCACCCCGCGCTCTGTGTGTCCCAGGGATTATCTCCGGAGCCCAGACGGATTAGCCGGGTTTAGCCGGAGCCAGAGCGGGGCAGAGGGGGATTGGAGCCCGGGGTGTGGGCAGGGAACGGCAGCTCCTCGCTGTCCCCCCGGCTGGCACCGCGGAGGGGAGCGCAGCTGAGTTCGGCTTCTCCCGAATTTCCCGGCTCAGACACATCCAAAGCTTGGCTGGACACGGAGAGGAGGCAGCGAGGCTGGAAAAAGAGGAGGAGTGGAAAGTCTGTTCGCTTTGTAAAGCTATTTCCTCTCCGAAACAGGGCTGTGGAACATCCCAACAGGCACGAAAACAAACCCCACCTTGTGCTGCCGCCCTGCCCAGGGACGGGGCTGCTCCTGGGGCCGCCCCATGGCCAAAAATCCCCTTTGAATTCCCGCTGGAGCAGCCGGGACTGGGGACAATTGGCTGCCCAGCTCCTGATGGTTTTGGCCCGCGAAGCCCCAACAGGTGCTCAGCGCCAGGGGGGTGGGAGTTTGTATTTCTGTGTGCCGTGGTTTGTCTTTCTAAGAGGAAAATTTAATTCTTGAAAGAGTTTTACTTTTTTTTTTTTTTTTTTTTTTCCCTGTTTGGGAGGTACCTGTTGAATATTTTCATCGTGAGTTCTAATTAGAGTATTAATTAATTAATTTCATATAATTAAAATTTTAATAAAAATTAATTTTTATATATAATATAGTAATTATATTTTGTTATATATTAATATAATATAATATAATATAATATAATATAATATAATATAATATAATATAATATAATATTATATTATATTATATTATATTATATTATATTATATTATATAGTATAGTATAGTATAGTATAGTATAATATATAATATATAATGTGTAATATACAATATACAATATACAATATAATATATAATATATACAATATAATCTATAATCTATAATCTATAATCTATAATCTATAATCTATTATATATTATATATTATATATTATATATTATATACATTATTATATAATATTTTATATAATATATAATATTATATATTATTTCAGTATATAAAATATATATTAAAAATTTATTTTTTTAAAAAAATTAATATATATTATATTGATATATATTTTTACTATTAATTATATAATAGATTTTAATATTATATAATATGCATTTTAATATTGTATAATATGATTTAATTATATAATTAAAAGATAATAAATAATAATTAATTAATAATCTGTTCTACCTGAAAACTCTACCTGAAAACATAAGGTATCCTATGGTCAGTGATGTTGGGCTGCCCATCACCATCCCCTAAAAATGTGGATTTGGGATCCAGACCGGTGTTTTTCAGGAAGGTTTTGGGGGAAACGCTGCCACTCTGCAGGGAGTGGGTGTGAACAGCCCTGGATAATGCACTGAGCTCCTTGTTCAAATTAAAGACCACCCAGAGCTCTGAGTCTGGGGCACTGCTGAGCTCTGGGATTCCAGATGTGAAGTTTCCTCTGTGCATAAATGGAGACTTTCATTTGCCAAAGCCTCTCCATCCAAAATGTCTCTTTAGGGCTAAACCCTCGATTTTTCTTGTTTAAAGCTGAATTTGGGAGCAATCCTTTCCAGGCCAGCAGGTGAGATTATAAATGAGGATTGGGATTTGGGCACAGAACAATTGATAAAAATCGAATCAATGGCAGAGATGCAATCGTGTTTATAAATTTGCAAGGAGTAAAGGCTGGCATTAAGACGGTGGAGAGAAAAATGTGTGTTTTGTGTATTTTATGGATGTGTTCTCCTCATAAACGCTATTGGAAATCATTCCTGCGAGCAGCTGCCTGTCCTCATTATTTATACAACAGCTTTTCATTTTAATTCCTCATTTTTACCCCTCAGCCATGGGGTGTAACTGGTTATCAATAATTCTTTCAAACTTATCCCAACCACCTTCCAAACCACCCAACCACGGCCCTTTGGGTGAACGCTGCTGCTGATTTGATAGCACATAAATTATTTTTTTTTTTTACCATTACCTACATCCCTTAAGCCTTTTCCTTTCTCTGGAAAGCTCACAAACGTGTTCTCCATCCCATAAACAACAGCCAGCTGGGCTCAAGATGCATTTAGGCATGAAAACACTTCCAGAAACTGCTGTTCCTTCAAGAAATTTGGCCCACGGCCACTTTGGCTGCTCAGACCCGACCCTGCCTGGCTGCTGGGGGGGTTTGGGGTTGGCACCACCCCCCCAGCCGGTGTCACCCCTCCTGCAGCACCCCCAGATGATCTGGTGCTCTCCAGAGGGACAAAATTTGGCTTGGCACCCCAAACTTGGCACGTGGCCGCTGGGATTTTCCAGTTTGCCCCACCACGAGGCGATCTCCGCGCTCCTGTTGCTGCTGAGGAGGCACGGACAGGTCTGAGCAAGCTCCAAAATCACCCGGGGAGCAACGGGGAGCTCAGAGTTCCTGCTCAGCAAAACCTGGGCCAGGTTTTCTGCTTTGCAGCTGATCCAGGTCTGGGTTTGGGTGATCTGGTGTCGGTCTGGAGCAAAGAAAAGGGAGGTGTGGGAGTTCAGTGCTCCAAACTGCTTTGATTTCCTTGTCTGCCGTGCTTTTGGTGCTTTGGGAACACCCCCAGGTGCCTCTGGAAGGGCAGGGATGGTTGGGGTTGGTGTCCAGGGGTTTGAGGTTTTCTCTCACTGCAGGAGAAAACGATCCAGACAATCCCGAACACTGTGTGGCCAGAAATCTCGGAGGGGAGGATGCAGGATCCTGGAATTTGGGACCCCACACCTGGCAGGGTGAGCAGACATCCAGGGAAATCCTGGACCCAGTGATTACTCCGGTGCCATAATCGGGGATTATTTGGAATCACAGGATTTGGGTAGAAAGGGACCTTAAACATCATCAAATTCCAACCCCAAGGGACAAGGGAAGGGATTTGCATCCCACAAGCTCTGCTGGTGCTTTCACCACCCTGGTTCCAAGTCCAAATTCTTGGGATACTTCACGGTCTGCACACGTGGAGGGGAGAGAGAAAGGATCTCCACGGTGGTGTGGAACCACAGAGGCAGCTGGGAGCCTGTGGGAGGGCCCAGCTGGGAATACTGGGAGATTTTGGAGCAGGAGGGAGGATGGACAGTGTCAATCTTGGGATATTGGGATATTTTGGATCTGGAGGGAGGATGGAAAGTGTCAATCCTGGGATATTTGGATATTTTGGATCAGGACTGAGGATAGACAGTCAATCCTAGGATATTTTGGAGCAGGAGAGAGGATGGACAGTGTCAATCCTGGGATTTTCTGGAGCAGGAAAGAGGATGGATGCTGTCAATGCTGGGATATCAGAATATTTTAGAGCAGGAGGGAGGATGGACCGTGTCAGTCCTGGGATATTTTGGTTCAGGAGAGAGGATGGACAGTGTCAGTCTTGGGATATTTTGGAGGAGGAGAGAGGATGAATGGTGCCAGTCCTGGGATATTTTGGAGCAGGAAAAGATTGACAGTGTCAATCCCAGGATATTTTGGAGCAGGACAGAGGATGGACGGTGTAAATCCCAGGATATTTTGGAGCAGGAGGGAGGATGGACAGTGTGAATCCTGCGATATTTTGGAGCAGGAGAGGATGGAAAGTGTCAATCCCGGGATATTTTGGATCGGGAAGCAGAATGGATGTTGTCAGTCCTGGAATATTCTGGAGCAGGATGCAGGCTGGATGGTGTCAATCCCGGGATATTTTGGAGCAGGATAGAGGCTGGATGGTGTCAATCCCGGGATATTCTGGAGCAGGATAGAGGCTGGATGGTGTCAATCCCGGGATATTCTGGAGCAGAGGCAGGCTGGACTCTGCTGGACCTGCGGGTGCTCAGCAGAGGCGGCTGCAGCGCCGTGCAGGTGTTGCTGCCCTGGCAGATTTCACCCCCAGGCTCCTCCTGCAGACGGAGCGCGGTGTGATTTTCCTGCCAGCCTCCAGTCACCTGGTTCCCGATGAAAGGCGGGCCTGGAAGGGCTTTTCATCCTCGGGATGTGCCCGGGAGTGCTGCTGGCACCGTCCCCACACGTGCTGGGCTGCTCCCCACCCTGCCCCGGGGCCGCCTCTCACCCCGCCCTGCCCAAAGGCTCCGTCAGCGCGGGATCCCTGCCCGCATGCAGCTCAGGCTCCAGCTTTTCCAGTTCCCTGCGAGGCCGGGAGCTGTGGGTGATCCCTCTGGCTGCCCTGGGTGATCCCAGACCCTGCAAGGGCTCCAGAGACAAGCCACGAGAGTTTGATTAGAACAGTATTAATTTATCACCGGGTGTAGATGTAGAATTTTGGGGTTTAATGGGGGTTCAAGGAGGCAAGATGGAGGAATCTGGGTGTGCCCCTGTCCTTCTGCTTCTTCTTCTTGTCCTCCATCTTCTGCTGTGGTGGTGGCACTTTTGGATTGGTTTAGCACAGCAGTGCACTGTCTGACAGAGGTGATGGGATTGGTATTTATCTGTAAACATGGAACACGTCATACAGAGTATAAAGAGTTCAGACCGCCCTGGTCAGGGGTCAGTCAGCGATGACCACACTGCAGCCAGCATCAAACAGGGTGAGAACAAAATGTACCAGATAAGGAACAATAAACTGTAGCTCTGTATTTTTACGCTTTGGGAATTCTGCTACTAACATGCTGATTCCCATGAGAAACGGATCTACAAGTTCTCATTCTCAAAACACATTCTCATTTTTATCGTAAATGTCTATGTGAGCTGACTCTTCTCAAGATCTTCCTCATAACACTGACTTTCACCTGGTGTTTACCAAAGGAGAAGAGACGCAGTCCTTCTTTGACCAATCACAGCCATTTTAGCACATTATGTTATAAAAGGGCGAAGATGAAATGTAAAAAAGCCTTTTGATGATCAAGAACTGTGAGTGTGTGTCCTTCATCGCCATTGCCCCGCTGTGACAATAAACAACCTCGAGAACCTGAACTGACACATCCCAACTCTCTCTTCTGGCACCGGGGCGTGGGACAAGGACTTTTAACAAACATCTCGGGGGTTATCAGCCCAAAGAACGGAGAGGGAGGTACCTCAGCAGGTTCCGAGGGAGAGGGAGGCATTTCCTGCAGCTCTTCCCCGCTGAAGTTCATTTTCCTGAGGATTTGTTAATAGTTAAATTCCCTGGTGTCTCAAGAGCACACAGTAATCAAAGGTCTTCCACAATAATCAAAGGTCTTCCCAGCAGTGAACCCATCCGTCATCATCATCATCATCAATGTCATTGTCATCATCGTCGTCGTCTTCCATGTGAACTCTCTGGTGTAACAATATCGTTGAGCACTTTGGGATGTTCCTTCCCTCTCTGCTGAGTTATTTTCTTGGAATTTGTAGAAAGGCAAGAGACACAGAGAGTGAGAGAAATATGGAGGTGATATGATCAGTTAAGGGATATTTCCATAGGGAACCAAACAATAAAAAAATCAGTTTATACAAAGGAAACACCAGCTTTTAAACCCTTGCAGTAGAAAATGCCACTCCAGGTGCTTCCATTTGAACTGTCTTGTTTTCAAACCCTTTATTTGTTATTGCCATTAGGTAATCCACACACCAAGCTCTTCACTGAGGCTGTGGGTGTTACAGTTGTGCAGCAGCTCCAAAATTCAAATCTTTCCTGCTGAAAATCAGGCAGCCAGGTTTTTTTTCAATTTGAACTTGGGGACAACAGCGAGTTGTACCACCCTGCACTCGGTGGTACCAGAATGTTTGACTTCTGCAAAAACATTTCTGTCTCCCCTCCTCTGCTACAACCACGAGGCCTTTTTTGCCCCATGTTCAGCTGTATCAGATATGGGAAACGTTCCCTGAGCAGGCTGGGAGCATCCCGTTCCCATTGCTTGATTTGGGGAGGTTTGGCCTCCTGTCCTTTTAGGTTTGGATGTGTTTGATATTGATTATCCATCCAAGTGACTCTAAACCCACCAGGTCGAAGATTCATGGCTAAAACTCATTGTGGTGCCGGGTTCTTCCATCAGCCAGCCCAAGTCAGGGGCTGTTGGGATGAGAGATCCCAAAGTTGGGATGAGAGATCCAAAAATGGGATGAGGGATGCCAAAATTGGGATAAGGGATGCCAAAATTGCGATGAAAAATCCCCAAATTGGGATGAGAAATCCCCAAATTGGGATGAGATATCCCAAAAACGGGATAAGATATCCCCAAATTGGGATGAGAGACCCCAAAATTGGAATGAGAGATCCCAAACTCGGGATGAGAGATCCCAAACTCGGGATGAGAGATCCCGAATTCCTTCACTGTCCATGTGTGGGACCTGGCTACCCAGGGCCTCGAGTGCTGGGTGATCAAACCCACAAAGAATTTGGGAGTCCCGGGTGGGCAGAGGGTGGGAATTCAGGTGATGGAAGCAGATTTTCCCCCTGTGGGGAGGGCTGGGACGCTCTGGTGTGGCCCAGGGTGTGGGGCCAGAGGTGACACCAGAAAAGTGAGCACCAAAGGAGCTGGGACTGTCACCTGGATGTGCCATCAGTGGTGCCACGTTCAGGTCTTTGATGGCACTGGCCATCAAAAGATGCCATCAAGAGAAATTGTTGATATCAGCAAGGGTCTTCAAAGCCTTTATTTAAGGGAAAGGGGCTGGATTTTGTTGTTTTTTCCTTCTCTGGTCTCCGTTTAATCTGATTTTGGTTTTGTAGAGGGCTCTGCAGCACTGTTGGCCACTCGGTTGTGCAGTGTGATCTGTCCTCTCCTGGAGCCTGAGGGATGGGGATGGTGTAGGAGAGGAACTGGAGTTTGTGGGGTTTTTTCTGTAGAATCAGAGAAAGGTTTGGGTGGGAAGGGGCCTTAAAGCTGATCCAGTTCCAGCCCTGAGCACTGTCCTGGTATTGCTGCCCCACAGCGCCACAACATTTAAATCTGGGATTTTACCAGTGGCATTTGTCAGAGGGACTGAGTGAGGGAGAGCCCCAGGAGCTGGGGATGGACTCAGGACCAGTCGGGTGTGCAGAGCAGGAGCAGCAGCTCTGCATCCCTCCCTCCATCCCTCCCTCCATCCCTTCATCCCTCCATCCCTTCATCCCTCCATCCCTTCATCCCTCCATCCCTCCCATCCCTTCTATTCCATCCACCTCATCCATCCTTCCTTCCATTCATCTTTCCCAGCACTTCCATCCCTCCATCCCTCCCATCCCTTCATCTCTCCCATCCCTTCATCCCTTCCAACGCTTCCACCCCTTCCACCTATTTAATACTTTCATCCATTCCACCCCTTCCATCCCCCCATCCCATTCCATCCCATCCCATCCCATCCCATCCCATCCCATCCCATCCCATCCCATCCCATCCCATCCCATCCCATCCCATCCCATCCCATCCCATCCCTCCATCCCCTCCATCCCTGCCCTGCCAGAGGTGGATTTCACCCCCCCAGCTCCCCCCCTCCCTCTCCACTCCTTGTTTGCACTTTCACCCTTTCCTCGTGCTCTTTTATTTTGTCAAACCCTCGCATTCCCCACACCCCCACGAGCCCCTCCTGATGGAATCCCAGAATATCCCGAAGGGACCCACAGGGATCCAAGGATCCCACCCCGTGCGGGAATCATTGCGGTTCGGGGCTCCCTGGGGTGCCCGGCCACCTTCAGGGTGTCACCCCTCACCCTGCCACCCCTGTCACAGCCCCAGCCACTCGCTGTCACCGGGACCAGAGGGGACAGCAGCGCTGAGAAACAACGAGGAGGCGAGAAGGGGAGGAAGAGGTGGAAAATCTCCGTCTGCCGTGTTGCAGCGGGGGGGAAAAAGCGAGGAAAAAAAAACGCTTTTGGGGGCCGGGACATCCCGCTGGAAGCGGCGGCGGGGGCGGGGGCTGGCCCGGCCCGGCCCGGGCTGGGGGGGCTGCTCCGCCCGGCCCTGATTTGCTGCTCCGCCGCGAGATTGACAAACTCCAGCCTCGGGTTTAAAAGAAGGGGGAAAAAAAGGGCGGTGTGGGGGAAGAGAGAAGGGAAAAACTTTTCCGGCAGCCCGGGAGCGAGGCAGGGCCGGAGCTGAGCGCGGCGGAGCCCCCGCACCCTCCGCCCGCCCCATGGCTTTATAAAGGGCTGCTCCCCGGGGGGGGCTGCCGGGGGGGGCTGAGCGCTTGCTCTGCGCTTCTAGACACAGCTTGGATTGGGGTTTTTTTTTTTTTTTAATTATTATTATTATTATTCTTTATTCCGATTTTTTTTTTTTTTTAATAATAATTATTATCCTCCCCTCCTCGAGCTGTCCCGAGCCGGTGCCCCGTTTTTTGGGGGAGCATGGATACGCACACGCGGTGGAAAAGGCGCAGTTGGATACGGAGCTGCTCGGTGCCCGCTGCGCTGGTGCTGTTGGGTGCTCTGTCCCTCGGCCGGGCAGGTAAGGGGGGTCCCCGAGCCCCCCCAAATGGAGGGAGATGCTGCGGGGTCGTGGGGGGAGATTGGGCGAGAAGGGGAGGGTGGGCTTTGGTGCGGGGGCAAAAATCCCAAAAAAACCCACAAACTCTTGGCTTTCCTTCCTCCCGTGCATTCCAGCAGGAAAAAAAAAAAAGGAAAAAAAAAAAAAAAAAGAAGGAAAAACCACCCAACAAAACCCACCCAACCTCCTTTAGCTGCCCGAGTCTCTGAATGCCATTTGTCAGGGGGCCCGTAAAAGGGGAAAAAACTTAAAACAATTCTTTATTCGCCTTCCTCAGAGCCAGAGCTGCCTCTTTGCCGAGCTGCTTTTGCTTTTTTTTTAATTTTTTTTTTTTTTTCCGGAGGGAAAAGTCGGGGATGAGTTTCTGGAAGCTCTCGGTTCTTTCTCTCTGCCTGTGGATTATATATGTGAATGTATATTTAGTCCGCTGGAAACCTCCGGGCTTGCGTAGTTCCTCCTCCTCCTC
Organism: Acrocephalus scirpaceus scirpaceus; assembly: GCA_910950805.1. Classification (NCBI taxonomy): domain Eukaryota; kingdom Metazoa; phylum Chordata; class Aves; order Passeriformes; family Sylviidae; genus Acrocephalus; species Acrocephalus scirpaceus. The sequence continues at coordinate 3,393,112 of OU383790.1, read as the reverse complement.
CTCCTCCTCCTCCTCCTCCTTGAGGAGCAGAAAGTTTTTTTGTCCCGCAGGAATCTGCTCTCCCTGCTCACATCAAAGCTCGGCCCACAAAAGCTGCCGAGCTGCTCGGGGACCCCAAACTCTGCCCCTTTTTCCCGCAGAGTTTCTCCCTAAAACCGGCGGGAGGAAGCTCTGACCTTCCAGATGTGCAGCAGCACAGAAAACCACTGGAATGTCATTATTTCCCCCTCTCTAAATCGCGCAGGAGAGGAACTGAACGCATTTCTGCTTCCCTTTGGGGTGGTGCTGTTTGTTCGCAGAGCTCTGCAATTCCCAAATTTCTGCCTTTCCCCGGGTTGGGAATTGCGGGAGGTTTGGTGGGGCTGCTGGAAAAGTTTCCCGGGTGTTCGCAGCTGGCGCTCGGTGCTGCCGAGCTCCGCTCGTGTTGGATTTCAGGGGAACGGCTGAAACGGAGCAGATTTTGTTGGCCGAGCCGAGTTTTGAAATCCACAAACTTTAAACTTCAGGGTGAACTCTGAGAAACCGAGCAGCGCCCTGAGGTGCTGGGCTGTCTGAGCTTCCCTGCCCGAATTTTGTGTCCTCGGGGTGTTTTTGGCCCTGGCAGCGAGGCGTGCAGGGTTTGTTCGAGTGGGATTCTCCGAATTATTGCGAATTATTTTCATTTCTGGCCTCTTCAAATGACCTTAAGGAAGAAGAGGTGGGCGGTGGAGGAATGCTTGCATGGAGGCTGAGCAGGGTGGGAAAACTCCATGGATAAAATGTCCTGATGGTCCCTGCGGGGCAAAGCTGGGGGCACTGGGGGATGCCGGGGTTTGTCCCGCGGAGGAATTGGGATGTCGGAGGGGTTTTCCAGCTGGCAGAGCGCTGGAATGACACCAGCTCCTCTGGTCAGGCCGCCTGCTCGGGCACTTTGTGTCAGCTGAAAATTGAATTATCACCAGAGCGCTCTGTTTCAAAGAAAAAAAACCCCAATTTTTTCCTTTCATTTTTGCCTCTGCATCCCTGTCTGCGTTTACCCTTCAGACAGCCCCCAAAGCGCTTTTGGGGGACTTTGGGGACAGTTCGGGGGGACTTTGGGGACAGTTTTTGGGGACTTTGGGGACAGTTTTTGGGGACAGTTTTTGGGGACTTTGAGGAGAGTTTTTGGGCACTTTGGGGACAGTTTTGGGGAACTTTGGGGACAGTTTTTGGAGGACTTTGGGGACAGTTTTTTGGACACTTTGGGGACAGATTTTGGGGAACTTTGGGGACAGTTTTTGGGGACTTTGGGGACACTTTTTGGGAACTTTGGGGACAGTTTTTGGGGAGTTTGGGGACAGTTTTTGGGCACTTTGGGGACAGTTTTTGGGGGGACTTTGGGGACAGTTTTTTGGGGACAGTTTTGGGAACTTTGGAGACAGTTTTGGGGGATTTTGGGGACAGTTTTGGGGCACTTTGGGGACAGTTTTTTGGGGACTGTTTTGGGAACTTTGGGGACAGTTTTGGGAACTTTGGGGACAGTTTTTTGGGGCACTTTGGGGACAGTTTTGGGGGCAGTTTTTGGGGCCAGCTGCCCGAGCAGAGGATGGCTGGGAGCTTTGCTGGGGCCAGCGTGCAGCTCTGGGGAATGACTCTTGCGGTGAAAGGCTTTGAGTTTTCCTAATGAGCCGCCTAATAGGACATCAAATCATTTGGATGAGGGAGGAGCCAGCCTGGGGCTGCTGATGGCATTGACTAATGGTCTTGGTGGCTTTTTTAAAATTTTTTTTTGAATTTTTCCACGTTGTCTTTGGTTTTATCGCAGCTCAGGGAGGGTTTTAGCTGCAGCGTGGTTGGGTTCTGTGCGTGGAGAGGTAAAACTCCCCTGTAATCTGTGGGGTGGCACCTGGCACAGAGGATTGCCAGCAAATAACAGGGGAGTGACAATGTCAGCGCTGCCTCCCTCCCGGCTCAGATTTTCCCATATTTGCACAGATGATGTCACCCCAAAACCCAACCCGCAGACAAAGCTGGAACCCGGCTCTGCCTTTACAAACCCCTGTAAAAACGGAGTCGGGTTTCTGGGTGAAGCTTTTTTGGATGCAGCAGTTTCCTTTGGTGGCAGAGAGTAATGAGGGTCCAAACTAAAATGAAAAATGCTGGAAATTATGCAGTATCCTGTTACCAGCTGTTGCTTCTCCCCTTGGCTCTTCCCCAGCCACCTAAACGAGCTAAAAAAACCCCAACAAATCTTTATCCAGCCAGTTAAAAGTGAGGTTTTTAAATACTTTGCCAATCCAAAGTGTTGACATTGTGTTACAGGAAGAAATCTGATTTTGGGAGTCTGGAGTGGGTGGCAGTTCTGATTTCCCCTGGAAAAGCTGGATTGGGCAGTGCCAGGCTGCAGGGGAATCTGGGAGCTCAGGGGTGTGGGACATGCCCTGGCCAGGGGACAGCAGAGTTCTGATCCTGTTCTTCCCAGGAGGAAAACTCCATGTGAGCATTGCCTGACCTCAGGGAAAGGTGAGGAGCTGATCCTGTCAGCTTCTTCCAAACCTGGGAATGGGAGGAACCCCATTTCAAACCCAGTTTCCAACCCCATTTCAAATCTTGTTTCAAACCCCATTTCCAACCCCATTTAAAACCCCATTTCAAACCCCATTTCAAATCTTGTTTCAAACCCCATTTTAAACCCCATTTCCAACCCCCTTTCCAACCCCATTTCAAACCCCATTTCCAGCCCCATTTCAAACCCTGTTTCTAACCCCACTTCCAACCCCATTTCCAACTCTGTTTCTAGCCCCATTTCCAACCCCATTTAAAACCCCATTTCAAATCCTATTTCAAACTTCATTTCTAACCCCCTTTCCAACCCCACTTCCAACCCCATCTCCAGCCCCATTTCAAACCCCATTTCAAATCTTGTTTCAAATCTCGTTTCCAACCCCATTTCCAATCTTGTTTCCAACCCCATTTCAAACCCTGTTTCAAACCCCATTTCCAACCCCATTTCATCTCTTTGGGGTAACCCTGAGGCCAAACCTGCTGGGGACTTTCTGGTTTTTGGTGTGCACACATGGACAGCAGTGAGGACCCACCTGGCTCTGACCAAACCATGTTTTTTTATGGCAAAACATGTTTTTAAATTTTTTTTAAATTAAGAAAGCTGCCTTGCTGTTGTTTCTAGTGCTCATTGCGTGCCTTAGGAGAAATCAGGCTGGAAAGGGGCTGTGAATCCTTATTTTAAATGGGAGCTGTCCTTGCTCTTTAGGATTTGGAATTGGAGATGGATTTTTTGTCTCCAGCTGATGAAAATTGGAGATGAAAAATCTATTTCCAATTCATCCTTTTTGAAGGGTGATTTCTTTTTGAAATGGAGACTTAATCAAAGCTGTCTGTGATGATCTGAGGGCAGCACTGCAGGGCTTGTGCTGATGTGTCAGAATTGTGGGGGGACTCAAATCTCAAATCTCAGATCTCAAATCTCAAATCTCAAATCTCAAATCTCAAATCTCAAATCTCAAATCTCTGCCAGCTCTGAGGGTGCAGGTGGGACCCCCCTGACTGACCCGGGCCCTTCATTTGTGGGAATTTCCTCAGCACAGAACCCCTGAGGCTGGAGAAAACTCCCAGGATGGCTGAGCTCACCCTTTGAACACCACCCTGTGAATTAAAACCCAGCAAAGCACAGCTCGAATTCTGGAAATTTTCAGTTTTTCTCTGTCCCAGAGTGGCACAGAGATGTCCCCAGCAGCCCTGGCAGTGCCTGGCTGCTTTTCCTCTGCCCTGGAGCTGTGGTCAGCTCCTGGTGCTGTCTGTCCATCCAAACCTGGGGCAGGGGCTCAGGATCTGCACTCCCACACCTGCTTTGGGTTGGATTTGATCTCTAAAATGTTGGATTTGATCTCTAAAATGTTGGATTTGATCTCTAAGATGTTGGATTTGATTTCTAACACGTTGGATTTGATGTCTCAGATGTTGGATTTGACGTCTCAGATGTTAGATCTGATTTCCAAGAGGAGCAGGAGGAGTTGCTGTGGAACATTTCCAGGGTGAAATGCCATTTAGGGATGTTTTGAGTTGTGTCTGGACTTCAGGAAAAAATCCGGGAGCGCTTTCCAGGAAAGCTCTCTTCACTCCGAAGAGTTTGTCTGCTGGGGAGTTAAAATTGGCCTTTCATCCTCTCAGAAATCCATTTTTGTCTCATATCCTGATTCCTGGACCTGCTGGAGCTGCATTCTGGGGGTGCACCCCCCAAGTGATGGTGGAAGGATGGAAATCTGCAAAAAACTTGGGAAAACTGCCGGGAGCAAAGAGCTGGGAATGCTTTCACAGAAATTCTGGGGCTTTCTGACCTCATCCAGCCCGGCCTTGGACACTTCCAGGGATCCAGGGGCAGCCACAGCTGCTCTGGGCACCTGTGCCAGGGTCTCACCACCCTCACAGGGAAGAATTTCTTCCTGATATCCACTCTAAACCAAATTTGTGTCAGTTTAAAGCCATTCCCGTTCATTTAAAGCCTCACAAATTTTGTTGTTAACCCTTAGAGGGGCTCTGAGGCCTCTCCAGCCTCTTTGGGAGGAGCAGCTCCATTCAGAGCTGCTGCTCTGCTGTGATGGGAATTAAAAGTGAGCAGCCCCTGTGACAGGGGACATCAGGGCACCAGGATAAATCCCTTTTCCTGCTGGGTTTGGTGCAGTTTGGATGCTCAGGGTGCAGCCATTGTTGTATAAAACTGAGAATTCGGCAGAGAAAGGTGTAAAATATTGTTTGGGTCGTATGAAAACGTGGTTGTCAGCTTGTAACACCCAGATCCTGGGAAATGGGAAGTGCTGGCTCAAGTGAGAAGGATTCTCTGGGAAATGAACCAGGAATAAATCCCAGAGCACACCTGAGGGGTTTTATATGGGGGAAGAATTCTTCCCCTCTGTTCCACACTTTTATCCAGCACAGATTTCCCCTCACGTGTTGAGGACTCTGCTGTGCCTCTCTGCTGGTGCTGCTGTCCAGGATATTTTTTGGGAATGCTGAGGCCTCGAACTGGTGGGATTGGGGCAGGTTTGAGCTGCAGGATTGGTCCTACAGGACAATCAGTGCACGCCTGAGCTTCTGGCCTTCAGGGTGATCTGAATCCAAATTCTTGGATTTCAGCCCCGGTTTGGGTGGGATGTGTGTCCATGCTCCTGGATATGTGGCAAGGCTGGTTGATACAAGCAGCAGTGGTGGGATGTGGGAGATGCTGTTCCCAAAAAAATGTGGATTCCCCTTGGATCAGCAGCCTGTGGGGGGCTGATGCCATCAAAAACATCCCCTTTTCCTTCTCCCATTTCCCCTTCCCCTTTTCCCCATTTCCCATTTCTCATTTCTCATTTGCCCTTTCCCCTTCTCCCCTTTCCATTTCTCTCTTTTTCCCCTTTCCCCATTTTCCCCTTTTCCCCCATTTCCCCTTTCCCTTTTTTCCTTTTTCCCTTTTCCCCTTTTCCCCTTTTCCCCTTTTTCCCCTTTTTCCCTTTTTTTCTCCTTTTCCCCTTTCCCTTTTTCCCCTTTTCCCCTTTTTTTCTCCATTTCCCCTTTCACCTTTCCTCTTTCCCCTTTTCCCCCTTTTTCTCCTTTTCCCCTTTCCCTTTCCCCCTTCCCCCCCTTCCCCCCTTTCCCCCCATTTCCCCTTTTTCCCCCTTTTCCCTCTTTCCCCTTTTCCCCCTTTTCACCTTTTTCCCCTTTTCCCCTTTTCCCCTTTTCCCCTTTTCCCCTTTTCCCCTTTTCCCCTTTTCCCCTTTCCCCTTTTCCCCTTTTCCCCTTTTCCATTCCTCATTTCTCATTTCTCATTTTCCCCTTTCCCTTTTCTCTTTCCCCTTTTCCCCCTTTTTTTCCCCTTTCCCCTTTCCCCCCTTTCCCCCTTTTTCCCCATTTCCTTTCCCCCGAATTCCCTTTCCTTTTCCCTCCTCCTTTCCCTGGGATAAATTCCTTCACTTCCACCCTGGCCTCACTTTATCTCAAATATGTTTCCTCTTCCTGCTCCCCCCGATGTGACAGAGACCAAATTTTCACTCCTTAAAAACACAATAAAACCTTTGTGCGAAACAAAGCAACACCGAGGATGGGGGGAGAACGAGCAAAAATAAAATTAATAAAAAAAAAAAAGAAAGCTGAGACATGAAAGAATGGAAACATTTTGTCGAAATCTAATGTTATATGGAAAAAATCGGGTTGGCAACGTGGTCTAATTAAGCACTGGTTACTGCTGGCAAGTCCCAGGGCTCTTGAAATCCAGCCTAGCACTGACTGAAACATCCAAATGATGTCGTGGTTTCTCTGTGGACGTGTCTGGAAAAATCTGTGGAACTAAAATAAATAAATGAAGGAGCTGCACAAAAGGCATTTTTGAGGTCGCTTGCTCCAAGTCTGGGCTCTTCTTTAAATTTTTTTTTTTTTAAAATTTTCCAGAAGCCAAGAGGATTCTTAACATCATCTGGAAGCTTTCACAAGGATGAGATGTCATTTTTAAAAAAAAAAAAAAGGAGGAAAGTTGTATTAATGTATTTACAGCAGAGTTTTTCTTCAAGTTTGTGTAATGAGCCTGAGAGAAAAAAAAAAAGTGAGTTTGGGGAGTGAGTGAGTGGAAAAGCAGCATCAGGGCTGTGGATTTTCTCCCAGGCCTCAGGCAAATCCTTAAATTTAAATGTGGTTTTTCTGTGTCCTGGGGGCTGATCCTGCATCCCTGTGTGGGACCTGGCTCTGAGGGGATGCTTGAACACGATTTTATTGCTGGTGTGCCAATAAAATCCACATTTTCAGGCAGCTTCCATCCATCCCTGTGCCTCAGGTTGTGCTGCTGATTGATTCTTCCTACTTTAAAAATGCTTTTCTTCCTTGGGATATTTTATTCCTGGTGGGCATCACCAGTGCCCCTCAGCCAGCAAATCCAGGAGATTATTTGGATTTTATCTTTAGATTTGGACAGGTTTTTTGGAGGTTATACCAAGAGCACCGTGCTGTTCTATTGGCTGCTCCCAGAATCCCTCGAATTACATCTGTAAAGGGAATTTGAGCAGAGGATCCCTTGGGCAGCCACAAAAATCCTTCAGTTTACTGGGCTAAAAGGGTTTTTTAAACCCTTTTTGGGGTGCAGATGGAAGTGAGATGTGTTGGATGGTGATGAAATGGAGCTGATCTTTAATAATTATTTTTTACTTTAAAAATGTTTTTCTTCCTTGGGATATTTTATTCCTGTTGGGCATCACCAGTGCCCCTCGGCCAGCAAATCCAGGAGATTATTTGGATTTTATCTTTAGATTTGGGACAGGTTTTTTGCAGATTACACCAAGAGCACCGTGCTGTTCTATTGGCTGCTCTCAGAATCCCTTGAATTGGATCTGTAAAGGGAATTTGAGCAGAGGATCCCCTGGGCAGCCACAAAAATCCTTCAGTTTACTGGGCTAAAAGGGTTTTTTAAACCCTTTTTTAGGTTCAGATGGAAGTGAGATGTGCTGGTGATGAACTGGAGTTCATCTTTAATTTTTTTTTTTTTTTTTACTTTAAGACTGCTCTTCTTCCTTGGGATATTTTTGTTCCTGTTGGGCATCACCAGTGCCCCTCAGCCAGCAAATCCAGGAGATTATTTGGATTTTATCTTTAGATTTAGGACAGGTTTTTGGAGGTTACACCAAGAGCACCGTGCTGTTCTATTGGCTGCTCTCAGAGTCCATCAAATTAGATCTAGAAAGGGAATTTGAGCAGAGGATCCCCTGGGCAGCCACAAAAATCCTTCAGTTTACTGGGGTAAAAGGGTTTTTTTAACCCTTTTTGGGGTGCAGATGGAAGTGAGATGTGCTGGATGGTGATGAACTGGAGTTCATCTTTAATTTTTTTTTTTTTTTACTTCAAGACTGCTTTTCTTCCTTGGGATATTTTATTCCTCTTGGGCATCAGCAGTGCCCCTCAGCCAGCAAATCCAGGAGATTATTTGGATTTTACCTTTAGATTTGGCCAGGTTTTTTGCAGATTACACCAAGAGCACCGTGCTGTTCTATTGGCTGCTCCCAGAATCCCTTGAATTGGATCTGTAAAGGGAAATTGGAGCTGTTTTCCCATAGAGGGATGGGATGGATCTTTGGGGGCCTCTTCTTCTCCTTCAGCTCAATGAACACTGGAATTACCTTACCTTAGATTTATATTATATACATTTATTACTACATTTATTTATTATACACATTAATTATTAATAATAGTTATAATTATTTGTAATTATTAATTATTAGTAATTATTGGGGATTAATTAATGGGGAGATTTGCCTAAATCTCCCTGTCAGCTGACCCCGTGTGCCATCCCTGCCCGGATCCAGCTGTGCCAAGGGAATTCTTTCAGAATAAATAAAACAAAAATCGTTTCCCGGGCTCAGTTTTCACCAAACCGCCCCAAGGCCTTTTTTTCCCTTCTCTTTCTGCTCCAGCTTGGGGAGGATCTGGCTGGGAAGGGAGAGGTCAGTGCGGGGTGTGCGGGGTCCCTGCCCGTCCCTGTCACACCCGGGGCTCAGATTTGGTGGTTTTGCTGCTCTCAGCCGGAGCCGCTCCCAGCGAGGAGATCCAGGCAGGAGCCGCTCATGAGCCTGGCTGGGCCGGCCTCTCCTCCTCTGCTTTGCTCCCTCCACCCCCTTTTTTTTTTTTTTTGTTTCCAAGACAATGCTGGAGTAAGAATTCGCTGCAGCCGAATTCCTGGAGATGACACTGCCAGTTTCCCAGGATCTCTCATCCTCCTGCAGCGTTTTACACAGGGATTCTTTCCTTTTTTTTCTTTCTTTTTTTTTTCTTTTTCTTTTTTTTTTTTTTTTTTTTTGGTGCAGCTCATTCAACTCTCAAACACGAACTAAGCAGCGAGTTTGTGGGATTTTATTTTATTTTAATTTTTAATTTTTAATTTTATTTTAATATTTATTTTACTTTATTTTTTAATTTTTATTTAATTTTATTTTTTATTTTATTATATTATATTTTATTTTATTTTACTTTATTTTATTTTATTATTTTATTTGGTTTTATTTTAAATTTTATTTTATTTTACTTTATTTTATTTATTACTTTATTTTATTTTATTCTATTATCTTATTCTATTTTACTTATTATTTTACTTTATTTTATTTTACTTATTATTTTACTTTATTTATTATTTTACTTTATTTATTATTTTACTTTATTTTATTTTATTTTATTTTATTTTATTTATTTTACTTTATTTTATTTTATTATTTTATTTTATTTTATTTTATATTTTATTCTATTCTATTCTACTCTATTCTATTATCTTATTTTATTTTATTTTGTTTATTATTTTACTTTATTTTATTTTATTTTACTTTATTTTATTTAATTTATTTTACTTTATTTTATTTTATTTTATTTTATTTTATTTTATTTTATTTTATTTTATTTTATTTTATTTTATTTTATTTTATTTTATTTTATTTTATTTTATTTTATTTTATTTTATTTTACTTTATTTTATTATTTTTTCAGCGCTACCTTTCTCTGTGTGTGCCCTTGTGTGCTGCAGGGGAGGGCTGTGCTCGGAGGGCCGTAGTGAGCAGTGAATAATGCCCGCATTGTTTGGGTGCCCTTATTTCCAGCCCGCAGCGCTCAGAGTGAATGCAGAGGTCAAGGAGATGAGTCACACCAACACAAGTGTCGTTCTGCTCAGGAGAACCAGGGAAAGGAGCTCCCAGGCGAGGTGTTCCAGTTCTGCAGGGAGCTCTGAGGGGAAATCTTGTTTGGGATGTGCTGGGGTGTCCGAGCACCCCAAACTGCAGCGAGGGGCTGCAGCTGCAGTGGGATCTGCTGGGAAAATCCGGGATGCTCTGGAAGTCTGGGCTCTGTGCTGCTGTCCTGGGAGCAAAGAGGGAGGGCTGGCAGCTCCTCTGCTCTCCTACAGCCCCTGGGAACCAGAGGGAAACAATTCCTCCAAATCCACTGGGAATTGCTGATGCTGGGCCAGAATCACCTTCAGCTCTCAGAGCCGGGGTGGGGTGAAGGAGCTCTTGGAGAGGGACAAGGACAGGGAAAGGGTGAGAGGGAAGGGATTCAAACTGCCAGAGGGCAGGACTGGATGGGATAAGGGGAAGGAATCCTTCCCTGTGAGGGTGCTGAGACCCTGGCACAGGGTGCCCAGAGAATCCCCGGAGGTGTCCAAGGCCAGGCTGGAGTGACCTGGGATAACTGAAAATGTCCCTGGATGAGCTTTAAGGTCCCTCCCAACCCAAACCATTCTGTGATTCCATGATTATCCCTGGAATTCTGGCGGGATTTTGAGTGCCCATCTCTCCCTGCAGTGCCCCAGGGAAGGGCTGGAGCTGGCACTGCTGGCTCGGAGGGCACCTGGAGCTCCGGGCCCTTTGCAAACGCTCATTTCTCAATGGAGCTTTGGGAATTTCCTGCCCAAATCCTCACCCAACAAGGCCCAGGCAGCTGGGGCTACATATTCATATTTCTATATGTGTATATAGATATATGTATATATGCATATATATATTCTCATGTATATTATTATATATATTCATATCCATATATGTGTATATATTAATATATATAAAATATTATTTATACATATATATTTTTTTTTTCCCACGTATTTCCTGCCCAAATTTCCTGCCCAAATCCTGACCCAACAAGCCCCAGGCAGCTGGGGATATATATTGATATTCACATATATATATATGTGTATATAGGTATATGTATATATGTATATATATATTTACATATATATTATTATATTATGTATATTCATATCCATATATGTGTATATATTAATAGATATATAATATTATTGTTTATATTTTTTTTTTCATGTATTTCCTGCCCAAATTTCCTGCCCAAATCCTGACCCAACAAGCCCCAGGCAGCATATTCACATATATATGTGTGTATATATGTATATGTATATGTATATGTATATGTATATGTATATGTATATGTATATGTATATGTATATGTATATGTATCTTTTTTCACACACATATATAATTATTATATATTATCTATATTCATATTCATATATGTGTATATATTAATATATATAATATTATTGGGGTTTTTATATATATATATAAAAGTGTATTTCTATATTTCATTTCTCTGATTATTTTGTAGTCTTACAAACCACACCCCTGACCAGCATTTATTTTTGCATGACCTGCATTTTTCCTTTGGACAGCTACATCCAAACACTTAAATTTAATATTCCCCGTTCCCTTCTGGGTGGGGAATACTAAAGAAACAATAATAATAATACCAATACCAATACCAATAATAATACCAATAATAATAATAATAATAATAATAATAATAATAATAATAATAATAATAATAATGGTGTCTTGTCACTCCCTCACTATCTGCTGCTTCCATCTGCTCCAGCTGAGAATGAATGAACTTGAGTTGCGCTACCTAATTTTAATTTTTTTTAATTAAAAAAAGAGCCCTGGGATGGGGAATGTGGCAGGTGTGGAAGGGCTGAGGGGGCTGTGCCAAGGGGGTGCCATGGGCTGGCTGGAGCTTTTCCATTGAATTGCCGATGGATTTGCACTGGAATTGCACTGGAATTGCACTGGAATTGCACTGGAATTGCACTGGAATTGCACTGGATTTGCACTGGAATTGCACTGGAATTGCACTGAAATTGCACTGGAATTGCACTGGCCTGGGCACTGAAGGATTCCAGGGCTTGTTAATGATTTTTTAATGGGATGGAGTTTAAATCCTTGGCTCCTGTACCTCTTTTTTCACGCTCTCCTCTGGGTTTATCATTTTGGCCGATGGTTTTTCCCCCCATCCTGGCCAGCCCCGGTGGGTTTGGGATTGGGCTGTGCTGCCACAGACTCCCTGCACATTGTCCAGTGCTCCTTTGGGGTTTTGGCAGCATCAGAGCCCTGAAAGTACAGAGGAATATCGAAATTTTTGGTTCCCAGCCATTGGAATTTTCAGTTCTGAAGTCACTCAGCTGGTGTAAAATAGAGATTCCTGTGAAAAGGAGTGAAAAGCTTCAGAATTCTGATTTATTGAAACCACACCTTGGGCAGGGACCCAAAGCCAGCCCTTCTTCTCACCCCTCTAATGGGGGCTAATTCCCATAAATGACTTTGCAAATTAATTTGCCAGTTTGGCTTTGATCCGAGGTGGCCACAAATTCCACCGGAATTCCAGTGGATGTCGAATTCCTGGGAACTGGGGCTGGTCTGCTGGGGATGCAACAGAACCATGGAATGGTTTGGGCTGGGAGGGAGAGGGGCAGGGTGCTCACACAGAGGTGGATTTTTGTGCCTGGTTTGGGGTGAAACATTGGGATTTTAACCTTTGTGTTGGTATTCCATGGAAATTTAGGATTTGTGCAGAGGGGTGAGAGGTGAATCATTGGGATTTTAACCTTTGTGCTGATATTCCATGGGATTTAGGATTTCTGCAGAGGGATGAGGGAGTGGGAGGAGTTTTCCTACTGACAGGAAGGGAGATGGTGGGAGCAGAGCTGACCAAGGGCTGGAGCTGATTTTTGGAGAGTTGTGCCTGGTTATGGGGTGAAACATTGGGATTTTAACCTTTGTGCTGATATTCCATGGGATTTAGGATTTCTGGAGAGGGACGAGAGGTAAAACATTGGGACTATAACCTTTGTGCTGGTGTTCCATGAAAATTTAGGGTTTCTGCAGAGGGGTGAGAGGTGAATCATTGGGATTTTAACCTTTGCTCTGGTATCCCATGGGAATTTAGGATTTCTGCAGAGGGATGAGGGAGTGGGAGATGATCAGAGCAGAGCTGATTGAGGGCTGGAGCTGATTTTGGGGGGCTGTGCCTGGTTGTGGGATAAATTATTTGGATTATAACCTCTGTGCTGATATTCCATGGGGATTTAGGATTTCTGCAGAAGGATGAGAGGTGAAACATTGGGATTGTAACCTCTGTGCTGGCATTCCATGAAAATTTAGGGTTTCTGCAGAGGGATGAGAGGTAAAACATTGGGATTATAACCCTCGTGCTAGCACTGTATGGAAATTCAGGATTTCTGCAGAGGGATGAGGGAGTGGGAGGAGTTTTCCTACTGACAGGAAGGGAGATGGTGGGAGCAGAGCTGACCCAGGGCTGGAGCTGATTTTTGTGCCTGGTTATGGGGTGAAACATTGGGATTATAACCTTTGATCTGATATTCCATGGAAATTTAGGATTTCTGCAGAGGGATGAGAGGTTAATCATTGAGATTATAACCTTTGTGCTGGTATTCCATGGAAATTTAGGATTTCTGGAGAGGGATGAGAAGTGAATCACTGATATTATAATCTTTGTGCTGATATTCCATGGGAATTCAGGATTTCTGCAGAGGGATGAGAGGTGACACATCGGGATTAAAACCTCTGTGCTGGCATTCCATGGAAATTTAGGATTTCTGCAGAGGGATGAGAGGTGAAACATTGGGATTATAACCCTTGTGCTGGCATTATATGAAAATTTAGGATTTCTGGAGAGGGATGATGTGGGAGACAGAGAGAGCAGCACCGGGCTGCGATTCCATGGGAGAAACCTCCCTGGAAATGCCCCTGGAGGGTTTTCCCTGGAAAACAAAGCCAGGATCTGCTGCCTGGGGGCTGCTCAGGGCAAAGCTGGGAATTCCCTGAAGGATCAGCGCTGCTCTCCCTGCTCATCCCGATGTTTTCCTCATTCCCTCGGCGTGTCCCGCCCGGTGTGACAGCGACACCGAGTCCCCCCGTGGGGTCTGTGCTCCGGGAGAGCCGCCGGGGCGGGAGAGGGGAGCGGATTTGTCCCTCTGGCGCTGGGAATGCGATCGGAAAACTGCGAGGAATGTTCTCTCAGCAGGGCTGGCCGGCACCGGGAGAGGAAAATTATCACGTCCTGTGCGCTCGGGGGGGAGAAAGTCCCGAGCTCTGCCTCCCTCAAATGTTTAAATTAAAACAATCTGGCTTTTCTGCAGCTCTTGGATGCTTTCCCTGCTGACCTCAGGAGCTGGGATGGGAGGAGGAGCCGGCAGGCCCGATCTGGCTCTGGGTTTTGGTTGGGTTTTTTTAATTTTTTCTTCTTCCCTTCGAGTCCTGAATCCCTGCAGGATGCACAAGGGCAGAACAATGAGGGCCGTATCTGCTCTGGAAATGGAAAATCATCCATTTTCCCCCAGCGCGCTGGAATTTGGGAGCTGTACCGGGAAGCTGGGAGGGAGCAGGCACACGCTTTTCCAGCCACAGAGATTCCCACAGCTGGGAAAGGCTGGGAAAGGCTGGGAAAGGCTGGGAAATGTTGGGAAAGGCTGGGAAAGGCTGGGGAAGGCTGGGGAAGGCTGGGGAAGGCTGGGGAAACCTGGGAAAGGCTGGAAAAGGCTCGGGAGGATCAGTCTCTCATCCCTAACACGGGACAGCAAAGCCAGGATGCTCCAGAGCCTTTGACATCCACCCCTATGTGTCATTGTAGAACATGAAAGAAAGATGAAAAACTAAATATTTCAGAAGGCAAAGAGCATAGAAAAAGTTTTATTGTCTAATTCTTACCACCTTTTATAACGTGTTCCAATACAGACTTAACACAATTGGTGAATAGGAACGACACCTCTCTGATCCCTTTGGTTAAACCAGAGAAACAGCAAAACACCATCTGGGGAAAGATTGGTTTGAGAAAGAATAATTGTTTGCCAAGGTTGTTTTGAGAAGAAGCTTTCTTGAGAAAAGGAGAAAAGGAGAAAAGTAGGGCACCTGGTGTTCCCTGGTTGGGAATAATCAATTTCACTGGAGGTGATGTAACCTCTAAAGGCTCCCACAGTGGAGGGAAGCGATGGGAGTGAGGCAGGAGCTGCCTTTGAGCTGAGTTTGGCCCATTAAATCCTGAGGTTTCTATTAAATTATTAACTTTTTCCCTTGGGAAAAGGTTTAGGTGCTGCTAGCAGGCTGAAATCTCTCAGACCCACAAATATCAGGCCCACGCCTGTAGATGTGGCCCTTCATCCTCAAATTCCAAACCTGCTCTCTGCTGGGAATTCTGCTTGGGCTCGCTCATCCTGGAAGTCTTTTCCAACTTTTGTGACTCTGAAAGTCACCCCAGGGTTCTGCTCTGACCCTCTGATGCCAACCTGGGTTTTGTGGGGCCCGTGGCTGGGTAGAAATGGGAATTTTTGGCTTCCTGGCTGTGCCCTGGTCTACGTGGAGCTGGGGGTGGATCCAGGGCTGGGAGCAGCCTCTGTTGACTTTGGGAATTTGGGCACGGAAGGAACGCGGCAACATCGCTCCTGAATTACAGAACTTCCCTTCTTCCCCTCCTGCTGCTGCTCTTGATGTGCTGCCCTCACTGCCCACAGGAGTTTTTGGGAGTTTTTCAAGATTTTACAGAGCTGGGTGGGATTCAGGGCAGGAAAATACAGTGAAACTTCTTATGGGAACAGGGATAACACCAAACTGATCCAGATTTGTCCTGTGAAATAGGAAAACCCAGAGCTTGGTTTGGGTGTGGAAAGAACTTTGTGCTCCTCAGTTGAAGGGACTTCAAAATCCCCTCCAACAAACCCCAGGATGCTCTGGGACAGAGTCAGAGCCCGAGTTCAGGATGTTCTGCAGGGCAGCATCACTCCTGAATTACAGAAATTCCCTTCATCTCATCCTGCTGCTGCCTTTGCTGCCCAAGGGAGATTTTGGGAGTTTTCCAAGATTTTACAGAGCTGGGTGGGAATCAGGGGAGGAAAATGCCATGAGATTTCTTATGGGAACAGGACAACACCAAACTGATCTGGATTTTTGCTGTGAAATAGGAACCAGAGCCAAACCCGGAGCTTGGTTTGGGTGTGGAAATACCCATAAAAAACTTGGGGTGTTTTGGCTTAAGGGACTTCAAAATCCACACCAATAAGCCCCAGGATGCTCTGGGACAGAGTCAGAGCCTGAGTT
This sequence comes from Acrocephalus scirpaceus scirpaceus, assembly GCA_910950805.1. Lineage (NCBI taxonomy): Eukaryota > Metazoa > Chordata > Aves > Passeriformes > Sylviidae > Acrocephalus > Acrocephalus scirpaceus. The sequence goes on along the minus strand of OU383790.1, from coordinate 3,377,240 downwards.
CAGGATGTTCTGCAGGGCAGCATCACTCCAGAATTACAGAAATTCCCTTCTCTCTTTCTGCTGCTGCCTTTGCTGCCCAAGGGAGATTTTGGGAGTTTTTCCAGCACTTTACAGTTCTGGGTGGGATTGAGGGCAGGAAAATGCCATGGGATAACACCAAACTGATGCAGATTTTTGCTGTGAAATAGGAACCAGAGCCAAACCCGGAGCTTGGTTTGGGTGTGGAAAGAACTTTGTGCTCCTCAGTCGAAGGGACTTCAAAATCCCCAGCAACAAACCCCGGGATGCTCTGGGACAGAGTCAGAGCCCGAGTTCAGGATGTTCTGGGGGGCACTGAGAACCCAGCAGGGTTTCCCTGCCTGCAGCTCCCCTCTCCAAAGCCTTGGCCAGACAATCCGGGGCCCTCCTTGCCCTGGGGACGCCGATCCCAAATCCTGAACAGCCGTGCTGCTAAAAGGAGCACCATCCCTGCCAGCCTGCAAATAGCTGAGCCTCTGCTGCTGCCCCGTTTTTGTGGTCTGGGATGGAGGGTTTTTTTATGGTTTAAGCTGAAACATCTGCTTTGAGGGGAGTGAGATCTGCCCCAGCCTTTAATTCAGGAACCCAGGGTGGGATCTGGGGCTTTGTTGGGGTCAGGTTGATGATTTTTCTGACAGTGGCAAAATGCCCAAACTCAATTTTAGTCAGTGAAAAGCCTAAAAATAGATGTGGGGGATGAGAGGGAGCCTCTGTGAAACTGAGGTTCTCCAATTCTGAGTATCAAAAGTGTCCCAAGAAATTCATTTTGGGGGAATTTCCACACTTTCATTCCCTTTTTGTGTAGCCAGGGATGACAGTGGAGGGAGAGCAGGGGCAGACAGGTAGGCCAGGCCTGTGCAGTGCCAGGAAAAAATGGGAAAATGTGGAAAATTCTTCTGGGAAGTCAGGACCTGGTTGGGAATAATCGTTGGAATAATCATTCCCTGGTTGGGAATAATCATTGGAATAATCATTCCCTGGTTGGGAATAATCAATTTCACTGGAGATGAAATAACCTCTAAAGGCTCCCAGAGTGGAGGGAAGCGATGGGAGTGAGGCAGGAGCTGCCTTTGAGCTGAGTTTGGCCCATAAAATCCTGAGGTTTCTATTAAATTATTCAATTATTTGTGCATGGCAGTGATGGGCTTACAAAAAATATAGGATAAAATATACTGATAGCTCAATTTTCCCAAAATCCAGGAAGAAATATGCTGATAACTCAATCTTCCTAAAACAAGATAAACTATGTTGATAATTCAATCTTCTTAAAATACAGGATAAAATATATTGATAACTCAATCTTCCCAAAATCCAGGATAAATTATGCTGATAACTCAATCTTCCTAAAACACAGGATAAAATATACTCATAACTCAATCTTCCTAAAATACAGGATGAAATATGCTGATAACTCGATCTTCCCAAAATACAGAATAAAATCTACTGATAACTCAATCTTCCCAAAATCCAGGATAAATTACGCTGATAACTCAGCCTCTGCCTCGATTCCAGGTTCCTAAATATTTCCTTCCCTCATTTCTGGGCTGTCCTTTGCTGCAGGAATTGGTGTAAAAACACCAACCACGACTTCTCCCCATTCACAAACAATTGGGATTTTCATCCTGTGCTTTTCCAGGTGCTGGAATTGTGTTCCTTCCCTCATTTTATCCCAAATTCCAAGCCCAGAGGAATGAATGGCTCCCAGAGCTGAAGTGGCAGAGGGATTTTTGTCTCAGTTTCACCCACAACCAGAGCAGGAGCTCAAAGGCAACCCCAAAACTGTGACCCCAAAAATCGGGATTTGCAGCAGGATGGACCAGCTGTTAATGGGGAAAATGGGATTGGGCTCCCGTTTTTCCCATTTTTGGGTGGGGAGGGAATGTCTGTCAGGGAAGGATGGACTGGGGAGACAAATGTGGATTTTATCTTGGATTTTTTTCCCAGCTGTGCGTGGCAGGGATGCAGCAGCTTCCCTGGGAAGGGCTTTGCAGTTATCCTGCTTATCCCACTGCTCTGCAGGGAATTCTGCATCCACCCCCAATCCTTTCCCTTCCTTATCTGTAAGGAAATGATCTTGTGGGGCTTTTTATTTGTACTGATGTCCTGATAAATCCTCGGGCTCTTCGGGGATAGAGATCACCCCAAAAAAGGCTTGGATCTGCTGATCCTGGAACCTGATATTCCACAATTCTGTGGTGATAATTCTGTGATTGCAGAAGTTGGGCAGGGTTGTGGGGAAGCTGCTCTGGTCAGAAGCAAAACTCCAGGGATAAAAGCTGGAATTGAGCACCCAGGGCAGGGCAGGGCTGAATTTCACTTAAACAGCTCTGAAGGAAAGCTCGGAGCTCTTGGCACACCTGGAATTCAGGTGGGTGAGCCTCCTGTGGTGATGGAAGCAGTCCCAGTCAATTCCTGGTTTCTGCTGGTTTGCTCCTGGTTCTGGGAATTCTGCAGAGCTCCAAGGAGTTTCTGGCATTTTGTGCAGCCCCTGGGTGCGAGGCAGAGCTGAGAGGCTCCCGGGAGCAATGACCCTGCCTGTGCTTTCCTGTGTTTATTTTGCCTTGAATTTCCATGGCTTTGGAAGGGCTTTCCTTATCCTTATCAATTGGGATAACTGATATCCCAATTATCACTTGGGATAATTCCTCCCAGTGATCCCCTGCATTTCTCAGACACATTTATCCCTCTTTCCTGATGACACCTTGCAGAATTATTTAGGGAGATCCCCAGTTTGCCATTTATCTCCATGATTCCCTGCATTTCTCAGGCACATTTATCCCTTTTTTCTGATGACACCTTGCAGCATTATTTAGGGAATTCGCCACTCACCTCGAGGAGATGCCAGCAGAGAATTCGTGCCTAATTTAGGATTCCCTATTCTTAACCTCACACCCCAACATTCTCAGGGCTGATCTCCTTCCTCAGTGTCCATTTTTCCATTATCCCAACATTATTTAGCCCTGCCTCGCTTTACCATCCCCACAAAAGGAAACAGCCCCATCTCCTCTCGCCCTCCATTGTTCCTCTCTTTTGTGCTCGGTACAGCAATGCCTCGGAGCCACCCCCTTCCCATCCCTCTCACAAAGCCTCTCTTTTCTCCTGCCTTCGGGGCCTTTGGGGCTCTTTGCTCCCGAGGAAAAGAGCCCCTGCCTTTTTGTAGCTGTCACTTTTCCCTGATCCTTTAATTAGACTTGATCCCACTTTCCCTTTGACCCTGATGTTTTTCCTCCTGGGAGGGAAGTCTTGGAGGAGTTTGGCAGCTCCTTTCCTACCTCACACGAGTCTTCTTCTTCTTGGGTTAGGCTGGGAGGAACTTCAATTCCAAGGCTCCAAACTCTCCCAAATATTTCCTGTTTGTGATGTTGCACACTTGGAGTTTGGGTTGGGAAGAACTTTAATTCCAAAGCTCCAAACTCTCCCAATATTTCCTATTTGTGGCATTGCACACTTGGAGTCCAGGTTGGGAATAACTTTGTTGCCAGGCTCCAAACTCTCTCAATATTTCCTACTTGTGATGTTGCCCACTTGGAGTTTGGGTTGGGAAGAACTTAAATTCCAAGGCTCCAAACTCTCCCAATATTTCCTGTTTCTGACATTGCACACTTGGAGTCCAGGTTTGGAGGAACTTAATTCCAACACTCCAAAGTCTCCCCAAGTACTTCCTATTTGTGGTGCTGCACACTTGGAGTCCAAGTTGGGAGGAATTTTAATTCCAAGACTCCGAACTGTCACAAATATTTCCTGTTTGTGGTATTGCACACTTAGAGCTCAGGTCAATTCCAAGGCTTCAAACTCTCCCAATATTTCCTTTTATTTGGCATTGCACACTTGGAGTTCAGGTTGGGAGGAATTTTACTTCCAAGGCTCCAAACTCTCACAAATATTTCCTGTTTGTGATGTTGCACACTTGGAGTTTGGGTTGGGATTAATTTTAATTCCAAGGCTAAACCCTCCCAATATTTCCTTTTATTTGGCATTGCACACTTGGAGTCCAGGTTTGGAGGAGCTTCAATTCCAAAGCTCCAAACTCTCCCAAGTATTTCCTGTTTGTGGTGCTGCACACTTGGAGTCAAGGTTGGGAATAACTTTATTGCCAGGCTCCAAACTCTCCCAATATTTCCTGTTTGTGACATTGCACACTTGGAGTTCATGTTGGGAAGAACTTTAATTCCAAGGCTCCAAACTCTCCCAATATTTCCTTTTATTTGGCATTGCACATTTGGAGTCCAGGTTGGGAAAAAGTTCAATTCCAAGGCTCCAAACTTTCCCAATATTTCCTATTTGTGGCATTGCACACTTGGGGTCCAGGATGTGCAGAGCTTTAATTCCAATGCTCCAAAGTCTCCCAAATATTTCCTATTTGTGGGCCTCCACACTTAGAGCTCAGGTTGGGAAGAGCTTTATTGCCTGGCTGCAAACTCTCCCAAGTATTTCCTATTTGTGGTCCTGCACACTTGGAGTCCAGGTTGGAAGGAATTTTTATTCCAAGGCTCAACCCTCCCAATATTTCCTTTTTCTGGTGTTGCACACTTGGAGTCCAGGTTGTCTTTCCAGCTCTTTTTGTGGCTCCCCCAGATTTTTGCCTCCCTGGATGTGTTGATGCCGCTGTCCCCATTGAAAATAAAATATCCACCAATATTCCTGCTGGTGGCACCTTCCCTCCTGCTGGCACCTTCCCTCCTGCTGGCTGGCTGCTTTTCCAAACACAGCACCCGCCACCTCCTGATCAGCCCCCGCCGTGTCTGAGCCCTTCTCAAGTGAGGGATCTCTCCCTGTGATGATTTCTGGGGGGATTCCAGAAATCTGGGGGGATGTCGTAGAAATAAATTTACTCTAATAATTCTCCAAAGGCAGAAGAGAAAGAATGAAGGCTTTTTAAAAATAATAAATTAAAATTTATTAATTTTTTTTAAATTTTTATATTTTTTTCTGTAGTTTCTTTTATAGCATGTAAATATATGTATTACATAGTGTATATTTGCACTACAAAAGGGACCCCATTGGTCCATAGGACTGACACTTCTCTCCATTTGTTAAGTAACAGAAATAGGAAAGAAAAAGCCTGGGATAGGCTTTGTTATAAGAAAAGCACAGAGTTTACCTAGAAATGTTTTGAGAGAAGAGCAGCGATTCACAAAAGCTGTTTTGGGAAGAGAGGGAGCTGCTGAAAGGTTTCCCTTGGGAACCAGCACAGCTGAAATTCTCTCAGGCTCAGAAATATCGAGCCCACAAGCTGCCATAGAACAGAACTATTTAGGATGGAAAACACCTCCCAATCCCCCACTAAACCACGTCCCAAAGCGTTCTGTCCTTCCAGAGCATCCTTGTTAGCACTGGGAAGGGTTTTCTGCTCCTGGGTGAGGTTTGGTTGGTTTGATACAGACACAGAGCAGTGTCTGTATCCCATTGAGCCTCGATTTTCCAAACTCTGAGGTGCTGAAGGAGAAATTCTGGAGGTGAGTTTGGCACAGCCAGCTCTGGTCAGGACAGGGATGGAGGTGACCACAGCTTTGTAGGGATTTTTGGGAATTTTTTCTGCCCCTTGTCTGCTCCTCAAGCCTGGGATCGTGGTAAAAACTGTCCCAGGGCCATGGGGACATTGGTGGCCACCCCCAGGGAATGACAGAGTCATCCCAGGCTGGGGAGCTGAGGCAGGTTCTGGTGCTTGAGGGGTGAGAAAACTTCCAGTGTCAGGTTCATCAAGCACCTGTTTAATTAGGACTTAATGACAACCAAATGTGGGTGATTAAGGGGAGCTTTATAGCTTGCTCAGGTGGGCAGGGCTGATGTTGAGCTGCTCAGGAGCTCTCTTCACTCTCCTTGGCTCACGTCACCCTGCTCGAGGCCTTTGTGGCACCACAACAGAGGGAAATAAATCCAGCAGGAAATCTGGGCAGCCTTTGAAGGGATAATGCCAAGGTGAATGCCCTGTGCTGTGGAGAGAGCAGGACAAGTGGTGGCTGTGTCAGGTATTGATTCCTTGGCTGCTTTTCACTCGTCTGTTTTCACCCTGCTGCTTTTCTGCATCCTCGGGGAGGGGGAGGATGAAGTGGGCTTTGCTTGTTCTGTAGTCAAGACACAGGCAGAGAACAAATCAACCCAACAATCAACAAATCTGTTCAGTCCAGTGATGTGGGATTGATCCTTCAGAGCCCAAAAAACTCCTGTGGGGCTGCAGAACTCAGTGCAGGAACAAAATCTCTCAGCCCTGGAGCTTGGGGCGCTGATTTTGCTGCTGGATGTGCTGTGCTGGATCTCGTTCGTGTCTCTGTGCTGTGATTTCACCCTGTAAATGAACATTTTTGTGCTGTGTTCTTAGAGAAATGCGATTTTTTTTTTATTTTATTTTTTATTACCCGTCTCTTAGGGCTGGGTTCTGCCAGCCTCATTAAGGAAATTGCCAGGGAGCAAATTGGGGTTGTTGGAAATCAAAGCCATATATTCTTCCTCAGTGGGATTTAGGGCCTGGAAGGGTTCTGTGGGGAGCATCTGGCTGGGCTTGTGCACAAAACCTCCCCTCTAAAAGCAGATTTATTTCCAGAGCTGGGGTTTGCTTGTTTCCCTTTTGAGAATTCAGCTGTCTGATGGCAGACTGGCTCTCCAGTGTTATCAAAAAGCAAAATAAAATCAAAACGTGGTCACCGGTCCTTCCCTGGGAGGCAGTGATGGGAATGTTGAGTTTTATCTGGTTTTAAATACATTTCACAAAATTGGAAGGGATTTAAGAACCAGCACTTGGAGCAGTGATCGGAATATTGAGCTTTAGCTCTTTTTTAATACGTTCCAAAAAACTGAGGGGGATTTAGGAACCAGCACCTGAAGCAATGCTGGGAATGTTGAGTTTTGTCTCTTTTATAACAGATTTGGGAGAATTGGGGGGGATTTAGGAACTGGCTCCTGCAGCAGGGATGGGGTTTGGAGGCTGGACTTGCAGGGCCTCACTGGCACAAGTCAGGAAGGGAAAGCCCTCCCTGGACACTCAGCACAAAGGGATTTAAGTGTTGAAGATTTGCTCAGATTGGTGAATTTCATCACATTTTGTGTAGGACTGGAGAGTCCAGGTCTGTTTTGGGTGCCCTGCAGGAATTCCACGAAAGGCTCACCCCAAAGCTGCTGTGTGAAGCAGAAAGGCCTAAAAACCCCAATTCCAGAGTTACAGCCTGACCCAGCCACGGGTGGGCATTTCTGACTTTTTCCCCATGAATTTTCCATTTCCCAGAGGAGGCAGAGCCATCCCTGCTCCATCCCTTGCCCCAATCCCCTCGGGATTTTCCCGGGGGAGCAGCAGGGCTGGGACATCTCCCCAGTGCCACCTCTGCCGGCAGCACCGACAAGGAGAGCTCAGTGATTTTTATAACTGTCATTGGCCCCTAATTAGATGTTTGATGCCAAAGTAATGATCATAAAAGGCTCTTTATTTCAAACAAACCCATGTGAATAATTATGTAAATATTTGTCTGGGCCAGCCTTGGGTTGAGTCCTGGGAAAGCTTTTTGGATGAGGATCTTGGATATTTCTCGTTGGCTTTTATAGGAGCATATTTCCATTTTTTAGATGCTATCTTTGGGTTTGAGTCTTCCTGCGTGGAGAATGGAAGACCTGAAATGACATCTCAGCTCTTAAACCCGGCAGATATTTCCAATGTCACCTTGTAACCACTTTAATAGGGAATATCTGAAAGGAGGGAAGGGAAAGAACGTGCAGCTGTGACCCAAATTCCCTAAAATCACCCCGTGGGACCCCATTGTGGCAGCTGTGGGTTCCAGGCAGATAAAGGCAGGATTTTATAGGGGTGTTGGTGAGGAAAGATCCATCAGCTCTTGGAATGGAAGGGAGGGATGGGGTTTGGGGTGGCTTTGCAGCCTGGGAGGGGTTTGGATCCCCATGGAGGAGATTTTATTCCAATGGAGGGGATCAGTTTTGGGAGGGGTTTGGATCCCCATGATGGGGATTGATCCATGGAGGTGTTTGGATCCCATGGAGGGGATTGATCCATGAAGAGGATTGTATCTCATGGAGGGGTTTGGATCCCCATGGAAGGATTTGGATCCCATGGAGGAATTGATCCATGGAGAGGTTTGGATCCCCATGGAGGAGATTTTATTCCCATGGAGGGGATCAATTTTGGGAGGGGTTTGGATCCCCATGATGGGGATTGATCCATGGAGGTGTTTGGATCCCATGGAGGGGATTGATCAATGAAGAGGTTTGGATCCCCATGGAGGGGTTTGGATCCCATGGAGGAATTGATCCATGGAGAGGTTTGGATCCCCATGGAAGGGGATCGAGGATTGTGTCTCATGAAGGGTTTGGATCCCAAGGAGGGGATTAATCCATGGAGGGGTTTGGATCTCATGGAAGGTTTTTTTCCCCATGGAGGGGATTGATCCATGGAGAGATTTTTATCCCCATGAAGGGTTTGTATCTCATGGAGAGGTTTGGATCCCATGGAGAGGATCAATACATGGAGGAGTTTGGATCCCATGGAGGGATTTTTATGGAGACTCTTATATCCCCATGGGGGAGTTTGGATCCCCTTGGAGGGTTTGGATCCCATGGAAGGGGATCGAGGATTGTGTCTCATGAAGGGTTTGCATCCCCATGGAGGGGTTTGGATCCCAATGAGGGGATCAATCCACGGAGAGGTTTGGATTCCCATGGAGGTGTTTAGATCCCATGGAGGGAGTTGATCCATGGAGAAGTTTGTATCTCATGGAGAGATTTAGATTCCCATGGAAGGTTTGGATCCCATGGAGAGGGCTGATCCATAGAGAGGTTTGTATCTCCTGGAAAGGTTTACATCCCCATGGAAGTTTTGGATCTCCATGGAGAGGTTTGGATCTCCTGGAGAGATTTAGATCCCCATGGAGAGGTTTGGATCCCATGGAAAGGTTTTTATCCCCATAGAGGGGTTTGGATCTCCATGAAGAGGATTGTACCTCATGGAAGAGTTTGGATCCCCATGGTGGGGTTTTTATCCCAGTGATGGGGATTGATCCATGGGGAGATTTTTCCCATGGAGGTGTGTGGATCCCATGGAGGGGATCAATCCATGGAGATGTTTGTATCTCATGGAGAAGCTTACATCCCCATGGAGGGGTTTGGATCCCCATTGAGAAGTTTGTATCCCATGGAGAGGTTTTCATTCCCATGCAGATGTTTGTATCCCATGGAGAGGTTTATATCCCCATAGAAGTTTTGGATCCCATGGAGAGAGTTGATCCATGCAGATGTTTGTATCCCCATGGAGAGGGCTGATCCATAGAGGGGTTTGTATCTCCTGGAGAGGTTTATATCCCCATGGAAGTGGATCCAATGGAGAGGTTTGGATCTCCTGGAGAGATTTAGATCCCCATGGAAAGGTTTTTATCCCCATAGAGGGGTTTGGATCTCCATGAAGAGGATTGTACCTCATGGAGGAGTTTGGATCCCCATGGTGGGGTTTTTATCCCAGTGATGGGGATTGATCCATGGGGAGATTTTTCCCATGGAGGTGTTTGGATCCCATGGAGGGGATCAATCCATGCAGATGTTTGTATCTCATGGAGAGGTTTGGATCCCCATGGAAGTTTTGGATCCCATGGAGAGAGTTGATCCATGCAGATGTTTGTATTTCCTGGAGAGGTTTGGATCCCCGTGCAGATGTTTGTGTCCCCATGCAGAACTTTGGATCCCTGTTTTGGATGTTTGTATCCCAGCAGAGGTTTGGATCCCTGTTTTGGATGTTTGTATCCCTGTTTTGGATGTTTGTATCCCAGCAGAGGTTTCTATCCCTGTGCAGAGGTTCCTATCCCACGGCAGGTGGGATGGGGAGGGAGGAGCTGCTAATTAGCTCGGTAATTAGCTGCGATGGGCCCCTGCGGGCTGTCTGTAATGCAGATACCGCTCGGGGCTGCCTTTCATCCCCTGATGACCGAGGAGCAGAGATCACAGCGCTCCGTCAAGGCCGAGCAGGAATTTCCCTAATCCCTCTGGATGTGCTCATTCCATGGGAACAAACCCTCTCCCTGAACCAAGGGGAGGAATCCCGGGATTTTAATACCAAAAAAACCCCCAAAATGTGCCATTCCTGAGCTTGGGCAGCGAGGAAATACACCCCGATTTATTTATAATGGGAAATGGGAAAGGAATGGGAGCTGGATGTTGTGCTTGGACGAGCCCCTGCTGCATGTTTGGAACCATCAGATTCTATATTATCATAAAAAACTGGCCCAGAGTGAAACAACATTCCCCGGCGATGTTCACAAGGAAATCCATCTGAACACCTAATTGGGAGCAAGACCCGCAGGATAAACGTGGATTAGGAGTGAGAAAATCACCGGGAATTTAAGTGGTGGATTTCTCTCCTCTCTCAAAAAGTCCCTCGAGGGCATCTCAGCTCCTTGGGGGCTGAGGAGGGATGAAATTCTGTTAATTCTGGGATTTTTTTTTCCCGTGAAAGCAGCACCTGTGCTGTGCAGCGTGGGTTATATAAACTCAGGAATTAATGCTCCGGAGAAAACTTCGGGAAACAAGCTTCAGAAACACTTCTCATGAAGTCGGGCAGGTATTAATTTGAAATTTGCCTGCTGGCTGTATTTTTTTGAGGAGAATCAGATATGAACTAAATGCTCAGAGGTGGTTGGTTTAAGCTGAGGGAAATAATTGGTTTTACATTTCTCTCCCCGCGTCGAAATCGTGGAGTGTAGAGCGGGGCTGGAAATAATTCAGTGTATTTAAAAAAAAAAAAAAAATCAGCCAATGAAATATTTAAAAACGAAATTACTTCTGCCTGCTCCCATTAACTTTGCAGACAACTGAAAAACCCGCAGTGCATGAAAATGAATTTTGAATTTCCTGTATTTTTAGGAGCATCCCAGCCGGGTTTACCTGGGCGTGGGGCAGTGCCCCGAGGGGGATTCGCTGCCTTTGAAGCGGTGCTGTGAGGTGCGAGGCTGAGCTGGGGTTTGGTGGGCTGGAAGTGATGCTGATTCTGCAGGTGCTTGTGTTAATTTGCTTAATTAAGCTCAGCAAAGGGCTGGGCGCGGCTCTAAGAGAGGGAATTATTCCGGAATTGCTCCTGTTCCCCCCCGGATTTGTCCAATTTTGGCTGATTTTCCCAGATTTCTTGATTTAGAAAAAAAAAGATGCTGCTGGTCCTTCGTGTCTCCTGTGTGCTCACACCACAGCTTCCAGGATTTCCACAAATCCTGATCCAGCTCCTTCAGCATCTCCCACTTCCCCTGGGTGCTGCTGGAAGAGGGAACAGAATCCTTGGCTGTGGTGCTCTCCTGGGCACAAAATTCCATTTAAAAGTGGCTTTGTGACCCTTTTTGATCCCCTTGAAGGGTCGAGGGATGTGTTTTGGGTTATCCTATAAGGCTGTGTGTGTGTCCTGGAGCATCCTGCTGTGCTTCCAGTGGCTCAGGAGGGGAAAAAAAATCCCGAAATTGTTGCTCGCTCTGTTCCCAAAGTGCCCTGACACCCACAGAGGTTTCTGGCTGTGTACAAACCCCAAATAAATCCCATATAAATCCCACAGGATTGGGCTGGGGTTTCCTGGGTGGAGAACACCACTGTGAGTGTGTGGGATGGCTCCATCCTGCTGCAATAATTCCCATTCCAGTGACACCCTGGGGATGCAGGGACACCATCACCCCCACAGAACCACCCAGAGAGCTGTGGGGAGCTGATCTCACAGGGAAAATCCCAATTTAGCTGTGGGATTTTGTTCCTTTTTGGGTGAGGCCATGAGGAGAGGCCACTGCTGACACTGACAAAGCTCCCAGGCCAGGTCTCCTTTATTCCTTCCCCTTTTCCAGATGATCCTGCCAGTTTTGTCTCCTTCCTTGCAGGAATGACTGCCCTGCACCCCATTAAAACCGGTTGCAATCTTCTTGTTGGTTTTAATGCGCCGCCAGCTCGGGCCTTGATGAAGCCTTGCAGGGCTTTAAGTGGTTGATTATTACAAATTGCTTTGAAAATGTGGCTGCTGTCCCTGTGCCAGACTGTCTGGGAGAGCTGGGACTCCTCAGAGCAAAGATAAAAGGTGGAAATTTCCTTTTCCATCTTCACGTGGGTCTGTGTGAGAGGTGCAGGAATGAGTCCCATGGCAGAGAAAAACTGGGAAAGGCCTCCCCGTGCTCCCAGGGAAGAATTAATTCCCAATATCCCATCCAAACCTGCCCTCTGTGGGTCCTAAGCCATCCCCTCTTGCCCAAAATCTTGGAAAACCTCACCCACAGAGGAGGGGCCAAGGTTTCCTTGGGGAGAGGGGCAGATTCCTTGGATATGATTTCCATCTCTTGCTGCTCCAGGTGCTCCCTGAGGGCTGAGGCGATCCAGGGACCTTGCAGTGATTTTTAAAATGGATTTTGTGTGGAAAAACCAGCCAAATCTTGCAGCCCTTTAGGGCTGGTTTTAAGGAGCTGCTCTCAGTGAATCATTCCCAAGTTGGGGTCCTGCCCCATCAGCTTTTCCATCCGTGGATCTGCTGAGGGAGGGAGTCTGGAGCTCTCCCAGCTCCCAAAATCCCAGCCTCCATTCACCCTCAGTCGTTCAAAGGGCAAGGCTCCTGCCAGGAACGAAATTCGGGCTGGAGCATTTCCCAAAATGTCACAGTGACCCAGAAATTCCTGCTCCGTGTGGAGGGGGGAGCTTGGGAAGCTCTCCTGGATTGGGATGGGATGGGAGCAGCCCCGTGGGATGTGAGGAGAGCAAGGACAGCCCCAGAGCTGCTGATTGACCTCATCCCTCTGATCCCACTGTCAGGAGGAGCTCCCAAAAATCCCCTGGGCGCTGAGTGCAGTCAGTGATGTGGGTCAGAGGGTGGCAGGGCCTCGCTCAGGCTCTGCCCTAAAAGGATTTGTGGTTTTTGCTCCACAAATGGGATTTTTCCTTCAGCAAGGAGGAATTTGTGTCCTGGTCCCGCCTTGGGGAGAATCCCACTGATCCCTTGGGATTTTTCCCTCAGCAAGGAGGAATTTGTGTCCTGGACCTGCCTTGGGGAGAATCCCACTGACCCCTTGGGATTTTTCCTTCAGTAGGGAGGAATTTATCCCCCAGACCTGCCCTGAGGAGAATCCCACTGATCCCTTGGGATTTTTCCCTCAGCAAGGAGGAATTTGTCCCCTGGACCCACCCTGGGGAGAATCCCACTGATCCCTTGGGATTTTTCCTTTAGCTGGGAGGAATTTGTGCCCTGGACCCACCTTGGGGAGAATCCCACTGATCCCTTGGGATTTTTCCTTCAGCAAGGAGGAATTTATCCCCTGGATCCACCTTGAGGAGAATCCCACTGATCCCTGCCGGGGTGACAAGCAGGGAAAGGGAAATTCTGTGCCTTGCACCCTCAGACCTGCCCCTTCCCCTGTTCCCTGGGGGGTTTTATCATTTTTTTTTCCCAGGATTTGTGGCAATGTGGTGGGGAACAGAAGTGAAACCCCTGGTGTGGATGCTGCTGGCCTGGAGCAGCAGCTGTCCCCAAATGTCCAGGGATGGATTTGTCCCTTGGACATGTCCAGGCTGGTGTAGGACAGGGATTGTCCTGGAGGAGCCCATCCTCCCCCTCAGAGCCATCCCTTTCCTGCTGGGATCTTTTCCCTCTCTTGAGGGAGAATCCCAAATCCTCAGCCCTGAAAACGAGCAGGATTTTTGCTGTCCTTGGGCAGGGCTGGGATTTCCCCTCAAACCTTCAACATTCACCTGATTTCTGAGTATTCTATCTAAGTTCTGCATGGAATTTACAGCAGATTGTTCAATTATATTCCATGAAGGAAAACCTTGCTCTTTGCTCGTTGAAACACCATGGCTTTGTTACAAACCCAAATAATTACTTTTTTAAAAGGATTTCTGCTCAAAGGAACAGGGATTATTTGATTCCTTGAATTTTATGGAGTCTCTGAGCTGCTCCAGTGTCAGTTCTGGGTCTCTCTCTCTTCAGTTCAGTTCTGGGTTTCTCTCTCTCTTTTCAGTTCTGGGTTTCTCTCTCTCTTTTCAGTTCTGGGTTTCTCTCTCTCTTTTCAGTTCTGGGTCTCTCTCTTTTCCTTTTGGGATTAGATGCAGGATCCTTCCAATCTGACTCTGCATAATGGTTCCCTTTGTTCCCACTTGGGACAGTTTGGGCTTTTTTAAAAAAGGAAAAAATAAATAAATAAGGGGATGTCATGAGTCACTGGTGAAATATTCTGCAGTCTGGAGCAGTGTGAATTGACACAGCTCTTGGGAGGAGCAGATGAGTTCTGACCCCTTCCATTGCTGCTATTTTATTTTATTTTTATTTTATTTTATTTTTATTTTATTCCCTCTGCTCTACCATTTCCTAAGGAACAACCTTCAATATCTTCAATCCTGCAGCTCACATTCCTCCATTCTCCTCCTCAAAATGCCTTTTCCCTATGTCCAAATAAATAATTGTGTTTTATTGGGCTGCTGAAGAATTTCAGGGGCTCTGTTAAGCCCACCCAAAGGACGCTGGAGCAGCAGCAGCTGGGGCTCCATATCCTTATTTTATCCCTGTTTTATTTTAGCCTCTGCCACCCTGCTTTAGTCAGTTATCCCAGGGCTGCAGCCGGGTCAGCTGCGGTGAAAAGTGTTTAGATAAGGAGTCAAAATTGTTGAAATCCCAGGAGCCTGAAAAGGAGACTCCCAGCTCCATAAAAAAAGCATCACTGAGGGGAGACAACTTCCAGTCCTTGCTCGCTTTTGTTTCTCCTGGATCTGTCACAGGAACTCGAGGAATAATAAAATATCCCTAAATTAGGATATCAGCTGTAAATACCTCTTGGTTTTAATTCCAAATCGAAGCCCAGATGTTCAAGGCGACCTCTGGGGAGTGAGAAACCCGGAGCCCAGGGAAAGGGCTGTGCCCTGCCGGGGCTGGGCCCTCCAAAGGCAATAATTGAGTGTTTATTTAGGGCTAAGAATATCTTGGAAAAGGATTTAAAGGCTGCTAAAGCTGGAAGGAGCAAAGTGGAGCAGTCCCAGCCCCTCTGTGTGGGGATTCTTCCTGGAGGGACCCCGGCCTGGGATGGGGTTTGCAGGTTGGGATTGAAGCTGTGGGGTCTCCAGGGGCTCCTCCTGCCCCTCCTCAGCTGCTCTGACCCCTCCTGGTTTGGGTTCTGCTGGAAAACATTTTTCCCCTTAAAAACATGGAACAGCTTCTGTGTGAGGCTGGGGAGGCCCTGGCTCAGGGTGTCCAGAGAAATTGTGGATTCCTCATCCCTGGAAGTGTCTGAGGCCAGGCTGGGATAGTGGAAGGCATCCTGAAATTCTTTACAAGGAGATTCTGCTCCAGAAATTATTTTATATTATTATTTTATATTATTATTTTATATTATTATTTTATATTATTATTTTATATTATTATTTTATATTATTATTTTATATTATTATTTTATTTATTTTATTTATTTATTTTAATATTTTATTTTATTTATTTTATTTTATTATTTTATTTTATTTATTTTATTTTATTTATTTTATTTTATTTATTTTATTTTATTTATTTTATTTTATTTATTTTATTTTATTTATTTTATTTTATTTATTTTTATTTTATTTTTATTTTATTATTTATATATTTTTATTTTTAAATTTTTTTTAAAATTTTTATATTTATTTTTTAAAATCATTTTCATTTTAATATTTGCTGTCACTGCTTGCTGGGGGATAAATGACAATTTTCTGTGGTTGTTCATATGGAAACTTTGCTTGCAGCCAATCTGCCCCCCTGCTGCTGCTGGGATGCAAACCCCAGCCTGGCGGGGTAAATGCTGAGGGAGCTGCAGAGAGCACCTGGAATTCTTTCTCATTCTTCCCTTACGGCCTCCAAGCCTTGCACACAAACCCCAGCGTGGCTGAGAGCTGCACCATGAACTCCTGGAGGCCTTTGGGATGTCCTTTGCTCCTTCCAAATCCCAAAATTCTCCTGTTCCAGGCTGCCCACCCCTCCTGCAGACCCCCAAATGTCCCAGTTGAGGCGTGAAAACAACAGCAGGGCAGCTGTGCACTCTAAATTTGGGTCTCCTGATGAGTTTTTCCCACTTTGAAGGGTGGTGGAAGGCAGAAATAGTTGAAGAAAGATTCCAGGAAATGCCCTGAATTTTGTCACAAAATCCCCATAATTTTGTCACAGGATCCCAGGATGGTTTGGGTTGGGTGGGACCTTAAAGCTCAACTCATTCCATGGGCAGGGAAACCTTCCTTAGGCTGGGCTGGGCAGAGCTGAGCTTTAGAATTCCCTGGAATCCAGAACGTGTTTTTACTCTTTTTAAAAACCAAAAGGCTTTTCCTTTTGCCCAGTGCTGCCCAGCTCCCTGCACTGGGATAACTGGGAGAGCACTGGGAATGTCTGCTCCCAGCAGCTCAGTGACAAGTTTAAACACTCTGGCTTTCCTCAGGGATCAGGATTTAATTAAAGACCTTGAAAAATGAGATTTGTTTGGAGGGCTGCTGCTTGCAATTTGTAATTTTTCAGGCGCTGGGAACACACGGATATGCACAAGGAGCACATAAGTGACTTATGGGAGCGCTTTGGGGTTGTTCAAGGTGTTAAAAATTATTATTACAGGCAGAAATATGGCTTAGATTAATGGCTTGTGGCTGAGGCTGGGATTTGCAGCGTGCTCTGCAGGAGCTGCAGCTGAATTTCCACAGCAACGTTTCCATTGGGTTCTTGGGGTTTTCTGTAGGGGTTTTGGTGTTTTGGTTTGTTTTCTTTGGGTTTGTTTGGTTTGTTGTTGTTCTGTTGGGGTTTTTTGAAGGGAGAATAATATTTCATTGTTTTCCTTCTTTTCCCTTGGCCAGGGAAGATGGATTTAGGAGGGGAAATCAAAAATCAGGATGGGGAAATGAAACTTTGGGTAATGATTGAGTGGGAAAAGCGTTTCCCTGACCTGCAGTGGCTAAAGCAGGGCTGCTGGTGCTGAGCCCCGTGACTGACAGGTGTGATGGATTGAAATAAACCCTTGTTTGTTATTGCACAGATCCTGAGGGATCAGCAGGGTTTAAGGCATCTTTTCCTCTAAAAATCTGTCTTAAAGGACAGTCAGGGGAAGGGGAGTTGGGAATGGGGTTTGCCCCCAGGCAGGGGGGTTCGGTGGGCACAGATGTTGACTGGTGATGTTGATGATGGTTAAATTTGGGTTTCCTTTGGAGTTTTGGGTGATTTTGGAGCCTGGCTGTGTCCAAGAGGGTGGTTTGGCTGTGCTGGCAGTGACAGGTGGATGTCCAGCCCAAAGCCAGAGGTTTTTCCCAAAGAATCCTGCTTGGTTTGCTTAATATTGAAGTGGGAGAAATAAAAAAAATCTCCCTTGGCCTTTTCTAGGTGAGGGTAGAGTTATAAACTTAACACCAGCAGCCTCTGATCCGGGTTTTAACGGGTGCTTAAAGAATTAGGAGTGATATCATCACAGAAAGATTAATTGTGGTTAATTGTGGTGATGGAGGAATTGGGGATTTAATCCCTCTTTTTTGCCACTGTTGGTTCAGCAAGTCACAGAATCACAGAGTGCTGAAGGTGCCGTGGGCACGGAACCTTCCAGAAGCTCAGGCTGCTCCCAGCCCTGCCCAACCTGGCCTTGGGCACTGCCAGGGATGGATGGGACAATCCCTTTGTTCCACATTTCCCTGGAAATTTAAAAAAAAAATAGCCAAACTTTTTCTCCAAACTAATTTTTACCCCTCTGTCCCTTCTGCTGATGCTCTGTTATTTCTTCTCTGGGCATTGCAGAGGATATTTAAGCCCTGCCACCTCTGCTGAGTTAAAATGGGAAGTCAAGCTCCTTTTTTTGGCTTTATTCCAGAGTTTTGCAGGGTTTTGGTGCAGCCTCTGGTCTGATTTTGGTCCCATTTTTGGGGTATTTGGGGTTTTTTATCTCAGGTAACACCTGCCCGAATCTCTCCACAATAACGAGCTCTAAAAAGAGCTCAGGCAAAACCAATTCTGAGAAACAAAACAGCCTCAATTACAACTGAAAATTGTAATTTCCACCGATTTTTTTTTTTAATGGTAATATGCAAATTTAATTAATTTCAAACTCTATCTCTAGGAGTGGATATTATAACTGCCTTTACCTTGCAGAGGTCGGCTGTCCCTCTCTCTGTGGGCTGGGCTGGTGCCTGTGGGGAGAGCAGAGAAAGCTCCTGTGTGTGATGCTGCACAGGGATGTCATTGATCACTCAGTGAAAAGGAAGCTTTCACACAGCCCCAGCTCGCTCAGCTCCCAGGTGGAGGCAGAGCTGTCAGAAACCCCCTGGAATTCACTCAGTCTCTGTCCCCCCGTGCACGGCGCCCTGGCTGCTCCCACGGGAGATGGCCAGGCTTGGATTTGGCTGGAAAAACCCCAAGGAAATAACTGGAGTGCTTGGCTGGGCAGGAATGAGAGCGGCTCCTGTGTGCAGCTCATCTCTGTGGGCAGGGCTGGGCTTTTCCCACCGAGATGCTGCTCAAAGGATGCTCACAGCGAGGAGAGAGCTGTGGGGCTTCAGCTGCCTCCTCACCTCCTCTCTGATTTCCAGGAGGGGAAAGGGGAAATCAGGAGGGGGCTGTGGGCCTGATATTTCTGGGTCTGAGAGATTTCTGCCTGCTAGCAGCAGCTAAACCTTTTCCCAAGGGAAAGCTTCTTCTCAAAACAACCTTTGCAAACAATTATTCTTTCTCCAAACAATCTTTCCCAGGTGGTGTTTTGCTGTTTCTCTGGTTTAACCAATGGGATCAGAGAGGTGTCGTTCCTGTCACCAATTGTGTTAAGTCTATATCAGAAAACCTTAGAAAAGGTGGTAAGAATTAGACAATGAAGCTTTTTCTGTGCTCTTTGCCTTCTGAAATATTTGGAGTCTCTCATCTCTCTTTTGTGTCCCTACAATGACAGTGGGGCTTCAGCTGCCTCCTCACCTCCTCTCTGATTTCCAGGAGGGGGATGTGAGCCTGATATTTCTGCATCTGAGAGATTTTTGCCTGCTAGCAGCAGCTAAACATTTTCCCAAGGGAAAACTTCTCAGCAAGGTTTTCTTCTCAAAACAACCTTGGCAAACAATTATTTTTTCTCCAAACAATCTTTCCCCAGGTGGTGTTTTGGTGTTTCTCTGGTTTAACCAATGGGATTAGAGAGGTGTCGTTCCTATTCACCAACCGTGTTAAGGTTGTATCAGAAAACAACAACAGGGCAGCTGTCTAATTCTTACTGCCTTATAATTCTAATTGTCTAATTCTTAATACCTTATAAAAAGGTGGTAAGAATTAGACAATAAAACTTTTTCTGTGCTCTTTGCCTTCTGAAGTATTTGGAATATTTCATCTTTCTTTCGTGTCCTACAATGACAGTGGGGTTTAGCTGCCTCCTCACCTCCTCTCTAATTTCCAGGAGAGGTGGCACCCTGGGAGCAGAGGTGCTTCCCCCTCCTGACTGGTTTCCAGTTGGTTTGTGCAGCACCAGACTGGTTTTCTATTCAAATATCTTGCTCTGACCAGATTCATATCACTCTGGAGGATGTTCCTGGGGGATGAGGATGGATTGCAGGGTTTGGAGGCAGTGCAGGTGCTTGGATCATCCTTTAGGGATGAGAAGTGTCCCTGCAGGGCCCTGTGGATGGGTTGGGCTTGCTCAGAGGACTCCAAACCTGTGGCTGGTGGCTCCTAGAGAGGGTCCAGCCCCCCTGAAGCTCCATCAGCTTCCTGTGAGCACTGCAGATTCTGTCCCCACAGAGGGATCCAGGCAGAGGATGGGTTCCTCTGCAGATGTTCCTGCTCCTGCAGGCAGCTCTGGCTGCCTGGTGTGACACAGAGCTGCAGCCCCCACGCCTGGTGTGGGCACCCAGCTGATGTCAGGAGTCTGGAATTCCCCTCCCTCCCTCCTGGCTTTCCCTTTCCCTCCTCTCCTCCCTAAATAAATGTTGGAGGCAGCTCAGGAGCTGGCTGCTCCTGGAGCACAGGGATGTGGCTGGGAGCTGGGATGGAGTCTGGTTGAATTCTGGTTGTTTAAACACAACTTGGGCTGTGGATGTGCAGATATTTTGTGTGGGACTTGTGCTGGTTTGAAGGCAAAACCAGTGGGAGACTCCAAGTCAGAAACACAATTTAAAAGAGGAAAAAGAAAAGAAAGTAAGATAAAATAAATGCAATAGTACGAAAAACCACTGACAGAGTCAGAACACAACCTGACCCCCTGTTAGTCAGGGTGGTGGCAGCAGTGCAGATGAAATGCTCTTGTCCAAGCAGTGATCCTGTAGAAAGGTCTGGGAGCTCTTGTCCTCTGGGAGTCCAGTGGGTCAGGGCTCCCTGTGCTGTCCCAAATCCCAGATTCTATCCAGGTGGGAATGCTTGGCTCCTCCCCCTGGGCGGAGCATCTCCCCCTGGGCTGATCTCATTCTCTGAGCCCTGCAGTGGCTCCTTGCTGGCCCATGAACCAGAGACAGCTCCCGCAGGGAGTTCCCCATGAGCCATGGGCACGGCATTGCTGGGCCACGGACAGGAGAGAAGGGAAACACTGCCCCAGCTGGTTCCAGCAGCTCCTGGGGATGGAGATGGAATACAGACTGTGGGCACAGCTGACACTGTGACCTGGGACAGGGATAAAACATGGTTGGAGGCAGTGGGAAGCTCCAAGTGGCAGGGACAGCTCAGACAAACGTGTGAGGATGAGGAAATATCCCAGCTGTGCTGCTCAGGCCAGGCTCCCTCTGCTCCTTTATTATCTGCACAATTCCCTGGGCTTTGCCATCTGTTTGTAATCTCTCATTGAGGGCCCGATTTTGCAGGATGGTGGAAACTTTTAAGAGCTGCCTAACAATGGACAGGGATTTTCCATGCAAACATTGGGCTGAGCTTCTGGGTAACCAAAATTTGATTTTATAAAAGGGGTCTGTGCTTGCTCTCTCTTCCCACTGCTGTTTGTGCTTGGTGCTGATGGGAATGATGCAGCCAGGTGAGGATGGGGTGGAGAACCAGAAAATTCTAAAAAAATAATTAAAAAAATAATGTTAAATATATAAATAATAAATAAAGGTTAAAAAAATAATCACAGGTTGAGATAAAGATAATTTAATAGGTAAAGCAAGAGGAATAAGGAAAAAAGAATCAGAAAAAGTGGGGAAAAATAATTGGGGGTTGAGATAAAGAAAATTTAATAGGTAAAGCAAGACAATCAGAAAAAATGGGGGAAATAATTAATTATGTGTTGAGATAAAGACAATTTAATAGGTAAAGCAAGGGGAATCAGATAAAGTGGGGGAAAATAATTGTGGGTTGAGATGCAGCCCCGGATCAGCTGCCAGGATGAGATTTAACCCTGCCCCAGCCAAAACCAGCACAGCCCAGTTTGCTTTGGGCCCTGCTGGGCTGCTTCGTGTTCCTGACACCTTTTGGCTCCAACCACTGAGTCAAAATTCAAAATAATTTCATTCAAAAGTTTAAATCCAAGTCTGGCTGTTCCACTCCTGCAGCCTCCACCTCTGCTGAGCCAGAGCAGATTAGGAAGTTAATGGGATGCAGATTAGGAAGTTAATGGGATGCAGATTAGGAAGTTAATGGGATGCAGATTAGGAAGTTAATGGGATGCAGATTAGGAAGTTAATGGGATGCAGATTAGGAAGTTAATGAGATGCAGCACTTGCATGACTTAATTGCTGTCCCGGAGCCCCGAACATCTGGAGGTGCCCGTGCTGGTGTGAGATGTCAGGCAAGGTCTCCTCATTAATTAGAGCCTCAGGATGGGATGTGAGGGAGGGAAGGAGCCTTTTGCTGCCTGCGATTAGTCAAAATTCAGATTTTTTCCCCCTTTTTCTGTGAAGCACACATGGATTTTTGGCCATCCAACTGCGTGTTTGGTATTTGTGCAGGAATCCTGGTGAATGTCCTGGAATACTTGGGAATGATTTGGTGGGAATTTCCTGGGATGGAGCTGCCTGAGGAGAGCTTGTGCAGCAGCTTTGCCTCCTTACCCTGCTCGATACCCCAAAATATTCCTTGTGGGTTTTCCTGCCATCCCAGCCACCCTGTGTGTGATTATTTTGCACAGTCTCTGTCCCTCAGGGAAGCTCTCTTAGGTGTTCACTTCCAAAAAACTTCTTGCCTCAACCCAAGACTGGCATGGCTTGTCTGGGCGCGGTGGGAAATTCCTGATTTAAATCCTTCCCCTCAGATCAGGAATTTCCTGCCTGGTGCTTAATCCCCAGGATGTACTTGAGTGATGGATGCTGGGTGAAGGCATCAGGAACACCCAGCTCCTGGGACAGACAGGGCAGGGCATTCTGTGCCGTGCCCCGGTGCAGACAGAGGCTCTGCTGCTCCTCTCTGCCCTCAATCGCTGCTTTGACCACGGCCCAGCCCTGAAGCTGGCATTAAACCTCGGGCTGAAAGCAGATTTCAGCTGGGTTTAAGGCTGTGATGATTTGTGCCTTTCAGCGCTGATTTGGAGCTCAGGAATGCCCCTCCTGTTTCCTCCTAACTCTTCTTTCTTTTCTCTTCACAGCCGAACCTGCAGACCTCTTGAAGGTGTTAGATTTTCACAATTTACCTGACGGTATCACAAAAACCACGGGGTTTTGCACAAGCAGAAGGTCTTCAAAAGAAGCAGACGTTGCTTACAGAGTAACAAAAGATGCTCAGCTCAGTGCCCCCACAAAGCAGCTGTATCCTGGTGAGTCCAGCTTTTCATGGAAAATATCTGATCCCTCCGTTCCCCCGGGGTGTTTGCGGTGGTTCTGCTCTTTCAGCCATCAAATAATTCAAATTATGTCCTTTTATCCCCACATTTGCACGAGGTGGTGGCTGTCACTGCACGAGAGGTGGCCAGTGCCACCAATCTGCTCCATCCCAGATTGGAAAATTCCTCCTCTCTCATTCTCCCAGCTGGAGACAGAGGCAGAGGAGCCCAGGCTGTGTTTTTTCCCTGCCCAGTGGGGTCTGGCTCTGGGGCTGTGGTGTCTCACCAAACACAAATAATCACCAGATAAAAAATAGGCTGGACCACGAAAAAAACCTTTTTCCCCAGAAAATTTGTTGGAAGGGGTGGGATGCACAGAGCCCTTGAGGAGCACTGACCTGCCTGAGGTGAATTTTTCAGGCTGAGGAATTATCAGTACAGAGTCAAATGGGTTTGTGAGGAGAAGTTATGGACCCAAACTCCTCAGTCACCACCAGAATTCCTCCTTCCCAAACCATCTGGTGGCCCTGGTTCCCCTGGGGGAGTGCTGGGATGTTGGAATCAGGCACGGCAGGGCTTGGAGGAGAAAAGAGCCCTGGCAGGGGCAGAAGGAAGCTGCTGGTGCCCAGTGAGGGAGGCAGGAGGGGATGGGAGCAGAGCAGGCACACACGTCCTCCCTCAGCC
Source organism: Acrocephalus scirpaceus scirpaceus (assembly GCA_910950805.1). Taxonomy (NCBI): domain Eukaryota; kingdom Metazoa; phylum Chordata; class Aves; order Passeriformes; family Sylviidae; genus Acrocephalus; species Acrocephalus scirpaceus. The sequence continues at coordinate 3,353,916 of OU383790.1, read as the reverse complement.
TTTGGGAGGGGATGAATGGATTGGCTAAATCAGAGCTAATGGGCTGTGCCACCATCAACGCTGCTTAATTAACCAGGGCACCCCTCAGCCCCAGCCTGGCACAGGCACAAATGAAGATTTTGAGGCTGGGCTGGGGTTGTGTTTCCTTCCAGCCCTCCCTCGGTGTGGAGGTTTATTTCCAACCTTCATGATTATCCTGCTGTGGCAATAATTTTATTTAATCCATGGTGTGTCCCACCTAAAAGCTGAGCCTGGTGTGAGGATAAATGAGAGCAAAGTGTGACAGGCTGGGCATCACTGCATGGGCAAACCTCAGCAAAGGATCTGCTCAGTCTGGCCTAAAGCTGGGTTTAAATGCCTGCAGAAGGGAAAACCAGACCCTAAATTTGTCTTTGTTGCTGCCCAGGGCAGGAAAGCTCGTTCTGATCACAGCTGATGTCATTGTGTGCCCAACTGCACTGGCTGTGCCTTCCTGTCCCTTCATGTCATGTTCCTGAAATGATTTAAGGTTTTAGGCCTGGTCTCTACGAGCTGAAAAGTGTTCCAAGGAAGTGTTCCAGTTTGGAATATCCTGCTGGAGTGGATTTGAGAGCTTGGCAGTAGTGTCTGTAGGCAGTGTGAACTGTTGCCTGGCCACTTCTGTGTAACAAAAACCAGCAAATGCTGGTGAACTGAAGGTGTAAAAACAGGGCTGGAACATCCTGGCTGATTATTGAACAAGGGGATTGAGTCACAGCAGTTCTGACATAGACAGGACAAGCACGGAGAACTGGGCCCTGGTCCCAGGGGAGAACTGAGCCCTGGTCCCTGGAGAGAAGTGAATCCTAGTTCTAAGGGAAATCTGAATCCTGACCCCAGGGGAGAACTGAATCCTGGTCGCTGGAGAGAAGTTAATCCTAATTCCAAAGGAAATCTGAATCCTTGTCCCTGGAGAACACTGAATGCTGATCTGTAAAATGTTACTGTTCTGATCCTTGGAGAAAACTGAATCCTTGTCCCAGGAAAGAGCTCAGTGTTGCACAAGATTTTCTTGGTTGTCTCTTTCACACCCCATTATTTTATATTCTCATCCTCTCTGAGTTCTTGGTTTGCCTCCTCCTTGGGTGAGAAGATCTGGATGGAGTTCTGGAGCAACTTTTCCATCATTTCATCGCCTGGACAACCGTGGGGGGTTTGAGGCAGCTCAGCCCCACTTTGGAAACTTCCAGAGCCCTCGAGGCTTCTCTGCTGCTTGCTCAGGAAACGGGGAAGAGCCAAGTGAGGAACTCCCAGTGTTCTCCAGCAGATCCACGGATGTTCCCTCATCTCTTTAACGAGATGTGACTTCAGCTCCAGATGAGAGAGGGGATAAAGATAACAAAGTAATTGCAGGGCAGTGTCCCTGGGGAATGTGGTTTTAGGGCTTTTGTGCCACCAGGAGGGTGGGTTGGAGCAGAGCTTTCCCTCTCTGCTCCTTGGCAAACGTGCTCTGTGCAGAATATTTTGTGCTAATTAGAAGCTGGTGCTTTTCTAAGATGTAATTTCATGGGCTTTGCATTCTGCTGCCACAGCCAGCGAAGCAAGATGTATGTGTGTACATATATATATAAAACTTGTTTTTTCGTGCTCAAAAGAGTGAAAAAAAAAATGTGCTGAGATGCTCTTTGTCCTGGCTCCCTGAAGAAGTCCTGCCTCCCAACAAAATCCGTGCTTCTCCAGAGAGAAAAGCAAGAGAAAAAGAAGCAAAAAAGGCAAGGGTTTCAGTGGCAGCCTGAAAATGTCATTTGTGTGCCTCCATCAAATTTGCCATTGTCATTTGCCTTCTCAGAAATCCCTGTTAGAGCTTGGACAGTCACCCCTGAGAGGAACAAGTCATTGCACAGCTGAGAGCCTCCTCAGACGAAGGGAAAGGCCAGAAATTGGTGACACCACTGGAAACAGCTTTGCTTTGGAGAGGAGAGGTGTAAAGGCTCAGGAAATGCCACCTCTCGTTTGTGGCAGGATCAGCTCGCTGCTGTTGTGATTTTTGCTGTTTGGCAGCTCAGGCTCTCCCTCCCTTCCCAGATCAGGAGCAGGACTCTGCTTTAGGCTGGGTTTGGGCACACCTGGATCAGGAAGAAGCTCCAAGCTTGCCCTGTTTTGAAGACTATGAAGTTGTACAACAGCCTTTAATCACAGTGCTTGAGAAAGGAGAGGCTCAGCCTGACTCTGGCTCATCCATTGGAGCATCCCATGGATTCAGCCATGCCCACCCTGGAGCTCCTTCAGCTTCAGCAGGGCTGGGGGCTCCCCCCTGTGCTGTGGGAAGTCCCATGGGGTGAATTTGAGAGGCTTTGGCCATGGTGATGCCTGAAGTTTGAGCTTTGATGTATTTCAAACTCTGTGCTGCCCAGGGGTGCAGCTCTGAGCTCACAGTCAGGGTCACTCAGCTCTCTGCACACAGCAGGGACACAAAACAAATCCTTGTCCTGCTGCACACCAAGGACAACTTTCAGCCCAACAGCACAAACAAGGGTGGCTGGAGGGAGGAACAAGAAGGATGGGAGCTCACAGCCTGGAGCTGGAATTGGACAATTAAACCCCAATATGCAAATGGACCAAAACTTAGAAAAGTGTGAGACCTTGTGACCGAACAGCCGTTTTGGGGCCCGTTTTGGGGCCCATTTCGGGGCCCATTTCGGGGCCCATTTCGTGACCATTTCACATCCACCTTGGGTGTAGCCCTGGCCAGGCTCCTGTCCTGCCCAAGGTGGATCCTCACAGGTTTCTCTTTCTGGGACCCTTCTCAGTGTCTGTCCCAGCTCAGCCTTCCCTCGGTGGGAGGAGGACACTGAGGCAGAGCCGGCGCTGGATGCGCAGCATCTCCCAGCGTGAGCTCGTTTGAGGAGCGAATCAAAGACCAGGGCTCCATCCCCGAGCCTTTGTTGGAGGGGTGTCTCCATTGTTTTGGAGGGATTTGGGTCAATTTCTCCGTGCTTGGTGTGTTTATGCCGATGTATTTATCAGTATTGGGGTGTGTGGGGATGTGTTTTCATCCCTTGCTCAGCAGCCCGGGTCAGTTCTGCCTCTGACAGTGCAGGCATTGTTATTTTGCCAGGACAGCAGAGCAGTAACAGAGTAATGTCAGCTATAATTCATCCATTATGATTATTTGGGTTGAGAAACTCGCATCACCATGGAGACATTTTGATAACAGCGAAAAAAAAAATTAAAAGCAGCTTTTTAATGAGTTGGCAGCTTGTCCGAGTTGAAAGGTACTGTATTGTGGGTTCATAATGAAATTTTGGACATGAACTATTTTACATAAAAGGCCCAAATCTGTAGGCTGTAATTGGAGCCAGGAAGGCGTATGGTCCTGGCTGAGCCCTCCAGGAGGGTTTGTGCACAGGGGAGGGAGATAAAGCTCAGGGAGTCCTGGGGGAGGCACCCAAATCGGGCTCTGCTTCCCAAATATCCAGGGCTGAGTCCTGGGGATAAATCAGGCTAGAATGGCATTTAATTCCTGACTGGGAGGCCTCCCTGCTGCTTCCCAAATGTTATTTACCCAATTTGAGGGGGATTCACTTGGTACAAAGTGTTTGTCCATAGGTATCCTCAGTTGTCCCCCTCGGAATTCTCCCTCTGCTCTGTAGCAATCCCGGTTTTAGTGCAGCTCCTGCCTCATCTCCTTCCCAGCTGCAGGCAGATAAATCCATTAAAAAACACTTTGTTCCTAAAAATTTAAGCACCTCCCAGTCAGACGAGGGAGAGGATGAGCTCAGGAATTCTGTGTTTGAGCTCCAAACTTTGCTGCGCTGCCAAGAACTCCCCACTGCCACGTTCCTCATCCCCTCCCCGGGTCAGAACCCCCAGGGACACCAGGAAAAACTTAAAGCAGTGAAGAAAAGTCTGTTTGAAGCTTCTGGGCACGGAGCTTGATGGTTTTTGTGGTTTATTTGGCTGCACATCTGCAATTTAAGCAGGATCCCTGTGTTCCCTGGGTGCCACCAGTGCCACACGAGTCACAAACCTCAGGCTGGGCCTGCCCCACTTTGCTCTGCCCTGCCGTGGTTGAGGATTTCTCCAGGGGTAAAAAGCAATCCTTGGTTTGGAAAGCCTGGACATCCAAAGGGAGAGAATCCCTGCAGCCCCACGCTCTGAAATGCAGCATCAGGGGGGTTCTGTGCATAATCTGATCGAGAAATCTTCTTTATGAATGCTCCTGGTGGGTTTTGAGCTGCCCTGGTTGGGATGTGCAGCCAGGATTTCCAGTTTGGGCTCATTTTTTTCACTCTGAAGGGCAAGGAAACCCAAAGAGGGGGAAAGAATTTGGGGTTCTGCAAAGGGGGGGATGCCCAGATTGAAACTTTAAATGTGTTTGCCTGGCCTTGCAGATTGACCCTGTTCTGACAGACTTTAATGGCTTTAATCCTCCAAACCCTGCAGAAACAAAGACAGAAATCACCTGTGATCAGACACAGCTCTTTCCTGAGGGGAGAAAAAGCCAGGAAATGAGATGCTGTTTCATAAGCAGACAAATTAGCATTTTCTATTGATTGCCAGATTTATTTCCCTTTTCAGATTTTTTTTGTGTGCGTGTGTGTGTCTGCAGCAACCCTGAAAGCCAAAACCATGAAATCCTCTGTTCTCATCTGGAATGAACAAATCCTGATGCAACTCTGCTCCCTTAAATTAAACCCTTCAAGATTGTGTTGATGCTTGATTTCCTCTGTCCCTTGGACAACTTAAATTCATTTGGAGCACCCCATGAAAGTTTTTGCCTCGTGTCCTAAAAAGCTTTAGGGGAGCTTCTTTTGGAAGGGTTGGGTGCAAATAATACAAATTTAAGCCAACAAATTTGGTAGAATTTTTGTTTCCCCAGCAAAAGGGTCTCACCCCAGAGTATGTGGGGAAAAGCCACATCTTCACCTGGCCCCAAATGAACTTCTAGGGCTGCTGATGTGCACACATCTGGAGACAACCCAGCCACAGCTCCTCAGACAACAGGACTGTTTGTGTAGGGATTATTCCCGAGGAAACCTCACTAACCTCTTTGCTTTTCCACTCCAGCTTCCCCCTTCCCAGAGGACTTCTCCATTCTAACCACTGTAAAAGCGAAGAAAGGAGGTCAGTCCTTCTTGATCTCAATTTACAATGAGCAAGGGATCCAGCAAATTGGTGTGGAGTTGGGTAGATCTCCTGTATTCCTGTATGAAGACCATACAGGAAAGCCAGGCCCAGAAGACTATCCTCTCTTTAGAGGCATTAACCTAGCAGATGGCAAGTAAGTGACATTTCGTGCACCAAGGAAAAAAAAAAAATTCAAAAAACAGTTGATTGTATTGATGCCAGCATGCTGAACGTTGTATAAAATAGGAATTGTGCCTGTAGAAATGTGTTTGCACAGCCCTGGCTGCTGACAGGTGTCCCCAGACTTTTGTTTTTGCCTTTGGGGAATTAATTTGACATCTGTAAGAATTGTAAATGAGCAGCCAGTGCTGCTGACTGGTACTTGTGGGGAGAGGAGCATTGATTTTGCTGCATAAAAAAAAAAATCAGTTTGTCTCGCAAAATCCATGCTGAGGGTGGAAAAGGGAGTCAAGAGTGTGGTTTTATCTTCTGGTTGAAGCCAGAGCTGGCCTTCTGCTGCCTGGTTTGGAGGGATGAAAGCTGTCAATCAGCATTTCCCTTGCCAACCAAGCCTTTAGGCCCTGCCCACGCAGCTTTGCAGAACATCAATCCCCGAAAGTTCATTATTTTGTTGTTGATACAACCATTGCCTTGTCCTGCAAAGCCCAGGGCTGTGCCTGACCCGTCTGTGGGCTGTGCTCCCGCAGGTGGCACCGAGTGGCTCTGAGCGTGCAGAAGAAGAACGTCACCTTGGTGCTGGACTGTAAAAAGAAAATCACCAAGTTCCTGGACCGGAGCGAGCATCCCATCATCGACGTCAACGGCATCATTGTCTTCGGCACCAGGATATTGGATGAGGAGGTCTTTGAGGTGAGCAGCTCTGGAGGTTGTTCCGTGGGGATGATGAGATGATTCCAGCTCATTTTTGAAGTTTTTGTTGGGTATTTTTGCGTAGTGGAGCGCTGCTGTTTGTGGTTTTGAAGTTTTTGGTTTGACTTTTTGTAGTGGTGGTGAAAATTGGGGGCCTTGGTGGAGCGAGCTCCTCTGGTTCTCTGGTTTCAAGCCCTTGCTGGGGTTCTAGACCAGCTCCAGACTGGGATTTTCTGTAGCTCTTGGTGCATGTTTAAACTGGGAAGGGCTCACAAGGTTTTCATCCTAGAGCTGCAGGGGCAGAGAATGAAGGCTGAGGGAAGCAGCTCAAGCCCCAGCTCACTCTGGGGCTGTAGGAATTTGCTCTTTTTCCACTCTGTGGCCATGAATTCTTGATTCTTTTGCTCCATGACACGAGGGGACTCTCCTTGACAGCTTGCTTGGCTTGGTTGTCACCTCCCACACTCTTTGCTTCCAAAGGCAAAGCAAATTCCTGAGGGGTGGGATGTGTCCGTGAGCTCCTGTGATGGAAGCAGAGAGGCAGAACATTATTTATAGACAAGGTACAGATGGGAGAAGCTTTTCCCCAGAGTTCAGCAGCTTGTTTGATGCCTGCATTTCCCTGGCAAAATCAACTTCCGCGCTCTGCTGCACTTGTGAGGCTCTCCTGGGGAGGAGAATCCCATTCCTGATCTTTCCTGAGAGCTGGAATTGCTTCCTAAAATCAGCACCGAGTGCAACAGGATGTAAACCAAGCCTTACATTGATCTCTAGCTCCCTATTTTTTATGGAATTTATTTATTTAGAGGAAGAGCTGGATCTCCTGGGCCTCCCCAGCCCAGCAAAGGGATGAGGAATATCTCCTACCCCTAATTATCCCTATGGCTAATTAGATCCACAGCAGAGCCAGTTCTTGCCTGCATTTTTCTGTCACTCAGAGGGAAAGTTCCAGTCTGTTTGATATTATTACTGACATCTGGGAGCTGCAAGCAGAGCAGGAATGGCTGGGCTGGATGTGTCTGCCCAAATCCCAGTTACGGAGTGGGGCCGGGGTACTGAAATTGTGTTAAACTGAGAGATGTTCCCTGGGAGGTGGAACAATTAAAATGGAAAGTAAAAGCTGGGTTTAACGGGCACTGGAGTGTCTTGCACAAGAGCTGGAGGTTCTGCCAAATATTTCAGCACTGGGTGCTGTGTTTTGACTCGTTCCAGAGAAGTGGTGACTTCTGCAGCTCGGGTCCAGTAGATCCATGGGAAGGACTTGGTGTCACATCCAGGCTGGATGAAAAACCTTTCATTCTGTAAAATAACAGGATTTCCATAGCTGCTCTTGGAAGCTGGGGGATTCCCAGGTAGGCTTTTAGGGCTCACCTGACTTTGGGACAGCTGATTCCTCTGCCTTGGAGGGAATTGAATCCAGCTATTCATGGGTTCTCCCTATTCCTCTTTTAGCCCTTGCTGAAAAGACTTTAAAGCCCGAGGGGCGTTGGGACCTCCTCAGTTTTGGGGTAGGAAAGGGAGCCTCTTGCCTGTTCTGGCTGTGAGCTGCATCCCACAGATTTCGCTGGCACTTATGAAAATTGGATAATTCAAAAATACTTTTTTTCCTTTGTCTTACATGTACTGATTTTACACAAACTGGATACAAACTCCCTCTAGTTCTGATTTTTTTTTGTCACCTCCTCACACAGCACTGAAGCCACCAGCAGCTTTAACTGGGGTGGAAGAAGTTTTTCTGAAGGCAGTGGCCTAGAACCTAATTTCCTTCATCTCTCAGCAACTCCATTTCCTTTGGCCCCTCCTTTCTCCTTTCTGAAAGGCGAAGCAGAAACGGTGCAGGCTCAGAACAATGGGCAAAGGGTGTGAGCTGCTCAGTTTCTGTGTTCCTGGAGATCTGAGGCTTTCTGGAGCACAAGCAGGAGGTGAAGCTGCTGCTGTCCCGTGGGCACCCAATCTGCAAAGTTCAATGTCTTGGTTTGGAAAGAGAGTTGTCTGCCAGGGAAAGCTGGAGCTTCCCTTGGAATGGAGAATGTCACCCCCCTCTCCTCTAAATTATTGTCATTTTGCAATTAGGGGCTTCCAGGCAAAGATATGGGAATAGGAGGAGCAGTTCTTTAATAGGGATATGAAAAAAGGAATACAAATGCAGTAGTACAAAGACAAGCAAGCAAAACAAAAGTCCTGGAAAAACCCTGACAGAGTCAGGGATATGACCTGACACCCTGTTGGTCAGGACTGCTCCAAATAAATCCCAGATGAGTTCTGTGGGGTACAGATAATGGAGTAGGAAAAGCCCAGTGGTGCTGAGATGGGTCTGGTCTTCCTCTGGTGGAAAAACCAGATCCCAGCTGCTCCTGAGCCTCAGTTTTTATCCAGGTAGGAACGGTTGGCTCCGCCCACACTGGGTGGAGCATCTCCCAATGGGATGATGTCATGTGTGATGTCATTGGTGAGCCTGCATGGCCCATTATCAGCAGATATCCCTGATGATGTCATGTGTGATGTCATTGGTGAGCCTTCATGGCCCATTATCAGCAGATATCCCCAATGATGTCATGTGTGATGTCATTGGTGATCCTCCATGGCCCATTATCAGCAGATCTCCCCTGGAGGATGGACGGGTGGTGACAGAGATAACAAACCCTGCCCCAGAGATAACAAACCCTGCCCCAGCTGGCTTTAATGGCTGGGTCATTATCAGAAGGCATCTGCCCCCCTCCCCCTGGAGTTACCAGAGATAAAGAAAAACCATCTCAACTGCTTTCAGCAGATGAAATAGAATACACATTTTTTGGTTATCTAACCCAAGACACCCAGCTCACGAGGTTTTCTGCATCCACGGGCTCGCCTGGCTCTGATGTGTGTTTGTCACTTTTGCTGGAAATTAAAATAACCCCGTGAGGTGGGAGTGGGATTGGAGGCAGCTCTGGGATTGGCTCTGTCTCTGCACCAGAGCTGTGAAGCAGTGGGGATTCACATCCTCCTTGGCAGGACTGAAATCAAACCGACCCCAAACACTTTTTTTGTTGTTGTTGTTATTTTGGAAGTTGTGATTATTGAAAGGCTGGGCCTGGCTGGGGTTGTGAGGGGAGCAGCTCAGGAGCCCGGATGGGAACTTCCTCACTCGTGTTCTGCTGCAAAAAAAATCCCTTTAAAAAAGCCTGGCAGGAAAGGTTCGAGGAGTTTCAAAATATTTCTCTAGCAAAACATTCTGGCAGTGGAAAAATGACTTCCTCTCATTAAAATTCGATTAGCTGGGAGGCTGTGAGGGTCCCTGTGGCAGCCCTGGGGAGGCTGACCAGGGGCCAAGCCCTGAGCCCAGGTTGTACAAGCTGAGTTTTGTGCTGGGTTTGTTGTTCAAAACAGGAGTTTACAAATGGCAGGACGGGCTCTTGCAGGGTTGGGAGGTTTCAAGCTGTGCCTGAGGGGATGAGATTGCAAAGTTGTTGTTTTTTTTTTGTAGGGAGAGAGGGAAGGACAAAAATCCAGCCCCTGGTGGGGGATAAACTTCCTCTGCTGCAGCCAGAGGTGTTCCTGTGGTGCAGCAGCACTGGGGAAAGTCAAGACATGTGAATGTGTCTCAGTTTTCGAGGGGAAAACTGCTCCTCTTAATTTGCTTTTCTTTAAATATAAATTAGAAGCCAAGTCCTGGTGGCTGAGTGCAGGAATAGAGAGAGGGGGAAGCTTGGGAAAGGCTTTTTCACAGGAAAAAAAAAAAAATCTTCAGCCTGAAATCCATGAAGATTTCCCAAGCCATCCTGGTGATGCCCATTTTGTGCCCAGGGTCTGTCACAGGAGCCACCTGGAACCCAGCAGGGAATGGGGTGATCCCATAACCCACGGCTGGGGGATCTTTGTGTGCTGCCCAAAATCTGTGCCAGGGAAATCTTTCCACCCCTGGGCTGGGTGGGCTGGATTTAACCCTTCGTGGGAGGTGTCTGGGGGCATCTCAGGGAAGGAGTTCAATGAGAAATTTGGTTTCTGCAGCAGGGAGAGGCCCAGCCCTGTTTTTCTGCTCTCTGTTACTCCAGTGATGGCCTGATGAGCAAAACGAGCTTGGTTCAGACTTTGCTGTTTCATTTTCCTGCTGGATTTCCCATTTTGTCTCCTGATTTTCCAGCCAGGGACTATTGTGTGCTAGTAAAAGTCTTGTACAGCCTCTGGCTCCGGAGCTGGAGTTGGCATCATTAAATTGTGATGTGGACACGGGTAAAAAATCGAGTAGGTTTTGGCAAAATTGCTGAGGACAGCCCAGGAACGAGTGGCTGCTTTTGCTGCCAATTATTTTTGGTCCATCCTTGTGAAATTTTGCCTCCTTGTCCCACAAGTTAAGTGGGGTTTTGACCCCTCTTGGTTTGCAGCAGCGCCTGCAGTGGCTGACCTGACTTTTCCCACGTGTGGAAAAGCTCAGGCCATGAATATATTGCTTTTTGAGGTCACTTTTGGCTCCTTTAGAAGACAAGGGGAGTTAATTCTGTGCAGCTGAGTGCCATAACTGTGTCTCAGTGGTGTCGTTGGCGCTGTAAAACCCAAAGAAAAAGTGGATTCCTCTGATCCCAGCACCTGCGGCCAGGAGGGGCTGACAAAAACTGTGCCAAAGCCTGTCCTGGGATGGGACACAGCACCCTGGAGGGTGCTGAAAGATGCTGCTTTTCATTCCCTCTCCTCCTTTGTGATTTTTTTGTTTGTTTTTCTGAAGACCACGAGTGAAATCAAGCCATCAGAAATGAACACAGAGCAATTTGGGATGAGCCAGAGAGGCCGGGCAGGGCGCCAGAGGTGCTCTTAGGGCTGCTGAGAGTTCCAAGGCAGCGCAGGACAAAGCAGGACAGACACATCAATGCTCCCAGCCCAGACACTGGGGCCCTCCAGGTGCTCTCAGAGGTTGAAATGTCACCTCTCTTTTCATCTCGGGCCTTGTTTACACTTAAAAAAACAACGATCCCCGCGCTCGATAATCCCAGATTTCATTTCACTCTCATCAGGGCTTTCTCCTTCCCTCCCCGTGCTCTTGGCCGTGGTGTTTTCATCTCTGGGAAGTGCTCTTATTTTCAGAGTTCTGAAGGTTGTTTTACCCTGAGCTTGGATCAAAAGCTTTTGCTTTAGTGGTAGGGATGGATTTAAAAGGCCATTTTTGTGCATGTGGGTGCATTTTGTGGTGGTTTTTGCTGGTTTTGGGGATGGAGATGTTTCAGAGCCTCCTCTTGCAGGCAGGCCTGCTGTTAACACATCAAAGAGCTCTGTGTGCTCCAGGAGGAGATTTTTCTCTCCCTCTCCTCCCAGGATTGATGTGCTGGGGTGCAGCGAACTTGGAGAAATCGGTGGTAACTGAAGTTAGACTTTCTCAGCTCTCAGGGACAGATGAGGAGAGCCTCAGGTCTAAATCCACATCTAATTCACATTTAGACCAAATTTTGCCCCAGCACCTCTGTCTTGGCTGCTCCTGGTGGCTGTTCAGGTGCCAAGGTATGGGGGAACACTTCTGATAGAGGGGAAGCAAGAAATTCAGGATTCCTCCTGATTCAGGAGGAATTTCTTCATGGAAACGAGGGTCAGGCATTGGGAAGGGGCTGACCAGGGAGGTTTGGAGCCCCCATCCCAAGGAACACCTTGGCACTCAGGGCCAATCCCAACACGTGGCACTCAGGGCCCTGGTTTGGGACAAGGTGGGGATCAGGCACAGATTGGACTTGATCTTGGAGCCTTTTCCCACCTAAATAATCCTGGGATTTTGTGATCTTCAAACCAGCAGTATCCTCACAGCTCCCATGAGCTCAGGGTTGGAACCAACACATCCTGCAAGATCTGAGCTCAGCCCAGAGGCTCAGGAAGGAGCGAGGAAAGCCCGGATTTATGAAATTCTTGTTAAACTTGCAAAAAACATTTTTAAAAATTAGTCTTTTTTACTAACCTGGATTTGTCTGTCAGGATGCACCACGGATCCATGTTCCCACTTCTCTCCCCCTGCCTTGGCAGGCTGCTGAAAGCAGGTAATTTACAGAGCTGGCTGCCTGCTCTGCTGGCCCTGCCAAATCTGATTTCACCTCCTTTGCTGCGGAGCCTTTCAGGGAGCACAGAGAGGGGATGTTTTACACCACCACCATATACCACGGTGTGAGAGGATGGAAAATAAAACCCCCTGAGCCAGCATTTAGGGATCTTTATTGGAGATGTCTGTAGCTTTCCCCAGTCTCCTAATAATTCTCAGTTCGCCCGCTGGTTTTCTCGTCATTCCTTCTGCTTTGCCCTTTTTTTTATTATTATTTTTTATTTTTTTTCCAAAGGATCCTCTTTAAAATGGTGCATTTGAGACATATGGATTAAATCACAGCTCTGGGCTCTTCCAGGAGAGCAGCACTGCCTAGAAAATGTCTGCAATTACTGAGGATTACGCCTCTGGATGGGTTTGCAATGAACAGCGAGGTGTTTTTGGTGCCAAGCGATGCAGATCTGATCAAAAATGTGAAATTTGGCCCCTCTTTGGCAACACCTCAGCCACAGCATCACCTTACACAGGTGCCCGGGGACGTCATCTGGTTTTATCAGGGAGGGAGCAGCAGCACCTGGGGCAGAACAAGAATTGCAAACCCGCTTGTAAAAGCGACTCCGCGCTTTCATTTCCACCCCAAAGTGGCGCTGCCTCCCGTGACCCCTCAGCGCCAGGTGCCAGCCAGAGCCTGGGCTGGAAACATCAGCTGGATTGTTTGCACACACTCTGCTGAAACTCTTGTTTTCCATTTCCACTGGCTGGGTAATTGCAGGTTCAGCCATCTGGCCTGCGCTCAAGCTTGGTGACTGGGTCAGGCCTGCCTGTCATGATGGAGCCTCGTTAGTCATGATTACAAAATTCACTTTTTTCTCTTTTTGGGTTGATTTTTCTGTGGGTTGTTTGTCTATTTTTATTTTTTTTTTTTTTGGTTTGGTCAGTGGTAAATTCCATTTCATAAACTGTCAGAGCAACTGTGTTGGCATGTGTGGATAATTAGTGCAGTTTGCTGCTATCGAATGCCTGCGGGCCTCTGATAGCTTACAAAGCACTTTATTGTTCAAACAGATCATAAAAGTGCTTTTATTGATGTTTCAAACGCTCCTGCAGCCTATCATTTATCTTTCCAGAGTGCCAAGTGAAACATCAGCCTTAGGAAGCTGCGTGGCCTTAGAATTTGTCCAGATTTTAGGCCCAGTTTTAGGAGGTGCCTCCACCACCACCACCACCAGGGGTGGAAAAGATGAATTTTTAATGTTCCTCCTGACCCAAACCAGGCTGGAATTCTGTGATTTTGGTAGTTGTTGGCCCAGGGTGGCAGTGTTGAGGGTTTTGTTGGCCAAGAGTGGGAAATGCTGAGGAAATGGCCTGAAAATCCAGGATTAATTCCCACTGGGAATTCCTGGTGGAGGACATGGGACCTCATCGTTGTCTGAGGAACCACTGACATCCTGCTGCTGCTGGTCACTGTGGCTGGGATGTGCCAGTGGAAAATCAACTTTTTTTTTGGTATTATTGCTCACAGAAGCAGTTTGTAGCCTGGTGGTTGGGTGCCAGGAGTTCCTGCAGGGGAGCTGGTTTGGAGGAATGTTTTCCAAAGGGAATGGGCAGGGCTGCTGAGGGGAAATTGGGATTTGCCACAGGCAGGGAATGCTGCAAGGCTCTGCTGGCCTGGAGGGGACAGCCAGCTCGTGTCCCCTCTCCCTGGCCTGGGGTCCCTCCTGTAAAACAGGACAAAAAAAAAAAAATCAGCAGGAAACCGAACAATCTCTGGGAAGCAAAACTCAAACTTGGGAGCACTTTCCATCCCTCCAGGGACTCTGTAGGACTGGGGGAGCCATGTCTGGTTGTTCCTGACATGCCCCTGGCCGAGCTCTCAGTTTCAGAGCTGGCAGGCAGCAGCTCCAGGCTCGTTTGGGTGATGGATGCTCGGAGTGCGGGGTCATTACTCTTCCAGCCCTGGCTCTGTTTGGAATTCGTTTCCCCCCTCACTCCTGGGATGAGAGGAGGGAGGAGGGGGGATGAATTTCTTCCATGGAAAGTCTGAGGAGCAGCAGGCTGATTGCTGAGCCCAGACAGGCTGATGTAATGCTGGAAAGCTGCTCCCCTCTCCGCTGACATCATCGCGAGGTTTGCAGGGCTGCTGTGGGGACAGGGGGATCTGCAGGGACGGGGATGGAGGTTCAGGCACCACAGGGGGATTTGGGAAGGAACAGCAAATGGATGTGTTTGAGGAAAGATGATTTTCCTCAGCTTCAGCAGCGGGGGAAAGCCAAACCCTCGTGCTTTGGGGGAGAAGTTTCCAGCTGAACGTTCTTGGCAGCATCCCTGAGCAAGATGGAAAAGGGATTTTTGGGAGCAGAGCGTGACAGGGAGCCCTGGCCCAAACCAGGACATGTTCCCCTTCCCTGCTCCCTCAGGAACCTCGTTCTCCATGGGAGGTCATCCACCAATTAGTCCTATTTGCATAAAAGTTAATTTTTTGCAGCAGAAGCCTGTAAATAAGAAAAAAAAATCCTTTTCTATTTACAAAAGGGTGGGTGTGTGGGTTTGGATTGTTGCAGAATTTTTAGGAAGTGAAGGCTTCACTTCACTTCATCTGAGCCAAACCCCAGGAGATGGAGGAAGAGGATGATGAGCCTGGCCAGGGTTTGTGTCCTTATCAACCTGGTGGTGCCCAAGCTGTTGCTTCACTGAAATTTCCATCTTTTTTTTACTGTTTTCCTGCTTTTTGCCACTTCTCTGAGGGAGATTTTCCTGCAGGACAGAGCAAAAACCCTTCCCAACCTAAAAACCTCTGGGCTGACTCCGTGTTCACCCCCTTCCCTCATCACTGGGGCCTGAACAAATGAAACACATGTTCCTCACACATGGTGAGGTCTTTCTATTATTTTTTAATTTTTTTTTTTTTGCTTTTTGGAGGCAGTCTGGGCTGTCTGCCAAAACCCAGAGGAAAATCCAAGCCCACTCCAGACATCCCCAGCGTGCAGGTGTAGTCCTCACCCTGACAGGGCTGAAATGGAAACGTTCCCAATAAACACATCCCCCAGGATAGGGGCTGGAAGAGGGGATTCCTAATGATTTATGCAGAAGTTTGGATGAGGATTGGGGTGTCAGAGAGTTTTCTATCCCCTGCAAGAACATGGAAAAAAAAGAAATAATAATCCCTGACCGTGGGCTCGTTGTTGTGCACACACAGCCAGCGCTGGCTGGGGTTCAGCAGGTCAGACCTGCTTGAACAAACAGAGCTTTGGCCACTGCGGGGGAAAATCGGTGCTGAAAGTGAATTTTGGGCGCTGTTCTCTGGGCTGGAATGGCTGCAGAGACTTCGAGGTTCTCCTGAGGGTTTGATGCCTTGCAGGAGCAGATTTGTGTGCAGGTTTTGTTTGCTCTTCTCTCAGTTTGCTGTTCAGAGATGTGAAATCCAAGCTGGGGATGCTCAGAATGGTGAAATCTGAGGGTGAAATCCAGGTTAGGAATACTCAGAACAGTGAGATCTGGGCTGGGGATGCTCAGAATGGTGAAATCCAGGTTGGGATGCTCAGAACAGTGAGATTTGAGCTGGGTGTGTTTAGAATGGTGAAATCGGAGCTCTGGGGATGCTCAGCCTCCACTGCACCCAGCCCTGTTCCTTCATGGATTTGCTTTGGAGAACCTCATTTCTGGGATGGGTTTCCCACCTGATTTCAGGCCCAAGGGTGCACAAACCCAGCTGTCTTCCTTGGGATGAGAATTTGGGGAAATATTTCATGGAACTCTGCAGGGTTTATACTTAAAAAAAATCACAGAATACCCTGAGCTGGAGAGATCAGCTTTCTCCAAAGATCATCCAAGTCCAACTCCAAGGCAAGATTTTATATTTTTTTTAGATGGTGAATTTGAGGTGGCAGATGCTTCCTGAAATAAATGAAGCCTAAATCATTTTTCGTGGACAAATACTAAAAACCCAACTGAAAAAAAAAATCCCTTGGGGTGTGACCATCAGCAGAGGGCAGATTTTAGTTTCCTGGAAGGAGAGGGAGAAAGGTGTGTGGAAGGGAGGTGTGACACCTCTGTTTGCACACCAGCTCAGCTTTCCATTCCCAGCTCCTTCCCGAGCAGCCAGATTTCCAGCAGTGGTGGGGATTAGCAACAGGAACCTGCACAAAGCCTCCTCCTCCTCCTCGGGTGGTCCCAGCAGGTCCCTGTTCCGTGGTTGGGTGGTTGTTGCCAGCCAGATGCAGGAAAATCCTTTTCCAACCCAAATTTGGTGTTGGGTTCCATTTTCTGAGTGTGTCAGCAGATCTCCCTGGTCCGAGGGGTGTAATCCCACTTCAATCCCGAGGTAACTTTGGCAGCCAGGTCTATTTTCCCCCCATTGCCTTTAATCCATAAAATCTGGATTCTGTGCTCACCTCCCGGGACAGAAAACCTTCCAAGTGCAGATTAAAACCCTCTGTGCACACAAACCCCCCTTGATCCTGAGCCACCTCGGTGTGGAGGGAAGCTCAGGGTGGATTTGGGGGTGGAAATCCTGTCTGTGGGGCCGAGGAAACGGCAGCTCCGCTTCCAGATTAATTTGGCTCTGAGGGGAAAAAAAATGGAGTGAAAGCAAATTTGGGGTAGCTCAGGAGGCTCCAGGTGCTGTGGGGTGGGAGAAGGAAGCCCTGATGTGCTCTGGAACCCCAAGAGCCCCTCTTTGGCACTGGGAGTGAGCCCAGGTGGAACTGGATCATCTTTGGGGTCTCTTCCATCCCAATCCACACTGGGATCTCAGGAATCCTTTCTGTCCAAGGAGCAGCTGCTCCTCCAGCCCCTCCTGCCCACCACCTTACCCAAATCCTCTCCTTCCCTTTGCAGTCCCGACCTCCGCTGTGGCCAGAGGTGGGAATGAAACCCTCTGGATCTTTGGGATCAACACCTCCCAGGCAGGCTCTGCAACCCTTTTTTCACACTAAAACCCGAGCAAGTGCCTCCACTTTGGCTCAGTGGGTTCTCAAACGAGTAACTCAATCCAAAGGCTTTGCTTCGCTCCACATTTTCCACTGCGAGAGACCCCCCTCATAATCCACTGGATATCCATCCTCCTGTGGGCAGCAGAATTCCTAATTTTCCAGAGGTGAAAGGGAAATAAATCAACGTGAAACCAGAGCCAGGGAGCGGGGAAGACACAAAGGAGAGGCTTTGTGCCGTGCTTGTAATGAGGGGGAATCTGTTTTTAAACCATCCCTGATGGTTCACACATATGTCATGGAAAAAGAACTCCTGCAGGAAAAAGCCAGCCCTGGAGCTCCGGGTTATTGGCTGATTATTTGATGTGGAGGGAAATTTGGAATGGTGTGAGCAGGGCCTGGGTGAGGTGGTGACATCAGGGAGTCGGGGTTTGGAGCAGGGGAAAGGCAGCACTGAGGGGAATGGGGAAGGGAATTGGGAATTGGGGAGTGTGGGGAGGCCTGCAGGGGCAAAGTGAAGGCTGGGCAGCCTCAGGATTTGGGATGGTGTGGAGTTGTTGTAGGCTGCACCTCCTCCCCAAGGAGAACTCTGCAGTTTCCCATGGAAAGTCTGGATAACAGCATCGTAGGACATGAAAGAAAGGTGAGAAATTCTAAATATTTCAGAAGGCAAAGAGCATAGAAAAGCTTTATTGTCTAATTCTTACCACCTTTTATAACGTTTTCTGATACAGACTTAACACGATTGGTGAATAGGAACGACACCTCTCTAATCCCATTGGTTAAACCAGAGAAACAGCAAAACACCACCTGGGGAAAGATTGTTTGGAGAGAGGAGAGTTGTTTGCCAAGGTTGTTTTGAGAAAGGATAATTGTTTGCCAAGGTTGTTTTGAGAAAGGATAATTGTTTGCCAAGGTTGTTTTGAGAAGAAGCTTTCTTGAGAAGTTTTCCCTTGGGGAAAAAGTTTAGCAGCTGCTAGCAGGCAGAAATCTCTCAGACCCAGAAATTTCAGGCCCACCTAACAGGGCACTGCTGTGTGTGGGGACAGCAGCCAGGCTGTGGGGACGTCACCTTTGGAAGGTGACAGCAGGACCTGGACAGTGGTGGCACATCCCAGGCTGGGTTACCTGGTGCTCAGAGAGCAGTGGAGGACACGGGGGAACAGGGCTTGGGTTCCTTCCAGCGATCCCTAATGAATGGGATGAGGAAAATGGAGAAAATCTCTTTTTGAGCCTGGCCCGTGGAGCGCAGGGCATTGAGGGCAGCGTTATTCGGGGTACCCCACACACAAAACCAGGGGATTCTTTCAGAATCGCTCCTGGCCCCATCCTGTCCCCATCCCAGCACTATTCAGTGCCAGTTCCAGGGCTGGCACGGCAGGGCACACAATGCCAGCCATTCATTTGGCCCCATTCAGTTTGCACAGGCCCGGGCTGGGCTTTTGTGGGATTTTTCTTTTCCTTTTCATTTTTTTTTTCAAATTTCCACGCTGGACACTGAAGGTCAGGCTGACCCTCTCCTCCTTTATGTAAATACCTCCCACAATGTGCAGGCCATGATTTAATGCAGCTTTCCAGAGGGTCTAAATGAGGTTTTTTGGGATGCTGTCCATGGGATTGAACCTTGCTTGGCACCACCGTGTCACCCTGTCCCACTGCTTTGTCCCTGCATGGAAATTTCTTTTCCTGATTGTCAAGATGAGGCTAAAATTGCAAAATCCCATTTTTTGGTGCTCTCTGAGTTATCCTGCATGAGCATATCCAGGCAAGCAAACGTTTTGAGCAAGGATAAAGAGATTTTTTTTTGGTGAATAGTCTCATTTGCTGCTTCAGAAGCATAATCTGACTTGATGCTTCAATTAGGGAACAAAACCACTCCGTGTGAATGTACCTGAGCCAAATCAGCTCCCGTTGGAAAATAATGGGAAGGAACTGCTGGAAAAACTGCTGCTGAGGGGGTTTTTCACACTGGTGGTTTTGTGAAAGCTCTGGAATAGAGAATAACTAAAAGAAAGGGTAAAAAAAACCCCCAATGTTTGAATTCTGGAGAGGAACCTGAGGGATAGATTTGGGGGTTTTGAGGGATCTCTTGCTATGAAGTCCCTCTCAGGGGGTAGGATTAATTTTATAAACAGATGGAGGGCACCTTGATTAAAAAAATACCTAAAAACTCACTTTTCAAGGATTCCTTTCAAAGTTATCCCCTGGATTTCCAGCAGGAATTTATCCTCTGGAGGGGGAGAAGGAGAAACCAGCTGTTCAGGGACCACACCACAAAGGCCTGGATGTAAAAGCAGCGACAGCACGCGGTGCTTGCGGGGCCTCTATTCTCAGGGCTGTAATTTGCGTGTAGAACGACATAAATGCTGGTTTGGAGCCACCAAACGAGGAGTTTGAAGAAATCACAGAGTGCCAGGCTGCTGTGTGGTCACAGAGGGGGAAAAAATAACTGCAGGGAGTGTTTGGAGGGGCAGGAATCATTCCAAGAGTGCCGCGCTGTCGCGATAGGGCAGGAAATGAACGCGCACTCACGCTGAGGCAAAAAAGAGACAAAAATTATTTGCAAATTCAGAATTTATAGATTTCTAACAGTGACAGCGGGTTGGAGGATGAAATTGTGTTCTTCAATCACACCGATCAAACTAACAGTTCATCAATTCTCTCTCCTTCTAAAAAGGAATGCAAAACAATGCAATATTTGCATGAAAATGCGTGAGAAAATGTCAATACAAAAATATAAACATTAGAAAGCTTAGAAGAACTTTTGAGAACAGAGTGAGGTCGTGCAGATGGAGCAGCCTCTGGAAAGGCTCATTGAGGTCACCTGGGCGGCAGTGCCAGCCTGGATCCACAAACCCTTGGGATCTGCTGTATCCCATAAAATCCCTCTGGAATCTGGCCTAGCTGCCACCTGGACACGCTCCCTCTCCTCCTCCATCTGTCTTGGGGCTGGAAAATTGAGTAGAACGAGGTTTTTTGGGTTTTTTTTCACGGATAGGCAGAAAGGCAAGGAGAACTGCTCATTTTGTGGTGCCTCAGCTGATGTTTTTCCAGTGGCTGCGGGAATTGGGAAGCTCAGAGATGCTCTGGGATTAGCCAGGCCTAGATTCCTTCTAATTTGTGTCTCGTGCTTGCCTCAGCTTCTGGTAGGGACATGAAAGGGGTGGTGGGGACATGAAAGAGATGTTTGGTGCGTGAGCAGATGAGAGCTCACCGCAGACGAGGCTCTGGGATGATTTCTTTTCCCGAGCTGTCTGTTTCCATGATGTTTATGGCAGTTTAATTATCCCGAGCCTCTTTTCCCTGTCACAAGTGATTGAAATCAGCCATCAGATGGGAGAATGGTTGGGACAGACGGACACACCTGTGGCTGTGCAGAGGGATCACCCAGGGCTTGATTTTGGGGGGGAAAACAGCCCCAAAAATGCAGCGCTGTCCTAATGAATTCATGAGAGGAGAGAGTTTCCTCATGGCTGGGTTGAAACCTTCAGTGAAATCACTGCAGGAGGTTTCTGGTGCCCACGAGGTGAATGTTTAGGGATGAAGGGTTGTGAACACAGTGGGCTGCTCCTTTGGTGAAGGAGTTTCACCTCTAGGAAATCCTTACATCATCTCTACTTCAAGTCTGTCCTCTGAGTAGGATCCTTGTAGGGAGAGATCCAGTCCTGCCTGAGCTCCTTGTGGGGCTAAAAATGACCTGGCTGGGACTGGAGCCCCATTAAGGCCCCACACAGGAGAGGTTTGCTAAGGGCCCAGCCCAGGTGTGACCTCAGCCTCTCCCCTTCCCTGGGCCATGCCCCAAACCTGCTCTCCTCCCCTTCCAGCTCTTCTCAGCACTGAAATTTCCTCCTCTCCAGTCAAAACTGGACAGGGGGAACAGCAGATCAGGCTCTCTGCTGCGTTCCTGGGAGTTTGGGAGCAGCCCAAGGAAATGGAGGCACTTTGGGAGGGTTTCTGCAGGCAGGATTTTTACCTTTTTTTTTTCCCTTCTCCCCCTAAAATCGAAGGAACACCTTGCCCAGCAAACTGAGCCAGCAGAGGAATTATTTCTTCCAGCCAGGCCTGGTTTGTGGCATGGATTAATTAGATCCCAATTAGATCCAGGGCAAAGTTTCCAGCCCAGGGCAGTGAGGAGCTCTGGTGACACAGGCCCAGCTCCTGTCCTGCAGGAGGGACAGGAACCTCCCAGAATTACCCAGAGATAAAACCCAGGGTGGTTTTTTCCTCTTTCACTGGTTGAAATCAGCACTGCTTGACACCTGAAGGTGTCCCAAGGACAAAAATCCAGGCTTAGAGACAAATATCCCGCAAAAATCAACCTCAGTCATGGCACCAGAGATGCCTCAGGGTCATCATCACCCAGGGGACACCCAGGGGACACCCAGGCAGGGTGTGGACATTCAGGAACCCCCTCTGAGGGGTGACCCACCACCCAGCTGCTGCTTTAGAGAGAAAACATTCACTTCAGTGGGGTGAAATTCAAACTAGGGTTTAATAAAAACCCGTGCTTTAGGTTCCTGCTTCTCCACATGTGTTTCTGATCTGCTGGGGGGGGCTCAGACCCATCTGCTCAGAGCACACAATTCAAAAAGGAAAGTTTAAAACCGCTCGTTTTGCAAATTGAAAGCCTGACTTTGCTCTCGAGTTTCGTTTTCCCATTGTGATGTTCTCCCTTTATTGGGGTGGAGAGAAAAGTGGGACTGTCAGGGGCTTCTTCTTCCCTTTCTTTCTATTCTTTGCCCTTTAAAAACCTGAACTGTGCCATTATTTTCCTCCTCTTTGCAGAAGAGCTGCAGAAACTTCTATTATTTTTGCCTCTCATATGATTTTTTTGCCTCTCCCATGATTTTTGCCTCCTATGATTTCTGCCTCTCCCATGATTTTTTTGCCTCTCATGTGATTTTTGCCTCTCCCATGGTTTTTGCCTCTCATTATTTTTGCCTTTCCTATGATTTTTTTTGCCTCTCATGTGATTTTTGCCTCTCATGTGATTTTTTTGCCTCTCCCATGATTTTTGTCTCATATTATTTTTGCCTTTCCTATGATTTTTTTGCCTCTCCCATGATTTTTTGCCTCTCATGTGATTTTTGCCTCTCCTATTATTTTTGTGTCTCCCATGATTTTTGCCTCATATTATTTTTGCTTCTCCCATGACTTTTGCTCCCCTTATGATTTTTGCTTTATATTTTTGCTTCTCCCATGATTTTTGCTCCCCTTATGATTTTTGCCTCTCCTACAATTTTTGCCTCTCTTGTGATTTTTGCCTCTCATAATTTTTGCTTCATATTATTTTTGCCTTTCATGTGATTTTTGCCTCTCCCATGATTTTTTGCCTCTCCCATGATTTTTTGCCTCTCCCATGATTTTTTGCCTCATATGATTTTGCCTCATATTATTTTGCCTCTCCCATGATTTTTTCCCTGTGCTAGCACAGTGCTTGCCCAGGGTGTAGAGAAGCAAGGAACATAAAGCCCTTTTGTCCCTGCAGCCCCTCTCCCAGCCCACCCACCCTTCCAGACTGGCACTGCAGAAACCATTCAGCCCCATCCTGCTCGCCGTGGCCAGAACTGATTGTTTTGCACCCAAAAAACCCCGGGAGATAAATTGTGGTTTGTTCAGCAGACATAAATATATAAAAATAGCCAAGCAGAGTGGCCGAGCAGGTTGTTGATTTAAGGATATCTCTCTCTGGGTGTTTTTAGCAGCTTTATTATTATTTTTTTTAAGGCTCCTTGGCTGCCTTTTCCCTTTCCTGCAGTCTCCACTGCTTGGCTGCTTTTCTCTGGCTGCACCTCCCCATCCCACAGAGGAGCTGGTAGGTTTGGTGAGGACAAATCCACTTTTAAGAAGGACCTGGCTGAGCAGGAATGGAAGTGAAAACCCAAACCCTGCCAATCTTTGCTCCCAAATGGCAGCAGTGGCGATGCCACCAGGCTCCCAGGGCTGATGTCAGGCAGGAGGAAAAACAGAAGCCACTGAATCGTTTTTCCTGGGGGTGAGTCCTGCTCTCTGGTGTAACTCCCTGCAACAAATTCTAAAAAACAAAATGCTAAAAAAAACACTAAAAAACCCCATTTTAGTGCTAAGGGGAGCACAGAGCTCACACCTGGTGGTTTGGAGCCCCAGACATGAGTCAGGACAGCTGGGAGGGACCTGCCTGGCCCAGGATGCAGGGACAGGGCACTCAAACCTCACCCCACTTGTGTTCCCTACCTTAAATCCCATTTTCTACAGCAAATCCTGGCTGTGGCTCTGGTGCAGCCTGGCTCTGTCCCCCCGTGCCAGGCTGGGGCAGGGCTGGGTGGGACAGCCCTGCTGAGGGATGCTGTGCCCTTCCCAGCTTGGAAAACCCCAAAAAAACCCTGCAGAACTGCACTGCTAGGATGGCTTTGTAGGTTTTCAGCTTTCTGTGTCCCTGTTTTCTGAGCTGCCTCTGCCTCCAGGGTTGTTCTGCTCTCTGCCCCCAAGTTCTTGAATCTTAATTAAATGGCATGTTGCTAATTTGCCTGAGCTGGGGTTTTTCCCACTTTTTTGGTCAAATTTTCCACAAAAACTCATTCTCCAAGGTCTGGGCATTGACAGAGGGCTGGAGATGATGGATTGACTTGGAATTAATGCTCATTTCTGCATCAGGGTAAGGGTAACACAGTGCAGGTAACGCTGCATCCCAGCACTGCAGCCCCTCAGGCAGGGAGGGCCGAGCTGAGGAAGGTGAAATACAAATCCTGAAGCACCCCCAGAGTTTTTGGGGGATCTTCAAAGAGGTGATTGGGTGTGTCTGAGAGGATGGAGGCCTCAGGTGAAGCAGATTTGGGTGAGAAAGGGAGTCTGGAGCTGGGCCTGGGCTCTTTCCCCATCATTAAATTCCCATTTGAGCTGGGTCAGCTTTTTGCACCTTTTCTGTTCTCTGTGGGGCAGGAGGTGACGCTGGGTGGAGCAGGGGACTGCAGAGAGCAAAGGGGTTTGGGGCTATCAGGATTTGCTTCCAGGATTCCAGGGAAAGCAGCAGGAAAGAGATTGCTGGGATAAACAAACAGGAAAGAGATTGCTGGGATAGACAGACACACCTGTGGCTGCACGAAAGGATCACCCAGGGCTTGATTTTAGAAGGGAAAAAAAGCCCAAAAAATGCAGTCAAAAAAATTTGACAAACTTGGGAAGGGAAGAAAACCTTTCCCCCACTGAGGGTGGGAAGCTGGGAGGTGGCTGGAGAGCAACATAAATAATCCCTGCCATGCTGAATCCTGGGGGTGCTGCCTTTGGGAATGAGCTCTGAGATCCCCAAAAAAGGACTCTGGCATCAGCCCTGGCTGCACAGCTGCCCAGAGGGTGCTCGGGCCTGCTGGGGAGTGTTTGCTTTAGGGCAGGGGTGATTTGGGTTATCTGGGATTGGGATGGGAAGCGCCCACCTGGAAATGAACCTTGTGCTGGTTGGTGCCTCCTGCCCTGCCAGGGAGCCCTTGGCTGGTGTTGGGGTGTTGGCAGAGCGACAGCTTCTCCAGGAGAGCTTTCCTGAATTAGCAAAGCCATCTGGCTTTTGTTCCCCTTCTGAGGGAATGGTTTGTCCTTCCCGCCCAGTGAGGAGTCCTTGCTAAAACTGCGCCACAGTCGGGTTTGGGATAGCACACAGACAGACCTAAAGTGTTCTGTGGGCTCTGCAAGCAGCTCTTTGCTCCAAAAAACCTCTTAATTTTAAGGCATGAGTCTTAATTTAATTTTAAACAACAGCTGCTGAGCCAGGGATCCAGCAGTTATGGGTGGAAGAAAAGGATTTGGTGTTGGGGCAGGGCTGGGGACAGTCCCAGGGTTCAGGGAAAAGGTGACAAGGAGGGGACCACCCTTCCCTGCCCCGTTCCCTCAAACCCAGCAGGAACATCAAGTTCATTTACCCTCGTATGATGGGAAATTGTCTTCCTCCCTGGGGCTGTAAAACAGAAAGGTTGAGAAATTACCAGAGAGGTTAATTAGCACCGAGCCCGAGGGCTGATCCTCCTCCTGCTGCTGTGCTCAGGGACTGAGGCTCGTGGGTGGGATAATTGTGTGCCTGTGCTCTGCACGTCTCAGGGATGTCCTGGCTGATGTGGGGCTGCAGCACTGCACTGAGAGGTTTCTTGGGGTTCCTCTCGGTTCTTGGGCTGATAAAACCCCCAAGATGTTTGTTAAAAGTCCTTGTCCCAAGCCCCGGTGCCAGAAGAGAGTGTTGGGATGTGCCAGTTCAGGTTCTCAGGGTTGTTTATTGTTTCTGATCTGGTACATCTTGTTCTCACCCACCTTGGGTGCTGCTACAGTGTGGTCATCACTGACTGACCACCCCGAGGGCAGTTGTAACTTTTTATACCAAATATTCCGTGCTCTGTGTTAATAGTGAGATACCAACACCCATCACCTGTGTCAGACACTGCACTGCTGTGCTAAACCAACCCAAAAGTGCCACCACCACAGCAGAAGATGGAGGGCAAGAAGGAGAAGGACAGGGGCACACCCAGATTCCTCCATCTTGCCTCCTTGAACCTCCTTTATGAACCCCAAAATTCTCCATTAACATCTGGTAATAAGCTAATTATTACTCTAATCAAACTCTTGTGGTTTGTAATTCTTCATACAAGGTTGGTAACCGCTCCCATGGGCTAAAATCGAAGGCATTGGTATTTTTGACTTTGTGCCAGGGTCTCTGGACCCCCTGCCAGGGCCTTGGACCATCCAGGGCAGCCAGAGAGATGTCCTGGGTTCTGATAGTCCCCACACAGAGATGAGGTGAAAAGGAGAAAATTTTCCCAGCCCTCAAGAGGGTTTGGAGCCACATTCAGCTCTGGTGACACTTTGCTTAATTAAACCTGTTTTTTTTCCAAAAAAGGCTGGGCAGAGGCTCCTCCCTGAGCACCCAAAGCAGCAGGAGCTGCTCTTGTGGTCACCCCAGAGCAGAGCAGAGCAGCCCCATCCAACCCTGCAGCCCCTCTGAGCAGGATGGGGACACAAACCTCCCTCTGCATTCAGCCAAACCTCCAGGAATTTGTAGCTGAGTCACGGCTGTGTGCGAGTCAAACCTTTATTTAAAATTTTTAATTTATTATTATTTAGCCCAACTTTCAACCACTGCCCTCCCATTTTGTAGTGCAGCAGCTCTGGGAGCCCAAAGGAGACTCTTGAGGTGCTCTGTCTGGTGGGGTCACTCCTGTCCCTGGCTGGCCAGGAGAGGGCTCAGGATGTGGGGACAGGGACTGGGGAGGGTGATGAGACTTTTTTAACCCCATTCCTGCAGTTTTGCTGCTTTCTGGAGCTGCTGTGTTTAAAGGAGGGACTCTGGGATGCTCTGAGCACCTCCAGCACCTCTGATTTTTGGGGTTTCCATGTGGCAGAACCGGGTGGTGATTCCTGGGCCCCTCTTTGCTGTTGTCACTGATTTTTTGCTCCAGGCTGGAGCTGGAGAATCCACGGGAAGTGCCGGTGACGGGATTTATCAAGTGGAACATCTGAGGGCTGCCAGGCTGGCTCCTAACAGGGATTAGGGGGTTTGGAGGCTGAGCTTCCACTTCATCCCAGAGCTGCACTGAACCCCTGCCCTGTTCAGCCTCAGGTTTGGGGTTGTGGAGCCAGGGAGTTTGTCAGGATAAACCCCAACGATTCCTAAGAATCGTGAGGAGTTTTTGTGTGCTGTTGTTCACCCTGGGCCTGTGTTCAGCCAGTTTAAATGCAGGAGTTTCCACAAGCACATCCAGCAGGATTTACTCTTAGGGATGCTGGATCTCAGATTTTTGGGGTGATGCCCTAACCCCAGCCCAGTTAACGATCACTGAAGAATCCCAGGATTTAGGGAGCTGCTGCCAGTGCCAGATGAAGTCACTCTCATCCTCCTCTCCAGCTGTTTTCTTTTCTTTTTTTCACTGAACCACAACGATTCCTTCCAGTTCCTGAAGCTGATGTCATTGGAAGTGATGTGACATTTCTTTTTTGCATGCATATAGAATAAGCGTTAAAAAATGCTCCAGAAAGAGCTTTTCCAGCCTTGTCTGGGAGCTGGCTGGGGAGTTGAGTTAAACTGGCTTTGATGGAACTTAATCCATAAAGCAAATGAGTCATCAGGCATAAATGGCTTTACCATAAATGTCAGGCAGATCCTCACTGCTCCTGACAGTTCGCACTTCCATCTGTCTGGTGGAGCGAATGAAACCCTCACAGCTCCCAGTCCTGCTCAGAAATGTGCTGTCCTGCCTCTTCTTCTTCACCAGAAGTTTTAGGAATAAAGGCCAAAATGTGATTTATCTACTTTTTTAAACACTGCCTCTCCTAATGGCGTTGTTTAAAATCGAATTAAAATGAAAAAGCTGTTGTTTAAAATTAAATTAGGATGCATGCCTTAAACTTAAGAAGTTTTTTGGAGCAAAGGGCTGCTTGCAGAGCCCGCAGATATCCTAATTGTGGTTATGTGCAGGGAAAAAAATGAATCTACTTTTTTATTCTCTGCTTCAATTTTTTTTGGTTAAACCAGCAAAACAGAGCTCAGCCTCTGGATGCTCAGTCACTGGAGAACTTCCTTGAACTTTGTGCCCAACTCATTGCCAGACCAAAAAATAACTTCACCCTCTGTGTGGGTGGCTGGAGGACGCTGCTGGTGACTTCTACAAGTGACACCAGAGTGTTTGTCTTGCTCCCTGACTGAAATAACTCATTAATTGAAAATGAGTCTCTGATTTGGCTGGTCAGGTCTCTAAACCACTTCACTGGTGCATTTTTAAGTTGTCTCTCTTGGAAATCCCTGTCCCACACAGAGCTGTGTGTGGGGATCAATGGGATCTTCGTCAGCACTGCAAAAACCCAGCTGGGAAGGGGATTTTGGGGTGGTTTGTGACCAAAACAGGGAAACAAACGGACTCTTGAGGCAGGAATGGGAGCAGGGCTGGCTCCCCTTCACCAGCCAGGATCCCTGGGCACAATTTATTAGCAGCAACACACTCGAGAGGACACAAAAGGCTCGCGAACCTCCCAGGGCGGCTCGCTCTATTTAAAGTCGGCTTTTTAAATCACAGAAACGGGGGCTCCTGACAGCAGAGCTTTGTGCAGCTTTTGTGAGGTGCAGATAGTGGGGCTTTTTATTGCGGCCTAAATTAGCCCATTTCATTGTTTGGCGCTGAGGGATGAGGTCAATTGACTGGGAATCTTGCTAACAAGGTTTTTTTTAACTCCTGTCTGCTTTTTACAAGTGTTAGCACGGGGTATCCCCCGGCGCTGGGCGCTCGCTGGGAATGAAACAAAGATGAACACGCTGAGCTCTCCTCCTTCCCCTCCCCTGAGCTGCTCAACCTGGCTCTGGTGCTCCCTTGGGCTCTCACCCATCCCAAATTTGGGAGTTCTGGCTGGATAAAGGACGAGGATGAACTTGGGGCAGGGTGAGTGATTGGGTTTGAAAAGGCGAGGGGGAGCAGCAGCCTGTGGAGCGACGCTGGTGGAGCGTGGTGAGCTCTGACAGAGCCGTCTGATGCTCTTCCCCGGCGCTCCCCGCATCCCAAATTTATTCAGTTACGCACTGATTTCCCCAAGTTCTTGACCCGGAATGAGCAGGAAGCTTCTTCTCCTGCTCAGCCTCCCCCGTCTTGCTCAGCAGAAGCTGTGGGGCCCACGCTGCCCCTTGGTGTGTTCTGTTTTCTGCTGTGGCATCAAGGGAAATATAGGTTGGACATCAGGAAAAAGTTTTTTACAGAAAGAGTGATAAAGTACTGGAATTGCCTGCCCGGAGAGGTGGTGGAGTCACCATCCCTGGATGTGTTTAATAAAAGCCTGGATGTGGCACTCAGTGCCATGGTTGAGTTGAGGTGTTGGGGCTGGGTTAGACTTGATGATCTTGAAGGTCTCTTCCAACCTAGAAATTCTGTGATTCCAGGGATTTGCAGGTGGGGTTTTTTTTCCCATATTCTCCAAGGCTGAGGATGCCCAAGCTCCTGCAGGGAAGCAGGATGCGTTCAAAGTTCTGTCCCCGTGCATACCTCAGGAGCTGCCATCAGCTGAGACTAAAAACAAACCCAGCTTTAGCAAATTCTCTTCTGCTTAACCTTTGGCACTGCGTTCAGCCAAGATGCCTTTCCTTGCTTTATCTGCTCCTTGAGGAAACGCAGCTCCAGCCCTGGTCACTTACGGGCTGCAGCCTATCAGCTCTCCATGAGGTGTAAATCCAACCTTATCAGGGAGAAAAAGCTTTTTCAGCCTCTCCTGCCTCTTGGAGACAAATCCCAGGTCTGCTTTGGGGCTGGTTTATTTCAGCTTATCCCAACAATGCCAGGCACTTCCCATATTCCCATGGAAAACGGGGAGCTCTGAGCACCTGAGGGAGAGAAGGGCACAAATGGCTCAGCTGAGGTGTCAGCAAGGGGTGGCGAAGGTCCTGGGGGCAGAAATAGCAGCTGGAAAGGTTTTCACATTTCCTTGGCCGGGTTGGGTATTCCCTGCTGGAGGGAATTCCAAAGGAACAGGTTTGGAGCTCTGGAGTGCCTGTGGAGACAGGGATGGTGATTTAATTGACAGCCTGGGTAACCCCATAACACCCCCAGTGCCCCTGCCCAGGGCTGGGGATGTCCTGAAGGTCCCACCAGGCCCAGTTCCCCCGTGGGTGCCACGGGCAGGTGGTGGCCAGAGCTGCCTGGAAAAGGGAAATGTTCTACGAGGCGAAAAATTTGGGATTTTTTTATTTTCCCAATGCTCCAAGCCCAGTTTTGGTGGTTATGCTGCAAAAGAAAAAGCTGGAATAGCAATGGCAGGACTGGATTAATAATAAAAAAAAAAGGAGAAAAAAAGAAAAGGGAAAGGGAAGGAAAGATGTTTCTTGTTTTAAAAATGGAAAATTGAAACGCACTCCGCAGACGTTTCTGTGAATTTTGTAAAGGTTATTCGCTGGAAACAATGACTAATGAGCTTCAACAAATGCTCCTTGAAGGGTGACTCGGGTAGGGCTGAGAGGTGCCCAGATGTTCATGAGCTGCTGCGGGGAGGGCAGTGACAACCTGGGAATGTTGCAGGGAGCTCCAGGCAGCTCCGAGCTGCTCCTTCCCCCCCGTGCTGATGTGTCCAGGGCTCCTGGCAACCTCCTTTCCCCATGGATCTCTGCCCAAAATGTGAACAGCATTCCTTTTTTTGGGGGGGAAGTCAGTGGGACACGTCTGTGACCCGGCAACACCAAGGCAGATTTGGCCCCTAATTTCAAAAATATCCTTTTCCACAGGGCTGTTTGCCAGCCTGGCCAGGCTCCCTTCGGAGCTTCTGGTTCCTATTACTGCCCAAATCATCCTCCCAGTTTTGCTGTAATGCTCCTGCTTTTCCCCCTGATGCTTTAGCCATGTTTGTCTATTATTAAATGCGAATTAATTTTTTTTTTCCCCTCCCCTAATTAAAGTATCAGCTCCAAGCATCCAAGTAGTAAAGTCTTATGTAACTGTCTGCTGAATGAACTGGATTTTGGCATCGTGCTTGAGCGGCGTGGTGGCTCTTCAGGAAACTCCAGAGCAATTTCTGCTCTGACCTTCGGGCTGTGGCTGCTTCAGGGAGCAGCTGCTCCATTAACCAGCCCTGCTGCCTAATGAGCTTCCTCTGCACCTGGTTTTCAGTAACAACAAAAAAAAAAATCCTCCCTTTGGCTCTTTTCTGGGTTTATCAGATGCATTTCTGATCTCTCGGCGTGTCTGCTGCGGGTGGAACGGCGAGGCGAGGCAAGATGTGAAAAAAAGGAGGGAGTAGATGTGAGAGCAGCTGGTGGGGTGGGAGAAGCAGAGAAGTTTTGAGGCAAATAAGCAGCTTTTGGGACTGGACAGGGTGACTCTGCAGCCCTGCACAGGACCAGGTGGAAAGGAGTTGTTTTATTGCTGATTTGGGGGGTACAAAGTTGTTTTCTCTGATTTTTCATACACCTGCCTTGCTTGGGGCTGTCAGTGCTGTGGTACTGGGTGATTTTTCTTTTGGGGAGGTGGATTTGGGGCTGGGGATGATGAAGCACAACGGGCTCAACCTCCTGGAGCAGCCCAAGAGAAGCAGCTGCTCCCTGAACATGGAGATTTTCTCCTGGCTCACCTCAGAGGATGTACCCGTGTCAGGAAGGTGGCCCTGCCACACGTTTTGCTTTCCATTTCTTTGTGTTTGTGGCTTGATTGCAGCCTTTGTGCAGTCCTGACCCTCTGTGCTCCCCTCCCTGCAGGGTGACATCCAGCAGCTCCTGATCGTGGCCGACCCGCGGGCAGCCCTGGAGTACTGTGAACACTACAGCCCCGACTGTGACACCGCCATCCCCGACGCCCCCCAGTCCCAGGACCCCAACCCGGATGAATACGTGAGTCTCTGGAGATGGTTTGGGGCAGAATCACCAATATTTGGGTTTATATCACCCTCACCAACACGTGGCTCCTTCCTCCCGCTCGGCTCCCCCGCGACGCGTCTCCAACGTCCAAGGCAGAGCTTGTTTTTAGGATTTGCAGGTTCTGGGCTTGGCTCTTGGGAGTTTTCCTTCTTTCTGAGCTCCTCCCATTTCCAAAGACTGAAAGGAACATCCTCTTGGAGCTCAGAGACACAGGAGAGACAACGTGAGCCAAGTTGGATTATTGACCTTCCCTGGCAGCCCCAGTCCAGACCAGCACCTGTTTCTAAATTTCAATTTATGCTGTTGGGCTTGTAAAAGGATTAAACAATCCTTTCTCAATATTCTACGAAACAACAGGTGTTAAAGGAGGGAGAACCGTTTTTCCCTGGATTTGCTTTGAATTTCATTTTGGCAAAAATGCTCCCAAGTCATCCCAAGGAGCTGCTGTGCCCAACAGTTTTTGTATGAAGGGTTCACCCCAGGCCTTCACTTTAAAAAAAAGGAAATAGATAAAAAATACTGGGGCAGGATGCATTTGCATGGTTGCCCAATCAAAAATGTCTGGCTGTGGCTGATTTTTAATGAGCATGACCTGAATTTTGCCCTTTTTAAAGAGGTCTCAGCTCGCTGCAGTTGCTGTCTGGCATCCTGAGCCACTCTCTGGGGCTGATTTGCTTTCAGCTGAGCCCAGACCTGGAGGGTCAGGGAATCCCCATGAACCAATAATGCCATCAGCCCTCCCGAGTTTATCTTTGGGATTAAATTAATCCAGCACCTAAGCAGGGCTTTGGGATGCCCACGGCGAGGCGCAGCCCCGGGGAAAGCACGGCGACCGCTCCGCCAGCGCTTCTGGAGAAACAATAAATGAGACAAATAAAACAGCACTTTGGGTGGAAATCTGTG
Organism: Acrocephalus scirpaceus scirpaceus; assembly: GCA_910950805.1. Classification (NCBI taxonomy): domain Eukaryota; kingdom Metazoa; phylum Chordata; class Aves; order Passeriformes; family Sylviidae; genus Acrocephalus; species Acrocephalus scirpaceus. Next base: position 3,321,806 of record OU383790.1, on the reverse strand, counting down.
GCAGCAGCAAAATAAAACTCCACTTTTGGAGCCAGCAGTCCGACAAGAGCTGGCTTGTCCCGAGGCTGCGTTGCTCTGTGTAGGAACAACTCCTCCACGCGCCGGCTGCCAGGGAGAGCTGGGCTGGCAGGGAGCGGGGCCGTGCCCGGCTGGAACCAGCGCCTCTGTTTGGGTTTCCTCACTGATGCCTTGTGGAAAAGGCTGCGAGGATGTGCCTGGCCAAGCCCTCCTGCCTGCAGGGTGCAGGGTGGACGGGCAGTCACAGGGATGCTGTTGGTGTGGGAATGGTGTTGGGGTGGCTGCGGGGCTCACGGGTTTTCTGCCCCTCTCTCAGAGGAGCAGGTGGGGCAGATCTGGGAAGTTTCAGTAATCTGAAGGTAAAAAATGTCATAGAGTGTCACACTGTGACACAAAATGAACACACAATACAGGCTCAGTCGCCCAAGGCAAAAAGAGAGCTTTATTTACAGTTTTTCAGAATTTATAGATTTTCTAAAGTGAGAGTGGATTGGAGGATGAAATTCCTCCTCTAAACCACACTGGCCAGGTGAACAATTTCTGTCAATTTTCTCCTCCTCCAAGAAGGAATGTGGAGAACACGTAATGTTTTGGTAAAAAGTGTGGGAACTCTTGACTCCAAGAATGTAAACATCAGAAGGCTTCAAAAACCAAAGCAACAATAGGGTCACTGGTTTGGGTTGGAAGGGTCTTAAAAGTTATCAAATTCCAGCCCCTTGCCATGGGCAGGGACACCTATCCCAGGTTACTCCATGTCCAGCCTGGCCTTGGACACCTCCAGGGATGAGGCAGCCACAGCTGCTCTGGGTGACCCATTGAAAGCTTCCCTGCCTTCCCAAGGGAGAATTTCTCCCAAATATCCCGTCTCAGCTTGCAGTGTGAGGCTGTGATGTCCAAAGGAGCTGGCAGGGACATTTCCTCATTTCCTGCTTCCCCTCCTCTCCTTGCAGTACACGGACGGGGAGGGAGAAGGTGACACTTACTACTACGAGTACCCCTACTACGAGGACGTGGGCGAAGCTGCCAAACCAGAAACCCCCACCACCAAACCCGGCCCTCCCACAGTGGCTGCTGGAGAGAAACCCGAAACCAAGCAGGTACCGAGGCGGGTCCTGGCAGGGGTGAAGGTGGTGAACTTCATAGAAGGGGAGGATGATGCAGGATGTTTTTGTTTCTCTGATTGCAGTGTTTTATTTCCCACAACAGGATAATCCAGCTCCCACAGCACCCCCTGAGAGAGGGAACCCCGGGAAGCAGCCCAAGGAGGATGGAGCAGTGGACGATCCCCTGGTGGATGAGTACAACTACGAGACCATCAACGAGGAGTATTTTACCCCCATGCCCTACGAGGATCTCAACTACAACGAGGAAATCGATCCCCAGGGCGGCCTCACTGAAAATGCAGTGGAAGCTGAACTCCCCACGAGCACTGTCATCACCTACAATGAAACTGATGTAATTTCAATTCATTAATTTTAATTTTTTTCCTTTTTTTTTTTTTTTTTTTTTAATTAATTCTGCTGTTTCATAGCCCTGGAAGCAAAGGAGACAGGAGCAGCCAGATGGTAAATCCATAAGTGGTTCAGGCAGCTGCAGGGAGAGGAAGTTTCTTGTAAAATGTTTTCACTCCAGATTTTTCAGGGTGGGGAATGCAGATATTTAGAATTTGGTTAAGGATTATTCCCTGGAAAAAGCCGCTGGTATTGACATCTGCATTTCCTCGGGTGAAGTGCTTGTCTGACAAAAAGAGAAATGAGGGTTGCAGTTAAAATCTCAGTAAAAGCCTTTTATCCCAAAGATATTAATATAAATCCTTAAAATGTTGATTTGCTGGAGAACATCAATATTTTTCATTTTGTCATTTGCACTGAAAAACATCTTTTTTTTTTTTTAAAAAAAACCCCAACATTTCTACACTGGGACAAAGCCTTGATTCCAAAACTGCTGCGTCCATCTGGTGTGACCCCCCTTTATTCTGTGCTGGAATCAGCCCAGACCCCACAGCTTTTTCTGCTGGAATATTTAACTTTTACCTCCCCACCCTTCAACATCCTTCAGCTGAAACGCTGCACTCGAGGCTCTCCCATGCTTAAGACTTGCCCAGTTCTTGCTTTTGGTGTTGATGCTGAAATAGGTGAACGTTGGTGAGACTGAGATGGATTTTTGAGGAGCTGGGTGCTGTAGAGATCACAGAGCAAGGAAATAATGACATTAAATGGGCAAATCCTTCATTTGGAGGAGCAGCAGCAAGGGGATCAATGGTGGGACAACATGGAATTGTTCTCTGAGCAACCTGCTCTAGTGGAAGATGTCCCTGCCCATGGCAAGGAACTGGATGAGCTTTAAAGTCCTTCCAGCCCACACCATCCCATGTTTCTGTAATGCCTCCAAATCCCATCCCAATTCCCAGGAAGTGCTCAGGGCTGCTTTGTCCAGTGGAGAATTATTTCTTGTGGGGCTGTCACAATTCAAGGCTGGAAAAAGAGACAGCAAAGAGCTGGCCAGGATCCCTGGAGCTGGAAATTTGAGGGAAAAGGTGTCAGGGGAAGTGTCCAAGTGAAGATCTGAGCTGCTGGAGCGAGGCAGGTGCAGATCCTGCTCCAAGGGCCAGGGGGATCCAGTCCAGCCAAAATGTGGTGGAGGAGGTTGGAGAGCCCAAAAGATGCACAGGGAGAAAAGGAAAAGGCTCCAGGAATGGAGGGAGCCAACCTGAGGGAACCCAAGGATGGGAAAGTTTTCCGTCTCCTGACCAAGAGCCAGAAAACTTTGGCCAAGCTTGGACTTGCTAAGAGGGAGGAATTAAAGATTGGATAGAGGGGCCCTAAATAAAAAAGTGGAAGAGGAAGGAGGAGGCTTCAAGGGCCACTTTAGTTGTAAAAGGAAAGGAAATAGAGGAGGAAAGTTCAGGCAGGGAACTGATATTTATTCCAAATATCATCTTTCCATGCAAATAGACCTGAGGACCTCAATTAAAATACCCAACCTGAAGTTTTTGATATTCATTTCATGCTCCAAACCCTTAGAGCCAGATGAGATTTTTTTAGATTAGGGTTTTAAGGTTTCAAAGAGCAAAACCAGGTGAAATATTTCAGCCAGGATAAAAGGGGAGTGTGATTGCAACAGATCCACTTGAACCAGCCCAAAGGAAAAATAATCCTGACTTTTCAAAGTCTCCTAATTGGATAATTGCCAAACTGTAATTTCTGCCAAGGCCAGTTGGTGTTTGCAGAGGTAAGAGAAGGTGGGGTGGTGATTGTCTTAGTTCTAGGCTCAGTCTTAGTTTAAAACCTCCTGGATTTAGACCCAGATGCTCATTTTTATGAGTTCTGAGCAGTTTTGGCACAGAGAGAAGTCTGGAAGTTGTGATGGCACCGAAGCGACTTTGAATTCATAGTAGTGAGGAGCTGTTTCTCCAGGAAGCACTGGAAATAATTCAATTCCTGGACTAGTCTGGTCATCACCTGGCTAGGAAAGAAACCAAATAAATTTGGTTAGCACACGTTGTTCTTTGCAGGGGTGCCAAGGGGCTGTGCCTGCCAGGCCGCTGGGAGCACGGAGATATGGAGAGCAGCAAGGAAATTCTGAGCCTTGTCTGGATGTCCTTGCCGTGCTCCGTGGCATCTGAAAGGATTCAGAGAGGATTCAGGGTCTGAGGCGTCAGATTTGTAACGAAATTTCTGCTCCTGGGATGAGCCCAGGCGCGGATTGGATCCCAGACTAAACAAACAGGAGGTTTTTGCACAGAAGTGAACTCGGGTTTTTTCCACATTTCCTGCCGTAATTGGACACCCAGGGTGACACATCGCGGGCTTGGTGCGCGTCTGAAATCTGGGAACGGATGTGGGGCTCCTTGGGCTTGATAATCCAGAGCCTCCAACGCCGAGGCTGTGAGAGATGAGGAGGATTTGGAGCTCGAAGCTGCCATTACCTCTATCTTCAGGCATTTGGAGTTTGCAGGATCCTCCTGACATGAGGATTTGTGCTGTGTTTTGTTTTCCTCACTCAGACTTTTCTACTCACAGCGTTTTACTGGGGATCAGTGAAGAAATCCCAGGGAAAGCCAGGGTGTGTATTTGACACGAAGCTTCTCCCATCTGTCTTCCCGCTGTTGGAGACTTAAAAATTCCAGAATTTAACTTTTCCCCAGGGTTTTTCCCTTGTCACTACTATTATAAATCATCCTCATTTTTGCCAAAAATCAGGGATTTATTAGAATTTTTAATATCCTTAATAAATCAGGGAATTATTAAAAACCTTAATATAACAACACACAAAATTAACACATATTAACACATTAACACATATTTCAGCACGGACAGAATTCCAGCCTGACCCTTTGCTGCTCTTTCCTCTCCAGGCAGGTCAAGGAGGGGATGACCTGGATAAAGATTTCACCGAGGAAACCATCAAGGAATACGATGGGAATTATTATGACAATTATTACGACCGGACGGCCTCTCCCGACATCGGCCCCGGCATGCCGGCCAACCAGGACACCATCTACGAAGGGGTGAGAGAGTTTCTGCTCCATCCAGGGAAGTTCTGCATCAAATTCTGTTGAATGACCAAATTCTGTTGGTCCTTCTGTAATTTAGAGCAGAATTAGCACAAAAAATCCAAGGATTCACCCAGCTGCAGGTTATATTTAAACACGGAGCTGCACGGGGTGTTTCCTGTAGGAACCACAGCGGGGTTGTGCCAGGATCTCCTGTTCCTGCTGGTATTGGTGGTGGTGGTGGTGATTGTGATGGCCATGTCCTCTCTGACTGTCTGGCTTTGTGTCCCACAGATCGGTGGCCCCCGGGGTGAGAAGGGGCAGAAGGGAGAACCTGCCATTATTGAGCCGGTAAGGAGCACCTGAGTTTGGGGGTTTTTTTGGTTTTTCCCCTCATGGAAGGGTCAGAAGGGGGATTGTGACATTATTGAGCTGTTAAGGAGCACCTGAATTTGGGGTTTTGTTGAGTTTTTTTTTCCCTCATTGAAAGGGCAGAAGGGAGAACCTGCCATTATTGAGCTGGTAAGGAGCAGCTGAGTTTGGGGTTTTTTTTTGTTTTTTCCCCCACCCATTGAAGGGGCAGAAAGGGGATCCTGCCATTATTGAGCCAGGAAGGAGCACCTGAGTTTGGGATTTTGTTGGGGTTTTTCCCTGTTGAAGGGGCAGAAGGAAGAACCTGCCATTATTGGGCCAGTAAGGAGCACCTGAGTTTGGGGTTTTTTTTGGTTTTTCCCCCATTGAAAGGGCAGAAGGGAGAACCTGCCATTATTGAGCTGGTAAGGAGCACCTGAGTTTGGGGTTTTGTTGGTTTTTTTTCCCCGCACCCATGGAAAAAGAATTTGTTCTCAGTGGGACATCTGGGAGGAAAATTCCCATGAAGGAATTCCCTGGTTCATTTAATCTAAAACACTGTAATTATATAATTTTTTAAAAAAAGCTTCAAGGAGCGACCTAAATTGTGCAGGAAGTGCAAGAATTCCCATGAAATCTCTCATTTAGCAAAATAAAACCTCGGGCTGAAGCGTTAGGCAGGGGGCAGGTCTCATCCCTCAGGAGTTTGGGAGTGCCCCTGGAGCACCCAGCTCCTATCCTGCCCTGAACTCCCAGCTTGGGGCTGCCTTTAATGGGGCCACCAATGGGTTCATCCCAGTGGGAATAAAAGGGATTAGAATAAAATAAATCCCTGCACAGACGTGGGGAGAGGTTTGCTCCTGCACCAACTCCACAGCCCCACCAGCCTTTCCTTCGTGTCCTCCCTGGGGTGGAACCTTTGTATTTCTGGGTGTCTTGGTTTGGAAAGAGAGTTGTCTGCCAGGGAAAGCTGGAGCTTCTCTTGGAATGGGGAATGTCATCCCCCTCTCCTCTAAATTATTATAATTTTGCAATTAGGGGCTTTCAGGCAAAGATGTGGGAATAGGAGGAACAGTTCTTTAATAGGAATAAACAACAACAAACCAAAATTCAAATGCAGTAGTACAAAGACAAGCAAGCAAAACAAAAGTCCTGGAAAAACCCTGACAGAGTCAGGGATACGACCTGACCCCCTGTTGGTCAGGGTGTTGGGAGCAGCCCAAATAAATCCCAGATGAGTTCTGTGGGGTACAGATAATGGAGTAGGAAAAGTCCAGTGGTGGCGAGATGGGTCTGGTCTGCCTCTGGTGGAAAAACCAGATTCCAGCTGTTCCTGAGCCTCAGTTTTTTTCCAGGTGGGAATGGTTGGCTCCGCCCACACTGGGTGGAGCATCTCCCAATGGGATGATGTCATGTGTGATGTCATTGGTGAGCCTTCATGGTCCATTATCAGCAGATATCCCTGATGATGTCATGTGTGATGTCATTGGTGAGCCTGCATGGCCCATTATCAGCAGATCTCCCCTGGAGGATGGACGGGTGGTGACAGAGATAACAAACCCTGCCCCAGAGATAACAAACCCTGCCCCACCTGGCTTTAACAGCTGGGCCATTATCAGAAGGCATCTGCCCCCTCTCCCTGGAGTTTCCAGAGATAAAGAAATCTCTGCTTTTACAAATGAAATAGAACACAAATCTCTTGGCCACCCAACCCATGACACTGGCCTGATTTTGAGCTTGGTTTTCCTCCTGAGGAACAATTCTGAGCCGTCTGTGCCCTCTGCATCCCGCCAGAGCTGTGGGTGCCCAGCACAGCACCCCGGGGTGGGGAAGGAGCCCGGGGAGGCTCAGGGGCTCCAGCCAGCAGAGCGAGATGCTCTCGGATAATTCCCATTTTCCCCCCTCTCTGCGTGCCAGGTCTACCCATTAATAGGGCTTGATCGGGAAGGGTTACTGGTTAAACTGGGAGCACTGGGAAGGGCTAAGAGGAATCCCTGCGGGAGGAACTGGAATCACTAGGGGTGAGCTGGAAGCACTGGGAAGGAGGAAAGGGGGAAACTGAGGTTACTGGGAGCACTGGGATTGGCTAAGAGGGGGGCATTGGCATTACTGGGAGCTCCAGGGCATTACTGGGAGCACTGGGAAGGGTTACTGGGGATAACTGGGGAGTGGGGACAAACAGGACACCAGGTCTACCCATTACAGCCAATGGGGATTTCTGGTCACTGGGTGCCCCATCCCTGCCCCTGCCCAGACTGGATTGGGGATCCTCTCCTGCTGATCCCTCCCTGGGCTGAGCTCCTGCTCGCTGCTCAATTAACCTCCTTTTCCTTGGCCGAGGGCCAGCACAGCACCCAGCACTTCCCATCACTCTGAGGCCACTCTTCTCCTTTTAATTTTTTTTCCTCCTTTTCCTCTTTCACCTGAAATTTCTACGTTCAGAAATTTCGAGCCGGGGCAGCAAAACTCCGACGAAGCCCCTTACAAAAACATTTCTGACCTTCCCTTCCTTCCCTTCCTTTCTGGGTCTCTCACTCTGCAAACAAAAGGAGGAGGCAGTGATTTCCTTATCGGAGGGGTGGGAAGGGAAGGGGGGCAGCCAAACCCCACCAAGATGATGGCAGGAGCCCAGCCTGAAAAGCTACAAAGCGAACAAAATAGTTAAGTTTAATCATCCAGAAAGAATTTGGCCGCCTTTGCTATTTCAAAACACTGGAGCATGGATGGCTTTTGCCAGAAAGTAAACAAGACCAAATGCTGCCTGGTCCCTCTCCGTGCAGCTCCTCTTGAGCAGGGAAATTCGGATTTGCTTTGCTCTAGAGCTCTTTTTCTTTTTTTTTTTTTTTTAGTTTTTGATGGGAGCTGCAGGAGAAGGGAAATAAAACCCAAGCACAAAGTTGGATTCTGCTGGATTTTCACTCATTCCCTTGCAAGCCCAGCTGTCCTTCAATCCTTGCTCTGTGCTGACACTTGCTGGAGGCAGCAGGGCAGGGCAGGGGCAGGAGGGATGGAGAGGAGGGCTGCAGGGATCCCAAATGTCCCAGCTGTGGGGTCATCAGCCTGCTGGCACCTCCTCGGTCCTTTTGGGGAGACCCTGGTGCTCACCTTTTGCTCAGCACCTCTGAACTGGAACAGGATTTCGGGCTGGTTTTGGGATGTTGCCTTCACTTGTGGGTGCTGTCTGAAGCAGAAGCCTTACCCGGCTTTCCCCTGGGACAATCCCAAATCCATGGTTGGCTTTTCCCTCTCAATGGGAACACCCCACTGGTGCTGTCCCCAAAACCTTCCCATGTTTCCATCGCTCCCATTGATGAACATCCCTGGAAACATGGGAGGGTTCTTGCCAAGGAGAATCTCCAGATGTCCCCAAGGCCAGAGCCTGACAGAAACCATTAATAGACATAAATATACATAAACCATAAATATGGGAAGATGCCAACGACGTTCGCATCCCAAATTATCCCAATTATCGCTGACCCTTCCCCCTGGGGAGGAGTGTCCTGGGAAGCAGAGCCCTGGCGCTGTGTGTGCTCACAGCAGCACCCCAAAACCCTCCTGTGTGGGCTGGGATCATTGCACCCTGATTAATTGCTGGATTAGAACCTGTCACACCAGAAATGTGCTATCACTGGTCCCAAAAAGGATGGATTTAGGGGTGTCCATGTGCTGGGAGCTAAACAAGGATGGATTTTGGGGTGTTCATATGCTGGAAGTTCGATCAGGATGGATTTGGGGGTGTCCATAAGCTGGAATCTCAAGGAGGATGGGTTTTGGGTTGTTCATATTCCGGGGGCTCAACAAGGATGGATTTAGGGGTGTTCTTATGCTGAGATCTCAAGGAGGATGGATTTGGGGTTGTTCATATGCTGGGATCTCAACAAGGATGGATTTGGGGGTGTCCATAAGCTGGAAGCTCAAGCAGGATGGATTTTGGGGTGTCCATATGCTGGGAGCTAAACAAGGATGGATTTTGGGTTGTTCATATGCTGGGAGCTAAACAAGGATGGATTTTGGGTTGTTCATACGCTGGAAGCTCAAGCAGGATGGATTTTGGGTTGTTCATACGCTGGAAGCTCAAGAAGGATGGATTTTGGGGCTGTTCATAATCTGAGATCTCAAGGAGGATGGATTTGGGGTTGTTCATATGCTGGGAGCTCAAAAAGGATGGATTTTTGCAGTGTCCATATGCTGGGATGGATTTTGGCTTGTTCATATGTTGGGATCTCTAGAAGGATGGATTTTGAGGTGTCCATGTGCTGGGATCTCAACAAAGACAGATTTGGGGTTGTTCATATGCTGGGATCTCAACAAGGATGGATTTTGGGGTGTCACTGTCCTGGGATGGATTTTGGAGTGTCCCTATGCTGGGATCAATTTTGAGATGTCCATGTGCTGGGATGGATTTTGGGGTGTCCACATGTTGGGATTTTGGGATTTCCCTGCACATTGGAGGACAGGCGTGTGGATCTCACCCCTAATCCCCACCCAGTGAAATATTTCCATGGCTGGACCTAAAACAGACCCGGGGTGAAGCCTGAACCTGAACCCCTCCCTGCTGAGGAGCTGCAGAGGCTCCTCTGAGCTGGCAGCAGCAAATTTCCCCTCACACCTCCAGCTACAGCTGGAGATTCTAAACCCCATAGTAATTAATATATGGACACCAGGAAAAGCAGAAAACAGAGCTGGCCACGCATTTTTTGGTGCAGAAACCCCGATGGAAGCAGGGCTGGATCGTGGCAGGCTGGTTTAGGTTATTTTTTTGCTGCTCTGGGCTGAGGGAGTGTGGGTTTTTTTGTGGCAGGAATGCCTGGATTTTCCTGCAGACATTTCAGATTCGTTCAGCTCGGTTGGAGTGGGGTCAGCTGAGGCTTTTGGCACCAGAGCCTGAGAACATTTTAGGGTGACCCCAAAGCAGCCCCTGCACGGCTTCTCCCACTGGAGCCAACTGTTCATCCACAAATTTTCACAGGATTTCATTCCTTAGGGAAAATGTCCCTGATTGCCACAGGTGAGCTGGGAATTGCTGACTCAGCCTGGGCACTGCTTTATCTCTGATCCAGAGATAAGAGGGACAGAGCTCTTCCCAAAACATTCTCCTGATCCCTTCTGGAAAACATTTTCCAGCTGGATTGGGAGGTTCCTTTTCTTCCTCTTATGCTCATGAGGGGAAAAAAAAAACCCCAAACCTTAATTTCTTTGAGTGCATGATAGATCTGACCTAAAGTGATGACAAAATATTTAGATTAAAGGGGCTGGAGTACCAATATCCCAGAATTTTTTTCCCACACAGTGATTTCCTACATTCATGGAGGAAATCACAGCGTGCAGGAAAAAAAATCATCTGAAAACCAACTTGCAATTTGATTGCTGATTTCTTGTGAAGCTCTTTAGGGCTAGGAGCAGCTTTTTTCTCCAGCTCCAGCACCATCAAGGCTGGACAAAATCTGAGATTTGCTTTTTCCCTGGCTCTGAGCAAAGGGAGGAGGTTGTGGTGAGGAAGGTGATGCTGGGGGGCGAGCAAGGGCTGCTCTCCGGGATTTAAATCCCCATTATTTGGCTTTTCCATCCTCCTCTGCACCTCTGGGAGAGGTCACCCAGAGCGAGTGGAAACCCTGCAGCTCTGGGATGTCTCCATGCAGCAGCAAGAGCTGGAATATTTAAAATCAGACCAAGCACTGGGTTTTTCCCTGTGGTCAGAACGACTTTGAGGATGTGTCTAATCACTTTTTTTCCTTCCTCTCACCCAGGGAATGCTGGTGGAAGGCCCCCCTGGTCCCGAAGGCCCAGCAGTAAGTGCTGTTTTCCCCCTTGCTCAGGGTGTGGGTGCTGTCCCAGGGCTCTGCTGTCCCCATCTGCCTCGCACGTGCGTGCCGGGAGCTTTGGGGTGGATTTTGTGGTGCAAAATAAACAGAGAGCTCGAAATCCTTTCCTGCCTCTCATAGAAATCTGCTACAAATAATAATGCATTTTCGTGGCTTAGGGTTTTTTCCTGTTTTTCTCTGCCAGGGCCTTCCAGGACCTCCAGGACCAACTGGACCCGTGGGCTTGATGGGTGACCCAGGGGAGAGGGTGAGTGGCCGGGGTTTTCTCCTCCTTGCTGGAGTTTTGGGGGGGTTTGTGTGGGCAGAGTGGGGCTGTGGGAGCCTTAAAATCCTTCTTCAAATCCTGTTCATCCTGTGAGAGAATTCCCAAAGGAGTTCATGGTGGGATACAGGGCAGAGCTTTGCATCCAGGGAAAGAAAAGGGATTGGGAAACAGCCTCGTTACTCAAATGCACGAAGCCATTTTCCAAATTAAAATCAATATTAAGGCTGCAACCCCCTGCTCTCTACCTGTGAACACCCCCAGAGTCACCAGCACAGGGGAATGGAGCTCAGATGGGATTCCACACCTTTGTTCCAGCTGCTGCTCTGAGTCCTGGCAGAGGGTTTGGCTTTGCTTTGCTCCAGGATGCCCCTGGGGTCACGCCAGGGTTTTTCCCTGTGGCCTTTCTGTGCCCCAGGAGCTCTTGTCCAGCACTTCACCCTTTCCCCAGGTGGGTCACTGCTGTGTCCGAGCCCTGAGCACCAGGCTGATGTTCTTCAGCAATGCCATAACTCAGCTTTGGATGCTGCTGTGAATCACTTTTATCCCCAGCAGCCTCTGATTTGTGCAGTGCTGCTGCAGAGCCTCCAGCCTTGGGATGTCCCCTCCAGGCAGCTGCTCCCAAATGCATCTGGGGATGGTGACCCAAAGGGAGAGGTGATGAAGACACACCAAGTCCAGTTCTTGATCAGAAGGGTTTTTTACATTTCTCTCTCTGCTGTTTTTATATCATGGTTCACTAACAGGGCCGTGATTGGTCAAAGAGGGACTGACCCCCTTCCCCTTTGGTAAACACCAGGTGAAGGGGAATGTTATGAGAAAAGTCCTGAGAGGAGTCCAGCCTACACAGATATTTACAACAACGAGAATGTGTTCTGAGAACGAGAATTGTAGATCAGTTTCTCATGGGAATCAGCAGGTTAGCAGCAGAATTCCCAAAGCCCCAAAATACTGAGCCTACAGTGACCCTAAATCCTGACCCAATCCCCCCTTTTCCTTCTGATGTACCCACGTGGCAAAACCCAACCCCTGAGAGAGATAAAATCCCTGCTGGCCCACGCTGGGTTCTGCTGAGGTTCCAAGGTGTATTTGAGGAGATTCCTCAGGTGCTGGGGCAACCTGGGTGCTGCATTTTTTTGGGATCAGGATTTTTGGTCCCTGGGGCCGTGGCTGGAGCCCTGTGGCTGCTGCACTCCCAATTTTCCCCCGGGGCAGTGCTGGGCAGAGCCTGCCCTGGCTGGCAGCGCTGCTGGATTTGCTGCTGGAGCAGCACCGACAATTCTGGTGGCTGTGACACGGTTGGGGACGAGGAGGAGCCCTGCCTGTGCTCCATCCATCGATCAGAAAGTCAATCCAGGCTCAGCCCGTGGGGGCCACAGCTCCAGGCCTGGCTTAACCCTTGTGGTGCTGCACTGCTGCCCCAGCACAGCTCTGCAGCCAGAATTCACAGAGGGAGGCTGAGCTGGGTGTGGTTTGCATCTCTCACTGGTCCAGCGTGAGCCCTAAAAATATTCATTGGCTTCTGGAGCATTTCCAGGGCAGAAAATCTAAAAATTTTAATATTAATTTTTTTAAACAGATTTTGATTTTTAAATGAAAAACTGATTTTGATTTTTAAATGAAAAACTGATTTAAAGATGGATAAAAATAATTCCTCCTATTTCTGCAGCACGATCCATACATTGCTGATTACCTGAAAAAAACCCACTTCAGTTTTCAAGCCTTAACTTTGATTTCTCTGCACAGCCACCCTAAAAAAATCTATTCTGGGTGCTGTTTGCCTTCATCCCTTTCTCTTTCTTGTCTCCATCCTGCCCAGCCCTCCCTCCTCCTCCCGCATCCCCGGCAGGCTGGATGCTGACCCTGGGGACTCGGCTGTGGGATTTGCTGTCGTTTGTCCAGGCAGATGCAGATTTTTGCTGGCCAAGCTCCTCTGGCGCAGCCCTGCAAAGCCGAGCAGCAGCAGCAAACCCTCTGTCCTCACTGCTGCTCCTCTCCACACCCTCCAGTGAGAGGAATAATTTGCATTCTAGCACAGGCTGCACGTCCTGCTCTCACCAGTGTCCAGCACGGGGTGGAACACGGCGCAATGAGTGCAGAGATAAGGGATGAACTCGCCGAGCCAGCAGCTGCAGCTGCATTAAAACCTTCCTTTGCAATTAGAGCAGCTCCTCTGCTAATTTGTTTATTATTAACCCTGAGAGTGGAGCTCATGAATTTGCATTGTGCACGGTGAGGAACGTTCCCTCTGATTCCCTCTGCCTGCATCTGATAAAGAGAGATCTGATTTCTTTTTTTTTTATCTGCTCCCAGGCAGGTGCAATGAATTAATAGCCTGACAACAGTCAGCTCTGTTAATATTGGCCCACGCTCATTTAGCTCTGGTTTATTCATTATAAAAAAGAAAAAAAAAAGAGATTTATTTATTTATTTATCTATTTATTTATTTATTTAAAGCTTCTTCCTCCTTTCAAAGGAGTTTGTGTCAGCAGCAGAGCTGAGGAGCAGCCTGGCTGTGGGAGGTTCCCAAGGGCTCAGGATGCTTTGGGATGACTTAGGCAGCTTTCCTGGAGCAGTGGGAAGGAGGAAATATGGCACTGAGAGCTGTTCCAGGGGGTTTTCCAGGCTGGCAGGAAAGGAGAGGGAAAATGTGTTGTTCTGCAGGGTTAGAGCAAACTGCTGCTCCCCTCAGCCAGCCCGGTGCTTGGTTGGGAATTTGGGGGTCTGGGCACCCTGGGTGGGTCAGCACACCTTGGGGGAAGGCTCAGCACAAAATATCTTCACCTTCCAAACCCATCCAGCCATGAATCCCAAAGGAGTTGGGAGGATGTTGCGTTGTCCCCTGAGGACAGAGCAACAGGATCCCTCAAAATCCTGATTTGCCCTGTGGGTAAAAATCTTATTTTGTTTCCAGGGTGCTGCTTTTCCCAAGTGCTGCCTTAACTCAGAGCCCCCCAAAACTTTGAGGAACATCTCCTGTTATGTAATTTTCTGATCAGAGCTGAAAAACAACCAGGCAGAGAGAGACACTCGGTGAATTTTAAGGCTCAGCTCCGTGGGCTGCTGGTCCCACTCTGCCTGCGATGGGAGGACCCCACACAAACACCCCCAGGTTCCAGTTTAACCATTCCGTGGAAACATCCCATTAATATTCCCTGGAAATACCCCAGGGTTTGCTCTCAGCGTGGTGTTTCAGAGCACTGCACCAAATTCAAGCTGAAGTCACCATCCCTGGCTGCTGTATATCAGCAAATCCCCATTTCCATAACGAGAGGCACGCAGATTTACACCCAGGCCCTGGCAGGCTGCATTTCTTCCAGGCATTCATGAATTTAAATTTGCAAAGTGCTTTATGGGTTTGATTTTCCTGCCTTTTCCCCCCCTCCACACTCCCTTCTAGCCTGTTCCACCAGGAAAAGACCTCCCACACCCAGCCTGAAACAAAAAGAGGCATTTATGGATAAAAGCACTGCATCAACATTTGTCAGTGGAGATAAACAGGCTCAGCCGTGCTCCAGCAGAGGCAGGGCTGGAGTTGAAGGAGGAGAGGGAGAGAAAAGAAAGTTTATCATCTACAACAAGCCTGGCCTAAATGATCTGTGGTGTTTCTGCTCCTACAGATGGGGCTGGGATGGGATCTCAGCGGGGTCGAGGGCTCTGAGCATGTCCAGCCTGTCTGGGACTATGGATGTGCTGGAGTCCTGCAATCCCACCCTGGGCACTGCTGGGATTTTTTTCCCGGTGTTTTCCTGCTGATCCATCCCTGGTTGTTGTTCCAGGCTGCTCCCTGTGGGGTTGGGGACAGGCACAGCCCAGCTGGGGACACCACAGCCCTGGCCAGGCTGGGGCAGGGGCAGCTCCTCATCCCCACCAGGGCCGGGTTCTGATTGAATGCCCAAATTAAATTCAGCATTGAATTTAAATGAAATTTGAATTTAATGCCCAAATGAAATTTCAGCATTAAAGGAATGGTTTGGGGGTTTTCTTAAGGGGAGGGAATGAGGGAATTGCGAGGTTGGACATGGGAGAAGAGGGAGCAGAGAGGAGTGGGATGGAGAGATCTCGCTGGAAGGGTGTGGAGCAAGGACAATGCACCAAATCTTTTTGTTTGATGGGTCTGTTGGGTTGTTTTATTAAAATATTCTGATTTTTAGGCTCTGTTTTACCTATTTGTCTTTCCCTCCTCCCTTTCCCACCTTTATCCACCCCCCCTGTGGTGTGACCTTACAACTCCCTGGCTTTTTGGTGTCCCCATGTCTGAGATTTGTGGCACAATTTTGTATTTACATTTTTTCCTGAGGTCTGAACAGGCTGCAGGCGGGTTGGGGAGAATGAAAATACAAAAATACTCATTGCCTGCCCTTCCAAGGGTGTCAGCTCTCAATAAATTGATTTATCATTGATGTTTCCTAACTCAAGGAGTAGCCAAGTCCTCAATCCGAGCTGCTGGCCACACAAGGAGCACTGGGGATTTTCCTGGCCTTGCTGGAATGTGGTCAAACCCCAATTACCTTAAACTGCTGTAAAAATTGCAATTAACCACTCACATTGACGTCACCCTCATTTGCATATGGGATCACTGCAATGAGGGGGAAATCTGGGTTAATCTCAACTTTTTCCTTTTTTTTTTTCTTTTTTTTTCCTTTTTTTTTCTTTTTTTTCTTTTTGACACAGAAGGAAAATTGGCCGTATTTGATTCTTTATGGCTTCATCAGCAGATCTTTTACTGCCCTCTCATCTTTAGTGCCAGTTAAAGATCCTGCTCTGCTGTTAATCCGTGGATTTGGGCTGATTTACAGCCCCTGACAGGATCACTCCATTGGAGGTGGAAGGAGCCTCAAACACTAAAATAAAAATTAAAATTAAAAAAAAAAAGAAAAATGAAATGACCCAGCTGATTAAAGGCGTACAGGAATGAATTTATCTTCCCCCATTTCTCTCTCACTGATCCTGAGTTAGAAAGTTTCATCTATTTTGGGGGATTTTTAATAGTTTTTAACAGATCCAACTAAAAACTGATTCCATTAACTTGGAGCATTGCAGAGACTTGGATTTCTCACTCCAAAACTGCACGAGGCAAACCCTGGAAATAGGATGGAAGAGGAAAGAATTAAGAAAATTTAAGAAAAATTGGAATGCCCAACAAGCTCAATCCCTGTCACGACAATAATCATGACAGAACCACTGCTGTTAATGCATGGACAGAACCAAAAGGAAATTTTTAGATGTTTATTTGAATTTTTTCTTCTTCTTTCAGGGCCCACCTGGACGCCCAGGTCTCCCAGGAGCTGATGGATTGCCAGGACCACCAGGGACGATGCTTATGCTGCCTGTGAGTAAAAACAGAACTAAAAAAGGGTAAAAATGAGGTTTTTTTGGGTTTGCTGCTGTTTAATGCCCCTTCATGCAGAAATCTCCCATCTCCTTTACCCCAAGGACATATATATATCTTTTTATATATTTTTATATATAAATATATAAAAATATATAATATATATAAAATATGTTAAAATAATATTAATTAATAATATATAAATATTAATAATATAAAAATATTGTATATATATATCTTTTATATCCTTGAGATAAAAGATGGATCCGGATGGTTCCCATTGTAAATTGACTTTTTTGCAAAGCACTGGAGCTCCTTCACTCGTCAAAAGCCAAAACAGGTTAAAATTGATATTAAAAGTGATGGATAATGATAAAAAACATGGATAATCCCAAGGTGGAAGGGACCCACTGGGATTATTGAGTCCAGCTCCTGGCACTGCACAGGACAAGCCCAGAAATCCCACCCTGAGCCTGAGAGAAATGTCCAAACATCTCCTGAATTCTGAATAAGCTGCAATGTTTCTGACTGGACAGAGAGAGATTAAACCATGAAGAAACAACTGAAGACACCCCAAGAACCAAATTTCCAGACAGAACCCTCTGTCCTACACTCAGGAACCTCTAACAGCTCTTCAAAGTGCCAAAATTTCAACCACCTGAACTAATCCACCTTTTTTAATGACCAGTGGTTATTTGGTGTTCTCCTCCTCCAGCAAATCAGCCTCGTTGGTCCTGGAATGTGTTTTTTTGATGTGAGGCAACCAGCTGCTGGAAATAAGAACTCGGGTACCAGAGGGGAGGAGTTTTTAGGGGAAAACACCAAAGGTTGAGCGTGGGGAGGTTCCTGGCAGGAGCCTGGCCCAGGAGCTCCACGTGCAGCCCTGCTGGCCACCACAGCACGGCTGTTGGCCCCTCCAGGAGCCAGACACGGGCCTGGACATGGAATTTCCTCACATTTCCCTGCCAGGCTCATGTGGTCACACACCTGGAGCCAGCTGAGGTGGGACAGAGGTGACAGAGCTGTCCAAGGGGTTTCTGCAGCTGGGAGTGTCCCTGCTGCAAACCTCTGAGCTAGGGAGGAGCAGCCAAGGGAAGTGGGGCTTTGGAGGGTGGAAGGAAATATTAAAATAGAAATATCCTTCTGTTTCAAATTTTGGGACAGAAAACATTAATATTTGAGGGTTGTTGGGTTTTTTTCCTTTTTGGTTTATTTGAGTGCTGAAGGCTCCTGGCTTGAACAGCAGCCCAAATTCTGTTGTTGGGACAAACTGCCCGGCTCCAGCAGCTCAGCTTTGTCCAGAGCTGCACAAGAATCCTGAGGCAACGCCATCATCTCCTCCTGGCCACCAGGGAATTCCAGTCCTGAGAAAACAGGGAATGGGAGCCCTGGGAGAACAGGGAATGCCAGCCCTGGGAGAGAGAACTGGGAATGCCAGCCCTGGGGGAATAGGGAATGGCAGTCTAAAAGAGCAGGGAATGCCAGCCTGGGAGAACAGGGAATGCCAGCCCTGAGAACAGGGAATGGCAGTCCTGGGAGAGAGAGCAGGGAATGCCAGCCCTGGGAGAGCAGGGAATGCCAGCCCTGGGAGAATAGGGAATGCCAGTGAACAGGGAATGTCCACCTGGGAGAACAGGGAATGGCAACTCTGGGAGAGAGAGCAGGGAATTCCAGCCCTGGGAGAACTGGGAATGGCAGCCCTGAGAACAGGGAATGCCAACCCTGGAAGAACAGGGAATGCCAGGCTGGGAGAGAGAACAGGGAATGCCAGCCCTGGGAGCAGGGAATGCCAACCCTGGGAGCAGGGAATGCCAACCCTGGGAGAACAGGGAAAACGGCAACCCTGGGAGAGCAGGGAATGCCAGCGAACAGGGAATGCCAGCCCTGGGAGAGAGAACAGGGAATGCCAGCCCTGGCAGAGGCCGTGCTGGTGCTGCCTGTGGTGTGTGAGGTCCCCAAGGCCACAATCCCTGTCATTGTGTGCCACCCCGAGCTGGCAGCGCCTGCGAGGCGCTCCCTTGGTGGCCCTGAGCTGGGTGACCCCAGGGCACCGGGGTTAATGGGGAGGACTGGGAGCACTGGGATGGGTTTGGGGCAGCCGTGCTGAATGGAGCTGTTCAGGCTCAGCCTGCCGAGGGTGTGCTGAAATAAGTCAGCCGAGATTCCATTGTCTTCATGCAGGAAAAGCCAATTCTTCATTCCCACCACTTATTTTACACAGTTTGCACAGACCTCGTGTGCAGCACCCATTGGCTGGTGCAGTTCTCTTCATTTCTTGGTCAGGAGGTGATTTGTGTGTACGTGCTGAGATACAGGTTGCTCACATTTTTTCCTTTATGGCTTCTCATGGAACAGATCTTATTGTTTATACACCCATTTTTCAACCCCAGAATAGATCGTTGTGTTCACAAACCTTTCACACCAAGATCGCTTTCACACGGGAACTTGCAGATTGCTTAACTACACTTAGAAGAAATGACAGGCTAGCTATTAATTCAGCAGGCATTATTTATGAGGATATTCTTTATAATTCCTCTACCTGATAAGGGTGGAGGGACAGAAGGCCTGACCTGCTTTGTCCCCCTTGCTCCCACCAGTTCCGCTTCAGCGGCGGAGGCGACGCCGGCTCCAAGGGACCCATGGTGTCAGCCCAGGAGGCGCAAGCCCAGGCGATCCTGCAGCAGGCCAGGGTGAGTGTGGGCACCTGGGGATGCCTGGGGTGGTGAAGGTGGTGAATCCTCACACGGGGCACCGTTAAATGTGGCGTTTTATCTTCTGCCAGAGTCGGGGTTAAATGCGCGAGGCGATGTTTCGTGTTCGGTCTCAGATGTTTGTTAATTCTTATCCATGGTGCAGTCTCACAAGCTGGGAGTTCTGGCTAACAAACTAAAAATGGAGCCTCTCTATAGCTCTACAAGGCCTTTTAAGGATAAATTGTCCAATTATGAAATGACACCTTAATTATTTTTACTTTTAACCCAATAACCAACCACCCTTGGCCCGCAATGCAGATTTTTCTACCCAATTACAAAATGTCACCCAGAGCCATGAAGAAGAAGGTGAAAAAGAAGGACTCAGCCTATGCCCTAAAACCTCCATCTTGCTTTATATATATATATCTCATATATATATTTAATATATTTTTATATATAAAAATTACATTATATTACATTATATTATATTATATTACATATGTTATATATATTCTATTATATTTTATACAATTTTTATTTTTATATATTTACATTTATATATTACTATATTCTTAACCCTTAAACTCTAAGTTTTGCACCCTGTTATATCACACACATGTAATATATATTCTATTATATTTTATATAAATTTATTTTTATATATTTACATTTATATATTACTATATTCTAAACTCTAAGTTTTGCACCCTGTGATATCACACACATGTAATATATATTCTATCATTTTTATATAATTTTATTTTTATATATTTACATTTAAATATTACTATATTTTAAAACCTTAAACTCTAAGTTTTGCACCCTGTGATATCACACACATGTAATATATATTCTATTCTATTTTATAGAAATTTATTTTTATATATTTACATTTATATATTACTGTATTCTAAAACATTAAACTCCAAGTTTTCCACCCTGTGATATCACACACGTTATATATATTCTATTCTATTTTATAGAAATTTATTTTTATATATTTACATTTATATATTACTGTATTCTAAAACCTTAAACTCTCAGTTTTCCACCCTGTGATATCACACACTTCTATTCAAACTCCACACCCACAATCCCAGCGCTGTCACTCAATTTTGGAAGCTTTTTCCACATCCTCAGGTCAATGCAGTGTTTGCTTGGGGGTCAGTGCCTGGCAGCACAGAAAATATGAAATTCTCAGCTCCCAGGGCTCCAACAGGGTGGCTCTCAGCAGGTGCCTGCAAAATCAGAATAAACAATAAACCTCTCCCATCCCTGCACGCTCACCCCCAGTGCTGCTGGTGGAACCTCTCACCTGCCAGGGGGTTGCACCTGCACAATTTGGGTTTTTATTAACAACCAGCAAGGCTCCAACTGATGGAAAGCTGATGGAGCTTTAATTTCCTGCAGACCTCTGGCAGTGGCCACACGGACCCGCTGGCTTTGGTAAATTTGTATTTTCAGGGTCCCTATGAACAGCTGAGGGCTGTGCTCAAAGCATTTTCATATTTTTGTATGGTTTTCCCCCCAGTAAATCCTAATAATGAAACCTGTGTCACAGATGGAAACTGTTCCCAGCTCGCAGAATCCCAGCAGGCGGATTTGTAATTGAATATATTTATTTGGGCATACATGGTGACTATCCCTGGAACATTTCTTTCCTCGGGTGACCTTATTGATTGATGTCCAAATCATCCCTGGCTCGCTGGTGGAACAAGATTGGCACTTTCCCAGTACAGCTCCTGTGCCCTGCCTGGATGGACACCTCAGTGGAAAAGGCTTTGCACTCATCTGCTCAAAACAAAACATCATTTTTAGCCAGTGGAGCTCTGAAATTGTTCTTCCCTTGGTGCCCGTGGGAGCTTTCCTGACTTTTAAAAACCAGAGATGCAGAAGGAGCTGGGGGAATGCCACAATCCCCAAACTGCTCAGTTTGCCCCCGTCTTGCCCCAAAGGGAGCAAATTCTGCTGCAAACACACCCTTGCCATGAAGGAGAAAACGTTTTAGGGTGGCAAGTCCCAAAGGGACAGAGCTTTGGGGCTGTTTTATCTGGGGACAAAGCCCACAGCTGGGATGTGTGGATGGAGCTGCTTTGTCACTCAGAGCTGTTTGCAGCCTTAAGCACAGCATTTTTAGGGCTAAAATAAGCTAAAAACGCAATTTATTTCACCCTTTGAACAGATAAAATCCATTGGGATCTCCCCCCATGGGTGGCACCTGCCCCTGTTGGGTTTTTAATGAGGTGTTTGCTTTATCTGGGAATTTTCTGCTTTCCATCCAGCTCTCCTTTTCCAAAGGAGTTGGATTTTTTATTACAGATTCAGGCAGAGTCCTGATGCCCCCAGCCACTGCATTTTCCTGTCCATTAACCTTGTGCTGTCGATAATATCCTGGATTATGTTCCTGGTGTTACCTTGTCAGTCTTAATTTCCAGCCTGCCCAGCGTTTTTCCATCAGCATTTTATTTTCCTGGGAAATAGGGGGTTTGACCTGATAAACGTTTCGTGAGAAGCATCTGCTTTCTCCAACCCTCTGCTTTTGTTCTTTTTTCTTTTTTCCTTCTGCCTGCTGAAAATTGTGATTTACCAAAAAAAACAACAAAAAAAACCAAACCAAACCAAACCAAAAAAAAAAACCCACAAAAACCCCACCAAAAAACCCTTCCCCTCATTCAAAGTCTCTTTTTCATTTAAATTTTCAGGTTTGGGGAAAAAAAAAAAATTAAAACCCAAATAAATCCTGGGTCGCTTCAGGACTGTGGATGAAAAGAGTAATATTTCTAGAAAGGACAAAAATCAATTCTTATGTGAACTTCAACATTTTGGCTGAAAACCATGAAGCAGAAAGGGGAATAAATGTCATTTTTGTGAGGAACTACAGGATGTGACAGGGCTGGAGAACAGGGTCCTGCAGCAAGGATAACATTTTCCTTTTGTGGTTTTGTTTCTCTTGTTACCACTGCTGTTAATTGCATTATTAGGTTGATTTATCCCCTTAAAATTTGGCTTTCATTAGGCACCGAACGTTGTCGCAGCCAGCAGTGGTTCAGAACATCTCCCTTTTAATGGGGTGTTGTAAAAAGATGCCACAGAACCCAGCATTTGTGCAATATTTCTGCCATTCCAAGCGCAATCACTGGGTAGATTTTTAATTACCGGAGTACACAGATAATTACAGCGCTCTGGAAAGTGTTGGATTGTCACGAGGGAACAAATTGTCTGAGGGATGTTTTAAAGCATGGCCCAGCTCCATTTCCCACCGTGGAAATTACTGGGTTGATGCATGGTTAACACGACTCCTTAATTACGGAGCTAAAAGCCCCCTGTGTTCGGTTTGAATTGGAGCTCAGTTTGGAGGATGTGAAATAGTAACCAAAAAAAAAAAATTAAAAAGGGGAAATTCCTCTAAAATTGAGCCACCAGGACAATAAAGAGAAAAGTTCTCTTGAACAGAAGTGGGGTCATAAATATTTTTGTCCTCTCAGCAGATTCATGGACAGTCCAGGGGCTTTCATAGAGTAACAGAATGGGTTGGGTTGGGAGGGGGCTTAAAGCCCACCTCATTCCAAGCACTTCCATGGGCAGGGACAGCTTCCATGACCCCAGGCTGCTCCAAGCCCTGTCCAACCCAGCCTTGGAAACTGCCAGGGATCCAGGGGCAGCCACAGAAAATGTGGGCAAGGAGAAGTTGTTTTCCATTGGAAACCCAATGAAAAAGTGTTTTTCCCATTGGAAACCCAATGAAGAAGTAATTTTCCCATTGGAAACTGAATGAGGAAGTTCTTGTCCCATTGGAAACCCAATGAGAAAATTGTTTTCCCATTAGAAACCCAATGAGGAAGTTGTTTTCCCACTGGAAATCCAGTGAGGAAGTTGTTTTCCCATTGGAAACCCAATGAAGAAGTGGTTTTCCCATTGGAAACTGAATGAGGAAGTTGTTTTCCCATTGAGTTCCCAATGAAGAAGTCATTTTCCCATTGGAAACCCAATGAAGATACCATTTTCCCACTGGAAATCCAATGAAGAAGTTGTTTTCCCATTGGAAACCCGTTGAGGAAGCTGTTTTCCCATTGGAAACCCAGTGAAGAAGTCATTTTCCCATTGAGTTCCCAATGAAGATTTCCCATTGGAAACCCAATGAGGAAGTTGTTTTCCCATTGGAACCCAACAGTTGTGGGTGAAATTCCCTGGGGATCTGGGCCTTGCTCCAAGGGTTTGCAGGCTCAGGGTGTGGAGGTGGCTGTGGCTGGTGGCACGGTGGTGGCTCTGTCCCACCACAGCCACACAGGGACAGCCAGCGAGCCACGTTTGTCCTGTGTTGCAGCTGGCACTGAGGGGACCAGCGGGGCCCATGGGGCTGACGGGGCGGCCGGGCCCGATGGTGAGTGCTGGGATGGGGAATGGAACTGGGGGGATGGAATTGGTGGGATGGAGCTGGGGGGATGGAACTGGGATGGATGGAGTTGGAGGGATAAATTGTCCAATTTGAGGGGATGGAATTGTCCAGTTGGAGGGGATGGAACTGGGGAGGTGGAATTGGTGGGATGGAACTTGGGGGAATGGAACTGGAGGGATGAAATTGGTGGGATGGAATTTTTGGGATGGAATTTGTGGGATGGAACTGGGAAGTTGATGGAATTGGGGGAATGGAATTGGTGGGATGGGACTGGAGAGGGATGGAACTGGGGAGTGATGGAATTGGAGAGGGATGGAACTGGGGAATGATGGAATTGGTGGGATGGATGGAGCTGAGGGGTATGGAATAGGAGGAGATGGAACTGGGGAGTGATGGAATTGATGGTACGGAATTGGAAGGGATGGAATTGGTGGGATGGAATTCAGGAGATGGAACTGGGGAAATGGAACTGGGTGGGAGGGAACTGGGGAGTGCTGGAATTGGTGTGGATGGAACTGGGGGTGCTGGAATTGGTGAGGATGGAGGGAGATGGTGAGGATGGAACTGGGACTGATGAGATTGGTGAGGATGGAGCCAGCCCAGCTCCCTGTGGGCTCTGCATCCATGAATGGCTTTTCCTTAACGTGGGATCAATCTTCCCTCTGGCTCTCTTGAGGAAAAATCTAACAAATCCTCTCCTCTGTCCAAAGGGACCCCCGGGCAGTGGAGGACTGAAGGGAGAAGCTGGAGAAATGGGACCTCAGGTGAGTGTGGAACTGGGGGGAGCTGGACAAACGAAGGGTGGAGAAGCCTGAGAGGCTGCTGGGAAGCAGGGATTCAGTCAGCCCGTGCCAGCTGGAAGCAGGAAGCTGTGGGAACACATTTTTGGCATGGAAAGGTCCCACCAAGTGTCCAAATGCAGACTCTGGACGTGGTTTTAAGCCAGCAGTGTAAAACTCTGCAGGTCCCTTCCTGGAAAAACACCCATGGAGGAGTCCTGGACATAAAAGACAATTTCAAGTGTGGAGATTTCACTGATGCTCAGGATATTCTTCTTCTAAGAATTAAATCCTGCATTAAGGGAAATTTCCCATTTTCTGACGGCAAGGGAAGCGATTGATGGAAAGCTTCCTCATGGATAAACGCCCACAATTCCTGCCTGGAGATGCTCAGACCCTCCCCTGTGTGTTTGGAACCACGGGCTCTGCTCCAGGGATTCATCCTGAATCCCTGAGAGCCCCAGCAGTGCCTGATGTGGGCACTGATCCCTGCTCGTGATCCCTTGAGGTGACATTTCTTCCTCTCTCCTTGATTCCTCGCAGGGTCCACGAGGCATCCAAGGCCCTCCCGGTCCGGCAGGGAAGCCAGGCCGCAGGGTGAGTGTCCTGGCAGCTGTGCTGAC
Source organism: Acrocephalus scirpaceus scirpaceus (assembly GCA_910950805.1). Classification (NCBI taxonomy): domain Eukaryota; kingdom Metazoa; phylum Chordata; class Aves; order Passeriformes; family Sylviidae; genus Acrocephalus; species Acrocephalus scirpaceus. The sequence goes on along the minus strand of OU383790.1, from coordinate 3,297,035 downwards.
CAGGCAGGAGCTGCAATTCCTGCTGGAAGCTGCTGCTGCTGCTGCCAAACAATTCCTCAGCGCCGAGGGCGTTGCACAAGAGCCGGCCCGAGGCCAGGCTGGGCTGGGCCAGGCTCTCTCCATCTAGGAGGAGACAAAGCAGGATGGCAGTTAAAATTTGGGAGGATAAAAATCAGGATGGGAGTTAAATCTGGGAGAACACATGGATGGGAGTCGAAATTTGGGAAGGCACAAAGATGGGAGTTAAAATTTGGGAGGACAGAAATCAGGATGGGAGTTAAAATTCAGGAGGACACAAGGATGGGAGTTGAAATCTCAGAAGACAGAAAGATGGGAGTTAAAATTTGGGGGGACAGAAATCAGGATTGGAGTTAAAATTTGGGGGGACAGAAATCAGGATTGGAGTTAAAATTTGGGAAGATACAAATCAAGATGGGAGTTAAGATTTGGGAGAGCACAAGGATGGGAGTTAAAATCTGGGAGGACCCAAATAAGCAGGAGAGCTAAAATTTGGGAGGACAGAAATCAGGATGGGAGTTAAAATCTGGGAGGACAGAAACAAGGATGGGTGTTAAAATCTGGGATGCAAATGAGGATGGAAGTTAAAATTCAGGATGCAAATGAGGATGTGAGTTGAAATCTGGGAGGACACAAGTGAGGAGGAGAGCTAAAATTTGAGAGGACAAAAATGAGGATGGGAGTTAAAAACTGGGAGGAGACAAGCAAGGATGAGAGTTAAAATTTGGGAGGACACAAGGATGGGAATAAATTTGGGACAAAAATGAGAATGGGAGTTAAAATCTGGGAGGACAGAACCCAGGATGGGATTTTAAATCTGGGAGGGCACAAAGAAGGATGAGAATTAAAATCTGAGCAGTGTGGGGGGAATTCAAGTCTGCACACCCCACTTCTTTATCCCAGGGTTTTTTGGCTCCCTGATGTTGGGGTTGTGGCTGCACAAATGCTTTGAACTGGCCTGGAGTCCCCACTCCTGGCAGTGTGTGGGAGAATCCAGTCCCAAGAATGGATCAGGTGTAAATCCTGCTCTGTTTCCATCCATAATTCTGATTTTATTTCACACCATCCTTCCCTGTTTCCATCCCTAATTCTGATTTTTATTGCCCACCACCCTGATCTGTTTCCATCCCTAATTCTGATTTTTGTTTCACACTATCCTGCCCTATTTCCATCCCTAATTCTGACTTTTATTTCTCACCCTCCTGATCTGTTTCCATCCCTAATTCTGATTTTTATTTCACACCATCCTGCCCTGTTTCCATCCCTAATTCTGATTTTTATTTCTCCGTCTCACCACAATTCAGCTTTGCCAGAGGAAGGAACAAGCGAGTTGTGTGTGTGACCCACATCTGCCTCCCTTGAAACAGAAACTCTCATTTCAATTTGCAGCCATCACCAGCAGCATCTCCTAAAACGTGCTGGGAGATGATTTTTCCCATAAAAACCAACAGCCATGGCCCATGCAGTGAAGTGGCTTTGCTGCCATTTGTCTCCCACCTCTCATTGATGTTGCTCCAAACACAGAGCTGGGATTTTTCCCTCACCAAGAGGAGCTGCCTGACTTAAATAAACCCCCACTCTGGCTTAACTAAACCCTCTCATATTTAATATGTTTAGGCTTTCTACGTTGGCTTTTTGCAGTCCAGCCTCGTGATAATTTTTTATTTTGTTGAAGTGTTAAGTTAAGGGCATTAAGAGCTTTTTAAAGTTTTTTATTTTTTTCCTTCTGCTTGATTTTCAAGAGGTTTTTTAAAGTCTCTCTCCCAAAGTATTTGTTTGTATTTGTTTGATTTTACTGCAGGCCTCTATCATTAGAGGTAAAATAAGATTAGGGTTAGGTAGGCCTTGAAAAGCTTTGTAGTATTTTTTGTTGGTATTTACATAAAGCAAAGTTGCCAAGCAAAATTGGATGGGCCACATTATTTTTTACAGTCTTTCTAAAGTTTGTGTCAAGCAAACAAACAAACAAAAACCCAAAAAACCCTGCAAAAAAGCCAAAAAAAAGCCCAAAACCAAAACAAGAAAATCATGAACAAATGATTGCTTCTGATTTTCTGAAATCCAGAGGATGGCACCGAGATTTGGGGAGCAGAAATTCCAGACAGAGGCTGGAATCAAAGATTAAATTGTTCCCTTCTCCTTCAGCCACTGATGCTGAATGAGATTCTGTTGCTCCTCGTGTTATTTTTGTGTAGGACCCTTCTGGGATCTCTGCTGGCTGAGTTAGTAAAAAAACTTTGTAAGGAGCATTTTTGATATTATTAAGGACTGTTTGCTATTATTAAGGACTATTAAGGACATTTTTGATATTATTAAGGACCATTATTAAGGACTATTAAGGACATTTTTTATATTATTATGGACTGTTATTAAGGACTTGTTTTGATATTATCAAGGACAGCTGTCCCTGTGTCACCCTTTGTATTTGATTGTCACTGTTGGACACAAAAAAAAGAAGAAAGACTCTAAATTCTCACAAGACAAAGCTTTATTGTCTAATTCTTCTTACTATTTTATAAGCTGTTACTATACAGAATTAACATGATTGGTGAATTGGAATGACACCTCTCCAATCCCATTGGTTAAACCAGAGAAACAGCAAAATCCTACTTGGACAAGATTGTTTTGGGAAAAAAAAGTTGTTTTTACAGGATTGTTTTGAGAAGGAAACCTTGTTGAGAAGTTTTCCTTTGAAAAAGAAGTTAGCAACTGCTAGCAAGCTAAAAATTCTCTCAAACCTCAAAAATACCAAGCCCACATTTGACTTTGGTGTTCTCTGTTGCAGGGACGAGCTGGCAGCGACGGGGCCCGGGGAATGCCAGGCCAGACAGGACCAAAGGTAACACCAGGTTTTTATGAATTTTGGGAATTTGCACCTTCTTTTTAGCAGGAATGAGCTGAAGGACTCATGGAGGAGCCCAGCTTGCTCAGAGGAGGTGGTGAGGTGGTCCAGAGGCTCCTGTGAAGTCCTGGAGGTTCAGAGAGGGAAGTTCAACACACTCCTGGAGGGCAGAACAGCAATTTTTTTTTTTCTTTTCTTTTCCTAGGTTGGGTTTTTTTTTTTAGTGCCACTTTTTTTTAAAAACCCTGGGTGAAATACGCTGCAGTTGTAGAGCAAACACTTTAAAATCCCAATTACAAAAAGCAAACACCAGCGAGTGGCTGGAAAGCCTCTAGAGTAGAACCAGCAAAAAAAACACCTCTTAACCGGGTGAGGAGGAAACAGAGGCGTGGTGAGGAATTTTAATCCCCAGTAATTTATATTTTTTGTTGTTTATTGGAGACAAAATCCCTTCATTCCTCTGCGATCCGCTGGAATTGCCAAGTGGAGAGAAGCTGGAAATGGAAAGCAGGGAAAGTTTGCCCAGGGAATGGAGCCTTGGTGATGGAGATGCTGCAAGAGATGGGGAGACAGAGCAGGGAGAACACAAATTGTTTACCCAGCAAAGTGTTTTATTAATGAGCCTGTGCCCTCCCAGGAGGGGCTGCCAGGGAGGGAAGGGATGGAAAAACGAGCAGCGCTGGGAAGGAGGAGGGAATTCTCTGGGAGATGCGCCAGGAGCTGCCAGGAGGAGAGGGCTGGAGGTTAAACCCACTGCTCCACTCACTGAGGGATGAAGGAGCTGGGGCTGCTTTAGTGATTCACGTGCCAGAAATCTGTGAAAATGAGGAGGCTCAGGGGTGACTTCATCACACTTCACAACTCCCTGAAGGGTGGCTGTGCTCAGCTGGGCTTGGGCTCTTTCTCCAGGGTGACAGAACAAGGGGACACAGCCTCAAGCTGTGCCAAGGGAAATAGAGGCTGGATATCAGGAAAAAGATTTTTACAGGAAGGGTGATAAAGTTTTGGAATGGTCTGCCCGGGGAGGTGGTGGAGTCACTGTAGGACACAAAAGAAAGACAAAAAACTCTAAAATAACTTCAGAAAGCAAAAGCATGGAAGGCTTTATTGTCCAATTCTTACCACCTTTTATAAGGTTTTCTGATACAGATTTAACACAATTGGTGAATAAAAATGACGCCTCTCTAATCCCATTGGTTAAACCAGAGAAACAGCAAAACACCACCTGGGGAAAGATTGTTTGGAGACAAAATAATTGTTTTCCAAGGTTGTTTTGAGAAGAAAACCTTGTTAAGGAGTTTTCCCTTGGGAAAGAGCTAACAGCTGCTAGCAGGAAAAAATCTCTCAGACCCAGAAATATCAGGCCCACAGTGGTGGAGTCACCATCCCTGGAGGTGTTTAAGGAAAGCCTGGATGTGGCACTTGGTGCCATGAGTTAGTTGAGGTTAGGACATCGATCCTGGAGGTCTCTTCCAACCTGGTGATTCTGTGAAAATACACGAGGTTTTCTCCTTTCTAGGAAAAAGGGACTTTTCTCTCTCCTGGGTGTTGCTCCCTGCCCCTCTCTGGGCACTGGGAGTCACCCAGGATTTGCAGCCCCCTCTGTGTCCTCTCTCTTCTCCAAGGAGCTGAAGAGTTTAGGAAACAATTCCTTCCTGTCCTGGTTCCATTAGGATAATGCCCAGAATTTATTTCGCTGCATTTCTTTCCTCGGAGGGATGCATGGGATGGTGGGAAAGCTCAGGAGACCCGTGTGGGGTTAGCATGGTTTGCTCCTCACAGTCCTTAATTCCATGGAATTAAAATGAAATAAATCACGGGAGAATAAATAATATAAAATATAAATATTTATAAAATAGAAATAGATGTAATATAAATAAATAAATCATTAGGAGAACCTGCCTAGAAAAGGGAGATAAATAAATCACGCAGAGAAACTCTGAAATCCTCATGGAAAACCATTTCAAACTGGGGGAAGAGGGAAGAGTTTAACTCCAAATGACTTGGAGATTTTTGTTTGATTTTTTTTTTCCTTGTTTTAACCCATAACTTTGAGATATCCCCGCTCTGCTGGAAGGTGGAGGGATAAAATCGATCCCTCCTTGGCACAGCAAGGAAACAAACGGGGAGGGTACCCAAACACAGCTGGAAATGTGGTTTAAACTGGTTCTGCTTGCAGGGTGACCGAGGCTTCGATGGCTTGGCTGGTTTGCCCGGTGAGAAGGGAAACAGGGTGAGTTTTCCTCCACTCCTGGCTGGGGTGAAACCCTGGGAGGAAGAGGAGGCTGGGAGGGGCTGGGATGAGGCACAGGAGGGGAGGGATGTCCCTCAGAGCCCCTGGGGTGTCACAGCTGCCCCCCAGCACTCACAGCCCAGGGAGCTGCAAATTCCCTCTGCAAATCCCCCTGGGACTGCTCCAAATGGGAATGGGGAGGGAAAAATTACCTTAATATTAAATTAATATTAAAGTATTATTATTATTATTATTATTATTATTATATCATCATTATAATTATATATTATTGTATTATAATTATTATTATTTATTATTATTAAATAATATATATTATAATAGTTATATTATTATTAAATATATATTATTATATCCATTATATACAATAATAGATATTATATGATATGGTATTATATGATGTTATATTATTAATAATATATATTTTCTATATAATATTCTATTAATATTATATTATCTTAGCATATATTTTCTATATAATATAATATAATATATATAATATATATAATATATATTATAATATATATTATATAGAATATATATAATAATATATAATATATATTATTATATAATATATAATTATATTATATTATATTATATTATATTATATTATATTATATTTTATATATTATATATATTATGTAGCAAAGCAAGAGGCAGAACCTGTTGTTGGACGGTGCAGTTGGGGTGGAAATTCCTTGCAATTACAATGAGTTCAAACTCTTTGGTTTATAATTAAAAAATGAGGGAAAAAAGAAAATAAAACAGGGTAAAGGTGATGGTTTTGGTGGTCTGGGTGTCCCTCCCCTCTCTGGAGCAGAGGGAGAGGCAGCTCTGAGGGCTCAGGGACCTCCAGCAGAGAGAGAAAAATCAAATCATCAAATGGGTCCTCACCAACCAAATGGTTCCTCACCATTCCCTGCTGCTTTCCATTGCCTGAGTGTTTGCACCTTCTTCTCTGTCTTTTTTTGTAGGGTGAGCCAGGCCCCCACGGCCCCCCCGGGGCTCCTGGAGAGGATGGGGAGAGGGTAAGTCTGCCTGGGGATTCGGAATTCCTAAAAAAAAAACCCCTTGGAAACAAGAGGCAGATGCAGAGTCAGGCAGAGGCTCGGCAGGAGCTCCCAGTCCTGGAGGTTCCCTGGGAGGGGAACAGGGCAGGGAGGTGGGAGATGGAGTGGGAAGAGGAATTTGGCTTTGAAGGTCTGGCCAGGAAACTCAAATTTAGTTTAAAAAAAAAAAAAAGAAAACAAAAAACCCACAAAAAAAACCCCAACAACAACAACAACAACAAAAAACAAAACACAAAAAACCAGAAATAAAACCCAGAAACAAAACAAACCAACACCAAAAAAAAACCCCATCAAAAACCAAACCAAACCAAAAAAAGCCCAAACCCCACAATTTTCTGAAATCCAGAGGATGGCAGCGAGATTTGGGGAGCAGAAATTCCAGACAGAGGCAGGAATCAAAGATGAAATTTGTTCACTCCTCCCTCAGTCACTGACGGAAGGAGTTTAGCAAAGCCCAGACTAAGCAATCACAGCTCTGGTTTAAGGGGAGAGCTGGAAAATGCCGAATCCACGGGAGCGTGGATTTCCCAGGCTCTGACCCTTTCCCACGATATTTTCTTCCCACTCTGGGCTGTTCATTTCCCTGGGAAGCTCAGATAATCACAGCTCCCTCACCAAGGGTTAATTAATTAATTGTGGCCATGAAATGCTTTGGGGCTGAGCAGAGCAAAGCCTGGAGGGGAAGGAGGAGAGGCAAAACCTGAATCCCAAAGGGAAAAAAGAACCAATTCCGGGTTAATTCAGGGATAAATCCTCAATTCCCAAGGGCTGCCTGCTGGGGTTGAGTTCCTACGAGTTTGAGGTTGAGTTCCTCAAACCCCAAAAAGTTTGGGGTGATTTAAAAGCAACTCAGGGCAAGCACCATTGGGTAATTTTGGGGTTTTGGGGTGTCCAGTGGGATATGGGAGGGGAGGGATGAAGAATCACCATTTTCCTGGTTTATCTGAGTTCTAATCTGACTAAATCAAATCAAATAAATCAATTTGCTGTTCCTACCCTGCCTTGATCTTCAGTTTGGTGTTAAATCTTGTGCCTCCAACCCCTTTTCCTGGTGGCAAAATCCATCTTTCCCACCAGCAGCAGGAATTCTGATTATCCCCAGACCTTCCCAGTCCCTGCTAAGCTCAATTTTACCCCTCAGGCATCCAAGGTCTTCCTTAGGCAGGGAACTACCAGTCCTCCAGGGGAGCTGCTTTTCTGTGTGAATATTATGAAAAAAGGACAAAATCTCTGTGAGGTGAATTAAAACTGATTTTTTTTTTCTCTTTCTTGCTGCTTCTCTCCCGTGCCTCTGCTGCTGCCCAGGGAGATGATGGAGAGGTCGGACCCAGAGGTCTCCCAGGAGAACCTGTGAGTATCCCCTTCCCTGGGCTTGGGGTGTGGATTTGGGGTGGAAAAGGCATTTTTGGGGCTCTCATGGGGCAGCTTTGCCCTGAAATCCCACAGGGATTGAGCTCAGATTGAACAATTTAAGAGTGGCTGTGCTGGAACAACTCTGCTTTGCTTATTTTCATTAATAATTTTCACTTATTTTCAGTCCCACAAAGGTGGGAGTTGTTTGTTTGATTGATTAATTGATTGATTGAGGGTTTTTTAAATGAAAAAAATAATTTAAATGAAAAAAAAAATATTCTCATCAATTTTGTTTGCTCAGAAAAAAAAAATCATAACTGTAAATGTAAAAAATTTAGGTTAATGTGGTATTTTTCCTGCCTGTATCCTTCTCCTTGGTTTGGGATTGAGGTGATCAGGCTCAATCTGGTAAATCAGTATAAAATACAATTTTTGTGAGCGTTCAGAGCAAATTCCAGTGAGAAAAGGGTTTTATCTCAGGGCAGGGGCATCTTCAGCACACAGCTCCCACAGGGTCTGTCCTGGGCAGCGTCAGTGACTCCTCACAAAGCTCAGGATGGAATCAGGTCAAGGAGATTTTATATCTGGATTATTTATATCTATAATAATATCTATTTATATTTAATATTATTTTTATTTATATTTAATATTATTTTTATTTATTTATTTTATATCTGGATCATTATTTATATTTATATTTATATTTATATCTGGATTATTATTTATACCTTCAGTGGGGTCAACACCCTGCTCCCAGTGCCCCAAACCTCCTCAATCTGCACTTTGGCAATGTTTGGGAGCTCCCCACGTGCTGAGGAGGAGCTGGGAATTCCTGGTGTCAGTGAGGATGGAGGAGATCTCAGCAGTGCTGGATAAATCCTTTGCACCAAGCCAGAGATGCTTTTGAGGAGAACCCCACTGAAAAAAAAAAAACCAAAAAACACCAAAAAAACCACCAAACCCAGACCAGTTGGGCTGTAAATTAAATACTCTAAAAAAGCATTTTCTCCCCTAATCCTGAGTATTTCTGACTTTATGGCAATGCAAGCTCTGCTGGTGGCTGGCTGTAGATTTGTACCTGGTGCAGATCTCAGCAATGCTGGATAAATCCTTTACACCAAGACAGAGAAATGCTTTTGAGGAGAAACCCATTAAAAAGAAAAAAAAAAAAAAACACAAACCCACCAAAAAACCAAAAACCAAAACCAAAAAAAAAAAAAAGAACCCCCACAAAAAACCCCCAGTTGGGCTGTAAATTAAATTCTCTAAAAAATCATTTCCCCCCTAATCCCGAGTGTTTCTGACTTTATGGCAATGCAAGCTCTGCTGGTGGCTGGCTGTGGATTTGTGCCTGGTGCAGTTTTTGGCTGCTGATTTCACCCCAAACACATTCCCTTTGTTATGAAAAGAACATCATCCATCGCTCCTTCCCCAATCTCTGATTTTCCTGTGCCGAGGCCCAGCGTGGTGGCCTGAGGTGAATTGATGGGAATGTCTGGACGCAGTTCATGGCAGACAGGGGAGGGCTGGCATTTACAGACTCGCCGGGACTCAATTATAGACAAGATGTCTGATTAACTTCTGGGAAAGATTAATCAACTCAGCGATCTCCTCAGCACATGTCCAAGCAATAACTCACGGCTTATTAACTTTGTAAAAGCCTTTATGTGCTCAGGTACCGCAGCAACAAAAGAGGAGCTTGAATGAGGGTAACACAAGCAGGGAAATTTATTTTTATTTCAGCAGCACGAGTGAAAATCTCTGGGATGGCCAGGATCAAGGGAATTTTGCATTTCAGGGAATTTTTTCTGTGAATACACACACCCTAAAGCTGGGGGTTTGTCTTCTCTGCCCTCAGCCACAAGAAGGTCATTCCAGTGGTGGGACTTCCAAATTAGTTTTCCTTTATCCTGCTCCATTTCCTCCCAGCTGCCCTCACCAGTGGAGTTTCTGCTCTGGATTCATGCAGAGCTTTAGCCCAGGAGGTCTCCAGAGGCTGGGATAGACCCTTGGATTCATCCAATTTCTGCTGGAAGCTGAAAATTTTTTGCAGGATCCGAATCCCCCTGACCTCCAAGACATTTCATTAATGGCTCCTATTCCACTCTGTAACATTTAATTTTAATTCCTCAGCTTGCTCTGTGTCATAAAAAGGAGGCTGTGGAATATTTGGGCAGACAGATAAAACTGCCCATCAATCAAGAATGATTTTCTTCCCTGCATGGCTGGGAAGGAGCTCCATCCATCCCAATTCCCAGTGTCCCCTCATTTCAGTGAGTGCTCACAGAGCCCTTTCCTTCCACTCCAAACCTCCCCGAGGGCTCCACGAGGGGCTGGGATTTCCAAAAATTCCCTTTGCAGGAATAGAAATTCTCCTGCTGTGTTTCCCTTGTTCCATGTGATCCCACCAATTCCCCCAAGGACAATGCCAGGTTAAATCAGGTGAGAAATGCAGGAGTGGAAGGAAAACACCAGGAGAGCAGAAGTCCTGAGCTGTTCATGCCAGAGGACCCAATGCCTTTAAAAATGTGCATTTATGGAAACCCTTCCCAGCCTCACTGAGGATTGCCCATGACAAATTTTTTGGGCTCATCCATTGGTGTTATCAGGTCACCCCTCATAACTTCCCAGCTGGAATGACTTGGCTGCAAAGAAAGTGGGTTACAAGGTAATTAATTGGGGATTAAATTAATTAAAAAAAAAATCAAGGGGGATTTGTTCCCACATGGGGAATAAATGTCAGTGCCTGCATTATTTAGGTTTATAATCACAGGGTCTGTGCCCACAGGATTTCTCTCCAGGCTGTGACTCAGGGAAAGCTGCTGCAGCACCTCCAAGCTCCTTTCACACCCTGCAGTGTCCGTGTCCAGCGTGATGCTCATCCTGACACGGAATTCTCACCCTGTTTTCTCCCCCACAGGGACCCCGAGGACTGCTGGGCCCCAAGGGACCCCCAGGACCCCCGGGACCACCGGTGAGTTCCCTGCTGCCCTCCCCAAAGCCAAAAAAAACCCCCTCAGCCATCCCAGCTGCTCATCCAGCTGCATCATTTGCACATCTGGGCAAGGAAATGCAGCAATATCCCAAAAAAAAACCCCAGGGTCAGCCTCCTCCCCCATTTTCAGTGGTGTCACGTCCGTGCAGGGCAGATTTGCCCCACCTGAGTAAATATTAATGCCTGGCTCAGGCTGGGAGGGAGGAATGAGAGTTATTAACGCAGAGCCTTTGCCATGAACTCCTGCCCCAGGGCGCTGGGGCTGCTCCTTCACATCCCAGCCAGAGCTGGGGCTGGAGCTTGTGGGGTTTTATCCAGGGCACCTCATCCCTGGGAGTGCTGATGTAGGGGAATCCCAGACCTCACAAACCCAACCCCAAAACTGGAGGGGTCTGTGGGACATGAAGGAAAGATGAGAGACTCTAAATATTTCAGAAGGCAAAGAGCACAGAAAAAGCTTCATTGTCTTATTCTTACCACTTTTTATAAGGTTTTCTGATACAGATTTAACACAATTGGTGAATAGGAACGACACCTCTCTGATCCCATTGGTTAAACCAGAGAAACAGCAAAACACCACCTGGGGAAAGATTGTTTGGAGAAAGAATAATTGTTTGTAAGATTGTTTTGAGAAGAAGCTTTCTTGAGAAGTAAGCTTTTACCAAGCTTTCCCTTGGTAAAAAGTTTAGCTGCTGCTAGCAGGCTGAAATCTCTCAGACTCAGAAATATCAGGCCCACAGGGGTCAGTGTTTAATGGGGCACATTTCGTGGCCTCTCACCCCACCTGGGATGTGGTGACAACTTTGCTGTGAGCTCCTGGTGCTGCTGGAATTTCATGAGGAGGGATGGAATTGGGGATTCGCTCCCAAACTGTCTCATCTGCCACGGATGGGATGTTACACCCCGCAGCAAAAGATTTTCCTGGAGAAAAGAGGCTCAGGGGAACCTTCTTCTCTCAGAAGTCTTCTTCTCTCCAGCTCCCTGGCAGGAGGCTGTGGGGAGGAGGATCACTCTTTTTCCCCAAGTAAAAAGTGACAGGATGAGAAGAAAAAGCTTTAAATTGTGCCAGGGAAGATTTAGGATGGGTATTAGGGAGAAAAAAAAATTCCTTCCTGGAATGAGCTGCCAGGCAGTGCCCAGGGAATGGTGGAGGGTTCAGAACCCTCATGGATGTGACACCTGGGGACGTGGTGTGGTGGTGAACACAGGGCTGGGATGTGGCAGGAGAGAAAACACAGAGTTCAGTTCTCAGTGAGGATCAGAAGGCTGAGGCTTAATTTCTCTTCATCCCTTTTATAACATTTCACTAAAAGGGGATTGCTCAAAGCAGGACTCACTCTCTTCCCCTTTGGTAAGCACCAGGTGAAGCAGAGCGTTTTGAGAACATTCTGAGACGTTTCGAGGCTCACACAGAAATGTTCACAGTAACAGTGAAACTGTTTTGAGAACAGCAAACTTGTTGTTTGTTTTCCCATGGGAACCAGCAGGATAGCAGCAGAATTCCCAAAGCCTGGAAAATGCTGAACCCACATTGGGGCTGGGTTCATGCTGGATTTGAGGATTTTGGAGGTGTTTTCCAACCTGAACGATTCCATGATTGTGAAATGGTGGCAGGGGGACATCTCCATGTTCCCCTCTCAGTGAAAGTCCTTGCCCAGGTTGATTTTAGGTTTGGCACCAGCTCTGTCACCTTTACCAGCCAGGTATTTTCCCATATTTTCCTTTGCCACCCCATGCCTGCTCCCTGTGGGATGCAATCCAGCCAGGATTTCCTCAGCCCAGTGCTGGTTGTGCCTCCCAGGCAGGTTAAACCAAAGGGGAATGAAATTAAAATAAATAAATTTAATTAAATAAACTTATTAAGTTAAATAACCCACTTAAATTACTTATAAAAATTCACCTGGATTCATAGAATTGGCTGCTTTACCAAAAACCTTCAGGAAATTATTCCCTTTCCACGCAGTCCAAAGAGTTCTTGATTTTTTTGTTGTTGTTATTATTTTTATGGCAATTCCCTGCCTTTTGTGGTGTGAAATAATGCGATCTTTTCTTACTGCTGTGTTTTTTAAATCCTTTCAAAGGGTGTGGCTGGCATGGATGGACAAACAGGTCCCAAAGGGAATGTGGTAAGTTCTTCCTGCAAATTTTTTACAGGCAATTCAGATTTTCTATAGGGGAAAACGCAAAATCCAGTTGGGTTACATTCATTAATTGCATTTTAGCCTGGTCTAGATTCCTATCAGAGCCTGTGAAAAACACCAGGAATGGATGTTAATTTGTTGTAATTTCTGATGGAATTACACATTATTTCTCCATGAGAGATGAAACATTTTCCTTGATATGCATGGTGGGCTAACGAATATCAAAACAGAAATGTTGAAATGAGAGGGGAAAAAAAACCTTTCTGGGGATGGGGTGGGAATGGGGATGGGAATTGGGATGGGAATCGGGATGGAAATTGGGATGGGAATTGGGATGGGAATGGGAATTGGGATGGATTCCCTGGAAAATAAATGCAGGGCCAGGCAGTGTTAGAGCCTTGCTCAACTCCTTCGGGCTGGAAATCCTCGGAATGCCTTGAAGTCACTTCCCCCTTCCTTTTCCCAGTGGGAAAAGCTGTTCCAGGGAGTTCTTGGTTACTGGGAGGAGGTCAGAGAGGGTTCAGGGAGCTGTGGGAGGGTGTGGCTGCAGCTCAGGGGTATCCAGGCAGTTGAAATACAGGGATACAGCTGGCGGGGACCAGGAATTGTGGTTCCAGCTCCTTCTCCACTCAGTGCCAGGGTTTGGTTGAGGTGTCAGGGCTGGGTTGGACTCAATGGTTTTGAAGGTCTCCTCCAACCTAGAAATTCTGTGATTCTCTGTGATTCTGTGATTCTGTGATTCTCACCTTCCCCACCTTCTCCCCTGCCCTTTTCTCCTCACAGGGCCCCCAGGGCGAGCCAGGGCCCCCAGGCCAGCAGGGGAACCCAGGGGCTCAGGTAAGAACAAATCCACAAATCCACAAATCTCCTTCTCCGCGGCTGGGGAAAAGCGGGGAGGATTCAGCACCAGCAATGGGAGCAGCACTTTGAGAGATTTGGCTGGAGGAACCATTCCTAGCCCAAAATCTTCCTGCAAACTCTCCTGGTGTGGAATCCCCCAGTTCTCCAGGAAACCTCTTTGGCCACGTCACATTTTTTGTGTGCTGATGTTTAACACCCCAATGTCGCAATAGGACACGAAATGAAAATGCATTCACACCCTAGAAATGTCTAAGGTAAAAAAGAGAGGAAGTTTATTCCAGATTTCGAAATTTATAGAATTCTAACAGTGACCATGGATTGGAGGATGAAATTGTCCTCCCCAACCACACTGGTCACACCAACATCCATCAATTCTCTCCTCCTCCAGAAAGGAATGCAAACCAATCATTATTGACATGAAAAGTGAGTGAGAAACTCCATTACAAAAATGTGAACATCAGAAGGCTTAGAAGAACTTTAGAAGAGCAGGGTGACATCTCACTGCCCAGTTCCTCCAGATATCCAGGTTTTCTTGTGGCTCTCAGGGAATTCTGCTCCTCAGAGCATCCCTGTTTCCCTCCTGGGCTCAGCCTGGCTGCCCACAGCTCTCCCAAACATTTTATTCCCCCTCCCAAAACATTTTGGGAATGAACAGAGCTGGGGAAACCCCAAACCCTCACAGCACTAAAATAATGCCCAGCCAGATGCATTTGGAAGGAATAACTTGCTCCTTAACGACTTTTATTTTATTTTATTTTATTTTATTTTATTTTATTTTAATTTTTTTTTTTTTTGGCTTTTCGCAGGGTCTTCCAGGTCCACAAGGCGCCATCGGTCCCCCAGGAGAAAAAGTGAGTTGAAATTCAGCTCTGGCCTCCTCTCAGCCACGGATTTGCATTTTGCTCCTTCAGCTGCTCCTTTGCCCCATGTGCAACATCTGTTTGCAGCCGAGGCCGTGCAAGTCTAATGCCTCTCATTCCAGACAGAGGGGAGCTCCAGCCAGCTCGGTTTGCCTCTAATTCATCATATTTGCATTCATTTCCCCTCTGAGGAGAAACATTCTGAAGGCAGCCTATGGTAAAACACGAGGAGAGGATTGAAAATTGTCTTTTTCTGTGGGTTTGGGGTGTCTGAGAGGGATGATAATGGGAAGAGCCCATGGATCCTTCCCCGTGCCTCTGATTTTCTGCCTGTCCACGTGGGGTTGGTGCTGGCCTTGGACCAGAAGGATTTAAAGGGGGAGAAATTTCCTCCAAAATCTCTGGGACCAGCAGGATTTAGAGGAGGAGAAATTTCCCCCAATATCTCTGGGACCAGCAAGATTTAAAGGAGAAATTTCCCCCAGGAGCTCTGGGACCAGCAGGATTTAAAGAAGGAGAAGTTTCCCCCAAGAGCTCTGGGACCAGCAAGATTTAAAGGGGGAGAAATTTCCTTCAATATCTCTGGGACCAACAGGATTTAGAGGAGGAGAAATTTCCTCCAACACCTCTGGGACCAGCAGAATTTAAAGGAGAAGTTCCCCCCAATATCACTTGGGCCAGCAGGCTTTAGAGAAGGAGAAATTTCCCCCAGGAGCTCTGGGGCTAGAAGGATTTAAAGGGGGAGAAATTTCCTCCAAGACTTCTGGGACCAGCAGAATTTAAAGGAGAAATTTCCTCCAAAATCTCTGGGACCAGCAAGATTTAAAGGAGGAGAAATTTCCTTCAATATCTCTGGGACCAGCAAGATTTAAAGGAGAAGACTTTTCCCCCAAGATCTCTGGGACCAGCAGGATTTAGAGGAGGAGAAATTTCCCCCAATATCTCTGGGATCAGCAAGATTTAAAGGAGAAGGTTTCCCCAAGATCTCTGGTACCAGCAGGATTTAGAGGAGGAGAAATTTCCCCCAAGAGCTCTAGGACCAGCAAGATTTAAAGGAGAAATTTCCTTCAATATCTCTGGGACCAACAGGATTTAGAGGAGGAGAAATTTCCTCCAACACCTCTGGGACCAGCAGAATTTAAAGGAGAAGTTCCCCCCAAAATCTCTGGGACCAGCAGGATTTAAAGGAGGAGAAATTTCCCGCAGGAGCTCTGGGGCCAGAAGGATTTAAAGGAGAAATTTCCTTCAATATCTCTGGGACCAGCAGGATTTAAAGGAGGAGAAATTTCCTCCAATATCTCTGGGACCAGCAGGATTTAAAGGGGGAGAAATTTCCCCCAAAGATCTCTGGGACCAGCAGGATTTAAAGGAGGAGAAGTTTTTCCTTCATTGTGGTCACCCAGGGCTCTCTCAGCTCCCCCAGAGCAGGGACACTCTGTGTGTGTGTGTGTGTGTGTGTGTGTGTGTGTCCCTGTGTGTCCCTCCTGCTCCTTTGGAGTGGAATTATCAAAAATCTCCCTGGGAAGGAGCGCCCTGACAGCTCTGTCAGACACCTCCTGAGGTTTTAATTAGCAGTTGTTAATTAAAAGGTACTCACTGAGCAGTGCTAGGGCAGCCAGCTGGGGCAGCTCCTCTCTTTTGCCGTTTTTCACCCCAAAACTCCATTTTTCTTGGCCCTGTGACCCCATAGTTTGATATTCTCACCTTGTCCCTGCAGCACCCCAAGGTTTTGGGGGGCTGTGGTGCCTGAAGTTCCCGTGGGGCTCCCCCTGCTGTGTCCTGGCTGTGTGTGTGTCACAAAATGACACAAAATAAATGACACTCACACACTGAGATATCCAAGGCAAAAAAGAAAGGGAGTTTATTCTGGATTTCGACATTTATAGAATTCTAACAGTGAATTCATCCATGGATTGGAGGATGAAATTCTCCTCTCCAACCACACTGGTCAAACCAACATCCATCAATTCTCTCCTCCTCCAGAAAGGAATGCAAAATAATCATTATTGACATGAAAAGTGAGTGAGAAACTCCATTACAAAAATGTGAACATCAGAAGGTTTAGAAGGACTTTAGAAGAACAGGGTGACATGTGTGAGGTGCCAGCACAGCCCTGCAGCATCCCAAATATTGGAATTTTGTTATGATTTGGGACAGCTCAATATGCAGAACTCTGATTTCTTCAGGGTGTTACAGCCAAAGTTCACTGAAAAAATTCTTTTTTACAGAGTTTCGGTGCAATCAATAGGATTGGTGATTTAGAGCCTACACTTCTTCCTAAAAATCTTTGCAGGAAACAAGCTGGAAAAACACCAAGTGTCAGGAAAAAATATCTACAAGGATTGTTTGGGTTCCTCCTTGTGATTTTTCAGTCCAGAGTTGTGAGATTTAAGAACTTGGCTTTCCCACAGGCCTGAACCCTAAAATCTATTTTCCAACCACTGTCAGTTGAAATAAACAGATTTCCCTAAAATCTGTGGCAGCTTTTCCATCCTCAGCCTCTCCCAGGTGGGAAAAGCAGGAATTGTGGCTGGCAATCCCTGTTCTGCCATGCTCTGATTGATTTTTCTGTTTGGTTTCAGGGCCCTCTGGGCAAACCTGGCCTCCCTGGCATGCCTGGTGCTGACGGGCCCCCGGTAAGTGCAGATTTTGTGATCTGAGCCCTCACAGCTCCAAAAGAGGGATTGGGAAGGGTAAAAACAAGGAAAAAATGGGTTGGGATAAGGGTGGTTTAATATGGAAATTAAGAGAGTTTAATATGGAAATTAAGAGAGTTTAATACAGAAATTAAGAGAGTTTAATATGCAAATTATGAGAGTTTAATATGGAAATTAAGAGAGTTTAATACAGAAATTAAGAGAGTTTAATATGCAAATTATGAGAGTTTAATATGGAAATTAAGAGAGTTTAATATGGAAATTAAGAGAGTTTGATATGGAAATTAAGAGAGTTTAATATTCAAATTAAGAGAGTTTAATATGGAAATTAAGAGCATTTAATATTCAAATTAAGAGAGTTTAATACAGAAATTAAGAGAGTTTAATATGGAAATTAAGAGAGTTTAGAATGGAAGAAAAGAGAATTTAATATGGAAGAAAAGAGAGTTTAGAATAGAGGAAAAGAGAGTTTAATATGGAAGTAAAGAGAATTTAATATGGAAGGAAAGAGTTTAATATGGAAGTAAAGAGAGTTTATGATAGAGAAGAAAAAAGAGTTTAGAATGGAAGTAAAGAGACTTTAGAATGAAGAAAAGAGAGTTTGATATGTAAGAAAAGAGTTTAATATGGAAGAAAAGAGAGTTTAGAATGGAAGAAAAGAGATTTTAGAATGAAGAAAAGAGAATTTAATATGGAAGAAAAAGGAGTTTAGAATGCAAGTAAAGAGAATTTAATATGGAAGGAAAGAGACTTTTAATATGGAACAAAAAAGAGTTGAATAAGGAAGAAAAGACAGTTTAGTATGGGGAAAAAAAAAGTTTTAATATGGAAAAACCCAACATTCTGCAAGCCCTCCTTGGAGGCTGGATCAGTTTGGGAATCCCCATCACAGCTTTGCTCACTCTGGGCACTTTTCACCACCTCTCCAGGCCTCTCTTTCCTGTTTTTTTGCTCCTCCTGTGTGTTGAGGAAGCAGGGATGGATCCTGGTTTGGTTTTTTATTTTTTATTATTTTTTATTCCCATCCCAGCTGCTGCAGAGGAGCGATAAGGGCAGGTGGAAATTACCTGTCAATGTTCCATTCTCGCAGCTTCCCTCATCTCTAATCCCACTTTAAACATCATTTGCTCCTCTGCCATAGAAATCAGTCTCAAAAAAATAAATTAAAAATAATAATAATAAAAATATATATATATATGTAACCAGCCTTTCAACTTTTCAGCTTGATCTTGTTGTTACCCATTCATTTAACAATAAAAAATTGTTAATTTAACAATATTCATTTAATAATATTCATTTAACAATAAAAAAAAAACCTCGGAAAATGCTGGGAACTCTGGGATGCTGAATAATTCAGCACCAATCCCGAGAGGAATGCTGGCCAGGCTCCAGGCAGGGATGCAGGTTAGCTGGGCCCTGGTCATGGGATTTGCTGCTGGATTCCAGGAATTAGGAATGCAATGAGGGGCTCTGACCAGGCTGGGCATCCTGTGACCTTCCCAAGTTTCCTGCCAGCAGGATTTTATCTGCTTTTCTACCTGCAAAATCCCTGTGCTGCTTTCCTGCTGAACTCACCCAGGTGTTCTGCTGTGCAGAGAATATTTCAGAATGTTTCCTGCTGCTGAAGGTGAAAATTAGAAATAGAATTAGGTGGAAAAGCACCGAGGATCCAAATGCTGCTCTCTTCCCTTTAGGAAAAGCAAGGTGGCCTTAGGGGGGGTCACTTGTGTCAGCTGGAGCTTCCTGGGGAGCAGCTGCTCTCTGCCAAATAAATCAAACGTGCTCTAAACCCCAAAATTCTCATTTTCTTTGTCTCTTTTATCTGCAGGGTCATCCTGGCAAGGAAGGTCCTCCTGGAGAGAAGGGGAGTCAGGTAAGTGTCCTCAAAAGCGCTGCCGAGAGGAAGGGCAGGGCAGCAGGGTGGAGATGGATCTCCACGGGGATGGCTGAGGAGCAAACTGTTGGGGAAGGTGAAACAGGAAAGCCTTATAAATGTGAATGCTCAGATCTAGAGAATATAAAACCTATAAGTGAAATAGAGTTGAAAGCAAGTTTTGATGTCTAAGATGCTGAGCTTTAGTTACTGAACAACTGGAAAACAACAGTATGGCCAGCTGAAGGTTAAACAATTAAATTAATTAATTAAACAATGCCCTTCTCCTTACCAAGAGCCCAAGGGTCAGAGCAGACCCTGCTGGCTCGGCAGGAGGGGTCCCAAGAGTCGTTTTTAGGGTTTAAAATATAACACAGGATGGGAATGTAGTGATTCTTATAGGCTGTGTGTAAATGCTGTAGGATTTGTATCTTGTACTGGGTTGGTTGGTGTCAATCAGAATATTCAGAATAGAAGATTTAATGGATTGGAACGGGAATTTCGCTCTCTTGTTCCTCTTCTTTGCTCTCTCCTTTCTGCTCTTCCTCCTCACTCTCTCTGCTCTGAGCTGTGGCTGGCAGTTCGTAGCAGGGCCCTTCACCCACACCCTGTGCAATGAACTGCAGCTCCAAACCAGCCCTGACTCCAGAGATCTCTCATCTCCATTTGTCCCATCACCGTCCCCTCTGACCCTCATTCCCACACAAACCCAGCTGAAATTTGAGTGCTGAGCCCAGATTTGATCCCTGCTCTGAGATTTGCTTTGGTCTCTTTGCTCTGAGCTCCTCCCGGCTCTGCTGGCCAGCACAGAGCGGCACACGCCAAGGCTGAACCTGGGGATGGAACCTTGCCATTGACAGACACAAATAAATATCCTTTGTGGCACAGGGAATGCAGAAAATTGATTTTTTTTTTCCCCTTACTCCCTCTCCAAGTCTCTCTTTAACAATATATTTGAGATCATTGCCAGAGGCCAAAGCCCTTGAATTATGTCTGTCTGTCCAGGAGATTTGCCAGCTGCATTCCTGCTGCAGCCTCAGCAAACATTTCTCTTGTCAGAACTCTCTCTGCTCGGGGTTCAGCCCAGCTGGGTGGACATCCAGGGGCGCTGGTGCTGCTGGGCACAACCCACGGGCAGATCTGTCCCACTGGTGCCACAGGAGGCTGAAAATTCCAGAAATTTTGGAGAAATCAGAACGGTTTTGGGGGTGATTTCTCCTCTCTGTGATCAGCACAAGGGAGGATTGGGAGCAGGGAGGCAGCAGAACGTTTTCCTCCTTGCTGGTTTTCCTCAATCCAAACCATAAATCACACTGGGTGTACAAATCCTCTTTCCTAACAAATTGTTTCTATCCTGACCCTCCTCATCCTCCCTTTCCTGTCGGGTGGATCTTTGCCATCAGCTCAGCTCATGCTGGAGGTGATGCTCCTGCAGCTCCCTGGGCTGTTTGGGGTTATTTTGGGTTATTTTGGGCTATTTTGGGCTATTTTCAGGTGGTTGCTGCCATTCCCATCCCACGTGGGAGAAACAGGAAATTTGTTTTCCACTTTTGGGTCGGTTTTTGACGCCTTTTTCTCATTTTCCCCTCAGGGTCCCCCAGGTCCTCAGGGCCCCATTGGTTACCCAGGACCACGTGGAGTCAAGGTAAGGAATGTCCACGTCCCTGGAATTGCTGGGCACTGCTGGAGGACACAGATGTCCCCTCAGGGCCACCTCAGTGACCACCAGCACTGATTGCTCCTGGGAGTCTTGGCCCAGCATTTTATCCATGGGGATCACGAATTCCCTGCTCCTCAAGAACCCCAGGAGTTATTTTGAGGGATTTCCTTTTGGGAGGGATTTCCTTTTGGGAGGGATTTCCCTTTGGAGGGATTTCCCTTTTGGATGGATTTCCTTTGGGAGGGATTTCCCTTTGGGAGGGATTTCCCTTTGGGAGGGATTTCCCTTTGGAGGGATTTCCCTTTTGCAGGGATTTCCCTTTTGGATGGATTTCCTTTGGGAGGGATTTTCCTTTGGGAGGGATTTTCCTTTGGGAGGGATTTCCTTTTGTAGGGATTTTCCCTTTGGAGGGATTTCCCTTTGGAGGGATTTCCCTTTGGAGGGATTTCCTTTTGTAGGGATTTTCCCTTTGGAGGGATTTTCCCTTTGGAGGGATTTCCCTTTGTAGGAATTTCCCTTTGGAAGGATTTTCCTTTTGGAGGGATTTCCTTTTGCAGGGATTTCCCTTTTGGATGGATTTCCTTTGGGAGGGATTTTCCTTTTGGAGGGATTTTCCTTTTGGAGGGATTTTCCTTTTGGAGGGATTTTCCTTTTGGAGGGATTTTCCTTTTGGAGGGATTTTCCTTTTGGAGGGATTTTCCTTTTGGAGGGATTTTCCTTTTGGAGGGATTTCCCTTTGGAGGGATTTCCTTTTGGAGGGATTTCCCTTTGAAGGGATTTCCCTTTGTAGGAATTTCCTTTTGGATGGATTTCCCTTTGGAGGGATTTCCTTTTGTAGGAATTTCCCTTTGGAGGGATTTCCCTCCTCACTCTCCCATTCCCAGTTCACAACCAGAGCAAAGCTCAGCCACAATTTAACCAGGTTAATAAACCAGAGCAGCCTCTTCCCAACACCAACCTGACTTTTCACACTCCTGAAACTTTAAACATCCCAAACCTTGTGCACAAATCTTGATGGATTTTTAAATGTATTTTTTCCCTCAACGTGCTTAAAGGAAGAAAAAAGAATTTAAAAAAAATTTGAAAAATTAAAATACCCAAGCAAAGTATTATTCCTTTAAAAAAAAGTATTATTCCTTAAAAAAAAAAAAGTATTATTCCTTAAAAAAAAATAGTATTATTCCTTAAAAAATATATATTATTCCTTAAAAAAAAAACTTGGTGGTTTTTCTTGTGCTGGTGTGGATACCCATTTTTTTTCCCCAGTTTTTATGGAAAATTTATATAGAATATAAAATTATAGTGAATTTTATCCCTGTGAACAGAATTTATGGATAGAAACCACCAACCCCACCTACCAAATGAAGACAGCAGAAGTTTGGGACCATAAGATGCTCCCTGATGAGCCAAAAGCCAGAGGGCAGCAGCTGATATTTAATATATTTAATTAAGAACACGTTTAGGAACACCACACTTTGCAGAGATACAATTAAACATCAAATAAAGCAGAAATCACCACAATTCGTGGTGATTTTTTAATTTCTTCACTCTAAACTTTACCCACACCCTGGTAACGTCTTGGTTTCTCTCTCAAGGGAGCAGATGGAGTTCGTGGGTTGAAAGGCACCAAGGGGGAAAAGGTGAGTCCAGTTTGGGTTGTGTTTCTGCAATTTCTGAGTGCTTTTGTAGGTGGAGCCTTCAGGATCTTCCCTGGGAAGTTTTCTCCTGCACAAGGGGCTTTTCTTGGGAAAAAACAAACAAAACAAAAACACAAAAAACCCAAACAAAAAACCAAAAAAAACCCACAAAAAATAAAAACACCAAAAAAAAAAGGGGAGGGGACTGAGCTCCTTTCCTTTATTCCTGCCCCTCCCAGCAATTCAGCAGCAAACGCAGAATTTTTAGCTTGGGATCTCCCAAACTTGAAAACTTTCTGGGAAGTTCCTTCACTGCCTCGCAGGGATTGTAGAGGATGTGGGATGAGCTGCATTATTGATTAACGTGCAATTAAACCTTCCTTGGCTGAAGGAAATATTGCAGCGTCCTGGAGGCTGCCTGGGAGGCAGGTGTGAAACCTCCTCTGTGAAAATGATAAAAAAGGTTCCACTTCAGAAAGAATCGATTCCTAATGCTGCCAAGGTCCTGTTGGGGCTGTTTGTGGTGCTGGCTTGCAGCCAGGATGGGGCACAGGGCACATTTGGGGACATTTTGGGGTTTAGGGTGGGTTTCCATTCCTGTCTGTGCACCCCAAGGACTTGGAAAAGGCAAAGTGAGAACTCAGCTGGAAAAATGAGGCTTGAGAAACTTTAATTATTTTATTTTTTTAACTCATCTCTACACCTTGGGTGATTTTTCCCTTCTCCATTTTTAGGGTGAAGATGGTTTCCCTGGCTTCAAAGGGGACATGGGCATCAAAGGAGATCGGGTGAGAGTCTGGGAGCTGTGGGATCGATCCAGCAGCTCGGGGAATGCTGATCCCACACCATCCCTGCTCCCCTGGGTGACACAGTGACACTGCTGGGCTGGGGCAGTGCCACAATCCATGTCTGCAGCTCAGAATTCCCAAAAATTCCCATTGTTATCCCACAGCTCAGCCCTCAATCAAACATTTCCAGAGCTTGTTTTGTACATCCAGCCACGGTTTGGGAAGCAGGAGGAAGCTGAGAGGGCTGCGAGCACAGGGCTGGTTTAGGGAGATAATCCCAGCATGGAGATATTCCCAAAAACCTGGATTTTCTGGAGATATTTCCAGTGTGGAGATATTCCAAACCACCCAGATTTTGTGGAGATATCCCCAAACATCCAGATTTTGTGGAGATATTCCCAAAAACCCGAATTTTGTGGGGATATTCCCAGTGTGGAGATATTCCCAAAAACCTTGATTTTGTGGAGATATTTCCAGTGTGGAGATATTCCAGAAAACCTGGATTTTGTGGAGATATTCCCAGTGTGGAGATATTCCTAGTGTGGAGATATTCCCAGTGTGGAGATATTCCCAGTGTGGAGATATTCCCAAAAACCTGGATTTTGTGGAGATATTCCTAGTGTGGAGATATTCCAGAAAACCTGGATTTTGTGGAGATATTCCCAGTGTGGAGATATTCCCAAAAACCCGGATTTTGTGGAGATATTCCCAAACACCCAGATTTTGTGGGAATAAAACCCCGGTGCTTTGGTCACACCCCACAATCCAATCTCCCCCGAGCCTCCTGCTGAAGCTCAGCTCTCTGCCCTGGAATATCTCTGGCAGCAAACAGAGCCTGCCTGTCTAATTAACACTTCTCTTTAATTACCAGGGGGAAATTGGCCCCCCTGGGCCTCGGGGTGAGGATGGACCCGAAGGTCCCAAAGGTCGCTCTGGCCCCAATGGAGATCCAGGTCCCCTTGGGCCTGCTGGAGAGAAGGTGAGCCAGGGATGGGAATTCCGTGGTTTACACCAAACCCCACAAATTTTGGGCTCTCTCAGGGCTGTGGAAAGTTTTAGGGAAAGGGGTGGAGAGGAGCTGTGGGAGTTTTGTGTGGGTTTAGGGCAGCCACGTCGAGGCTTTGGTCTTTTTTGGGGTTGTTTGTTTGGGTACAGATAAAAAAATCAGGGGAATAAATGGAGAAAATTAATGTTTAGTTTAAATAAATTGAAATAAAACCCCAACTGTTCCTGACTGGTTCCCAGCACAGTTACAGTGTTCATTCTGCCCCTCCCCATTGGGATTCCCTAAAGTTTAATTCCACCCCGGTCCCATCTGCTCTGCTCCTCTCTGCACCTTTCTGCTGCCTCACTCTTCCTTGTTTTCCAGGGAAAACTCGGCGTGCCGGGATTGCCGGGGTACCCGGGCAGGCAGGGCCCCAAGGTAACGGGCACGGGGAGCTTGGGCTGGGCTGGGCTGGGCTGGGCTGGGCTGGGCTGGGCTGGGCTGGGCTGGGCTGGGCTGGGCTGGGCTGGGATGGGATGGGATGGGATGGGATGGGATGGGATGGGATGGGGAGTTTGGGGTGGGATGAGGAGGTTCAGGAGGGAATGGGATGGGGAGGATTGGATGGGGTGGGATGGGATGGGGAAGTTTGGATAGGATGAAGATGTTGGGATGGGATGGGATGGGATGGGATGAGGAAGTTTGGGATGGGATGGGTTGGGGAAGTTGGGATCGGATGGGATGAGGAAGTTTGGGATGGGATGGAGAAGTTGGGATGGGGTGGGGGAAGTTTGGATAGGATGGGGAGGTTTGGATGGGATGAGCAGGTTCAGGAGGAGAGGGGATGGGATGAGGAGGTTTGGGATGGGAAGGGGAAGTTGGGATGGGATAAGCAAGTTTGGATGGGATGAGGAGGTTCAGGAGGGAATGGGATGGGAAGGTTTGGGATGGGATGGGATGGGATGGGATGGGGAGGTTGGGATGGGATGGAGAGGTTTGCGATTCCATGGGGAGGTTTGGGATTCCATGGGCAGGTTTGGGATGCAATGGGACACAGCCCAGCTCAGCCCCCACTGTGGGATGAGGTCTCTCCTTCCCACTCACACAGAACAAAAATAGGGATGGACAAAA
The DNA here is from genome assembly GCA_910950805.1 of Acrocephalus scirpaceus scirpaceus. Taxonomy (NCBI): domain Eukaryota; kingdom Metazoa; phylum Chordata; class Aves; order Passeriformes; family Sylviidae; genus Acrocephalus; species Acrocephalus scirpaceus. The sequence goes on along the minus strand of OU383790.1, from coordinate 3,271,913 downwards.
ATATCTGCCAGCCGTGAGCTGGTGGCAGCCAGGGGCCGGCTGTGCACGGCTTCGGTCCCAACGCGGTGGGAAGAGCTGGAGAAGGGCTGGGATGAGCAGGGATGGATCCAGGCAGGCTCCCGGGGAGCTTTCCTGCTGCTGAAAGGCCTTGCAGCCCTTCTCCTTGCATTAGGGTTTTATCTTCCAGGACAGCATTACCTAATTAATTAAGGAGATTAGCTAATGACTCAGGGTCTCCCTGAAATGAGGAGAAAGCGCCATTTGCATATTTGCAAACATCTTTGTAGCTTCTCTCCACGCCCACCTCTGTTCAGGCCATTTTCAAGGCATTTTTTTAAATTAAAACTGAATTCCCCTCCACAGATTTCGGCTCCATGCCCTGGAGGCTTTGGGAATTTCTGGTTTTGTTAACTTTTTTTGTAAGAATCGCATTTTATTATTCATGTTCACTGCTTAAAAAAAAAAAAAAAAACCAAAACATCTCAGGCCTGTTTCATTCTGAAGACACAATTATCTGCAAGAGATTGTTTCCTGCTTGTGGTGGGGCTGGTTTATTTTTTAATTTGCATTTTAAATCTGGAGTAAGGTTGGGGGAGTGGTTTTTTTGCATTTTCTTTGACTAATCCATATTTTAAAAGCAGCAGCAGCAGCAGCAATTCTCCAGGCACTGACATCAGAAAGGAACAAGGCAGGAGTTAAATTTTCATGTGCACCACAGTGACTTAGGAGCTAAAATCCCAAATCCTGCCTGGGTTCCCATCACAACCACGGGCTTGGGTCTTTGCAGTGACTGTTAATGAGCCATGGATAATTTTTTTTGGTGCTGTTTTGGGAGAAAATTCAATTTCTGAGGTCACCCCAGGCCTGAGATGGTTTTGGTGTTATTTGAGGTGATGCCTTGGGAAGGCTGAGCTGGAACAGAGATGGGCAGAGCCAGAGAATAAAGTAGGGATTTATTGAAAGGACTTAAATGGGCAGGACAGGGCCTGGACAGGGCTACAACCAAGGTGGACACAAAATGGACCCAAAATGGTCACAAAATGGACACAAAGTGGACAAATGGTCACGAGGTCTCACACTTTTCTAAGTTTTAGTCCATTTGCACATTGAGGTTTCGTTGTCCAATCCCAGCTCCAGGCTGTGAGCTCCCATCCTTCTTGTTCCTCCCTCCAGCCACCCTTGTTTGTGCTGTTGGGCTGAAAGTTGTCCTTGGTGTGCAGCAGGGCCAGGATTTGTTTTGTGTCCCTGCTGTGTGCAGAGAGCTGAGTGACACTGACTGTGAGCTCAGAGCTGCACCTAAGCAGCACAGAACCTGAAATACACGAAAAATAAAATTTAAGGCGTCATTTCCAGGTTCAGGGGAAAAGCTGGGAGCTCTGGGGTCACTCCAGGCTGGTGGGAGCTGCTGGGGACGCCCAGAGCTGCCCCAGGTGTGTCCTGAGCCTCTCCCTCTCTTTTTCCCTTTTCCCCCAAGGGCTCCATCGGCTTCCCAGGATTCCCAGGAGCCAACGGAGAGAAGGGCACACGGGTAAGAGCCGATTTTCCTTTACTTTGTTTCCCTCCAAAGAGATGTTGGGGAAAAATCCATTGCTGGGCTGCTGCTCCAGAGGTTTTTCCACTTAGGAATTGCCCAAAAAGTCTCATCCCAAAAAAGTCTCATCCCAAAAAGTCTCATCCCAAAAAGGCTCATCCCAAAAAGTCTCATCCCAGGGGTGAGTTCAGGGTGCTGCTGATGGCACAACCAGCAGATTCCCAATCAAACCCCGGGAATTTTCCCCTCAGGATATTTTAAGCTCCTCAGAACCTGAATCCTTCCCTCGCTGTCAGACTTTGCTCAGGGCACCAAGAGCTCTTTAATTAACAGTAATTATTAGAGATGGCTGAGCCTGCTCAGAATCAGCCTGAGCCATCTCTCACCTAACTTGAGATTCTGAATGCATGGCTGAGAACGCTCTCAGGGCTTTTAATGAGCTGCTCAAAATTCAGAGACACCCTGAAAATCAGGGGGTTTCATCCCCCAGCCTTGTCTCTGCCTCTCACCCCACCTCCACAGCCTTCACTCAGAATAGGGAACTGCCTAAAAATACTGATTTATTTTTTATCTGCCGCAGAACATGCTGGAATTAAAGGATTCAGAGTACAAACAAAGTCATTTTCTGCACCAGCTCCGGTCACACTGACAAGAAGGGGGAGTGAGGACAGCGAGTGGAATTAGTTTCCTTTTTACTCTCATTTAAATAGAAATGACTTCTAACAGAGGCTTTGAGAGGAGCCCAGCAAATATAAATCACTTTGCACTGCATTAATGTCCTGCCACTGCAGTTTGGGTTCTATCCACCCCCTTTTTTTTTATTATTTCATTTCATTTGGAGCTACAAACGCTCGTCCTCATCCTTCCCTCTGCTCTGGCTGGGCAGGAAGGGGGAGGCCAGGAAATCCAGCCTGGAATTCACTGAAATTCCATGGAATTCCCTGGAATTCTCTGGAATTGCCCCCCTCCAACCCCTGGGCTGGGTTTTTGGGGGTGTAGAAGAGCAGGGGAGGGATGTGCTGCTTTGAATCCCTGCACATCCATGGATGGTTTTATTCTGGGATGGAATCAAATCCCTCTGGGATGGGATGGGATGGGATGGGACAGGGAACCTTCCAGGGAGTGGAGAAGGTGCCAGGAGCTGGGAATTTCTGAGGCTGGAACCAACCCTGAGGGGGTGGCGCAGGAGGGAGGAGGCCAGGAAATCCAGCCTGGAATTCACTGGAATTCCATGGAATTCCCAGGAATTCTCTGGAATTGCCCCCCTCCAACCCCTGGGCTGGGTTTTTAGGGGGTGTAGAAGAGCAGGGGAGGGTTGTGCTGCTTTGAATCCCTGCACATGCATGAATGGTTTTATTCTGGGATGGAATCAAATCCCTCTGGGATGGGATGGGATGGAATCAAATCCCTTTGGGATGGAATCAAATCCCTCTGGGATGGGATGGGATGGAATCAAATCCCTCTGGGATGGAATCAAATCCCTCTGGGATGGGATGGGATGGGGAACCTTCCAGGGAGTGGAGAAGGTACCAGGAGCATTTCTGAGGCTGGAACCATCCCTGAGGGGGTTTAGGCTTGAATTTTGGCATTATCCAGCCTGAAAGGAACTGGGAAGGGAGCAGATCTGATGGGAAAGGGCCCAGCTTCAGAACCAAGCCATGAGAGGAGAATAAAAGACAAAAAATCCGCACTTTCCTCACTTTCATTCCAAATAATCTTTGTGCCTTTAATGGAGGCAGGGAGGGTATTTAGTTACACCCTTGGCACGCCACCCATTTCTTCAGTTCAGGAATTAAAAAGGGTTTTTTTAAACCTTTCAAGCGTTGAATTATTTCATGGCAATCCCAATTTTTAATTTTTCTTCTTTAATTTTCAACGGGCGATTCGACCATTTCAACCATTTTATACCCAATTCATCACCCTGCCTTCACTTTATCAGCGTAGAGAGAGATTTTCATGGACAAATCTTTCCATTAGCAACAGGAGCTCAGCTTGGAAATTTCAGAGGAGCAGAAATCCTGATTTTCAGGAACAGCTTTGCTATCCATTTATATATATATATATATATTTATTTTTTCTTTTTTCTCCCGAGTATCCCATTTGAAATAAGAGAAAAGCAATTATATACAGAATTATAGGCTGAGCTGGGGTCACTCTGCTCCAGTCCTCATCTTCATTTAAGCCTCGTTGAGTCAGACTTGATAAATCCCCCTCTGCTCCTCCTAAGACCACTCAATTTGCTGGGTTTATGAGTGTGTTCACACGGAGGCAAGAAAGAAAATTTCCAGGATTTTTTTCCTCCAGTTCATTGTGGAATAACTCAATTTGCAGCTGGAACGACCCCAAATCATTTGTTTGTTTATTCTTTATCAAATTGTCCCTATTTTGCTCCTCAATTCCCTGCTTTATGTGGCCAAAATGATGCAAATCCCACGTTTCTCTCCCAAAATGGAACTTTTCAGTTTGTTGCTTCAGCAGCACAAAAAAATCTTCCCAAGTTCTTAAATAATTCAAAGAGAAGGTGAAAGCCAAAGGTGGAAGGGCAGGACCTGCAGAGGCAGAATTTTAGTGCTGAGGTGCTGAACATCCCCAAACACCAAAGTTCAGCTCAAAAAAAAGTCTGGAAAAGTAAAAATGGGGAGGGAAAAAAGGGATGAAGATGATTAGAGGATGAGGTTGGGAAAAGGCTGGGAGAATTGGGATTGCTGGAGAGGAGAAGCTTTGGGGTGAGTTCATTGTGGCCTTCCAAAGGTAACCTGCAGGAAAGATGGAATAAAACCATTTAAAGGAGCCTGGAATGACTTTGGAGCAGCCTGGGATGGTGGAAGGTTTCCCTGCCCATGGGGATGAGCTTTAAGGTCCCCTCCAACCCAAAGCAGCTTTTGATTCTCCATTTGGTGCTTTTGAAGAGTTCTGACCCATTAAATCCCCCAAGAGCCGCTCATGAAATCAATAATTAAACATGAATAATCAATCTTATTTTAAGAGCTATTTTCTGCCATCATTAGGGGCAATAAATTTCTCTCCTTGCCCAGTCTGACAGAGCTTGGAGGGTGTGGAGGTCCCCAAATCCAACTATTTCTTGGCGTGCCTCGAAAATAATCTGAATTTAGCTGCCTCCACGTCAAAATCCTTGTTGGAAAAATATAGGTCTGTTTACGGGGAGCATAAATTCCTTGCAGTTGTACACGGGGCTGAATGCATGATTAACGACAGCAATAAGGAGGGGGAAATTCGGCTTAAAAATAGAATTGTGGGAGAAGGAGAGGAGTGTGGGGGGCTACCTGAGGGGAGGCAGCATCCCCTCCTCCCCACCTGCTCCCAATTTAGCCTCCCAGAGCTCAAAGAAAACCAGCTGGAGTACTTTAAAGTGAATTTTGTAATTAATTAAAAACAACAACAACAAAAAAAGAAATCCAAAAACGCCAGCAGGCTTTAATAAATGGAGCTGCAGAACAAGGAGGATTCAGCAGGACTAATTTTAGCAGCTGGAAGAAAGTTGATGGCAAAGTTGTGCAGCTCCTGTTTTATGTTCTGCTGGTTAATGAGTGTCAGAGCCGAGCAGGCAGCGCAGCGAGGTGATGGATTTGGGGCAGAAAATGGCAAAGGGATATTTTAAGCACCCAGGGCTCCTTCCACGGCAATCCAGGCTCCCTCTCCTTTCCTTTCTCAGCGGATTGGTGCTGCAGGTCCAAAGGGGCAAAGTGAAAACTCTCAGTGGGATTTTTGGCCATTGACACCAACCAAAACTGGGATTTTAGGCCATTCCTTCTCATGCTGCATCAAGGGAAATATAGGTTGGATATTAGGAAAAGATTTTTCATGGAAAGAGTGGTAAAATACTGGAATGGCTGCCTGGGGAGGTGGTGGAGTCACCATCCCTGGAGGTGTTTAACAAAAGCCTGGATGTGGCACTGGGTGCCAGGGTTTAGTTGAGGTGTTGGGGCTGGGTTGGACTCGATGATCTTGAAGGTCTCTTCCAACCTAGAAATTCTGTGATTCCATGATTCCAGGATTCTGGGATTCTGAAATTCTGTGACTCAGTGATTCTGTGATTGTGATTCTGTGATTCTGTGATTTATCATTCTGTGATTCTGTGATTCTGTGACTGTGATTCTGTGATTTATCATTCTGTGACTCTGTGATTCTGTGATTCTGTGATTCTGTGATTTATCATTCTGTGATTTAACACGCTGCCAGGTTTAGGTGCAGCTGCCTGTGCCTTTTCCATGTCAGGATTAATCCCAGTCCCCATCCCGGGGAGCTGAGCTGTCAGATCTCACGAGCTGCTGCCCAACAATGCCTGGAATTCTTTGTTTAGCTTCAAGTTAGGGAAGATCTATATCTAATCTAATCTAATCTAATCTAATCTAATCTAAATATGTTGGGCAGCTGAATTGGCCCGTGTGCAGGGAGGAGCTCCTCCAAGCAAGGAGCAAATTCCACCTCCCAAATGTCACAGTAGCATGGGGTGAGGATCCTGCCCCACGTCAGGAGCAGGGATCAGTGGGGAAAAAAGGGATTGGAGGTGTTGGGGTGGAGGAGCTGAAGAGTTTTTGGCTGGGTTTTTGGGGTTCTGCAGGGTCTGAGGGGGTGACCTTGTCTTTGAAAGCGTTTTGGGGTTTTAAAGGATGCTGCTGCTGAAGAGATTCATCCCCTCACAGAGCAGATGTTGTCTGGGTGCTGGGATCACTGTCCAGACCTGCCCAAGTGCCATAAATTCAAATAAATACGAGACTCAGGAGGTGGAAATGAACCTGCTGCTGAGTTCCTCATGGCAGATGGGAAGCAGAGAGGTTCTGAGGCGGTTTGTGTGTGACAGGCTCTGCTGTGGGGCTGGTTCCTAACCCCTTCTCCTCTTCCATTCCAGGGCACTCCGGGCAAACCAGGGCCGAGGGGGCAGCGTGGTCCCACGGTAAGGAGCCAGTTCTTCATCCTCCTGCCTTTCCAAACCTCGTCCTGGCCAAAAGGGAAACTGGGATGGGCTTTGTGTCCTCGCTGGGGGGATCTGGGCTTCAGGGGGACACGGATTTGGGGCTGGGTCTCACCACTGAATGTCGTTTAAACCTTCCTGGTGACTTTCCTGTCACCCTTGCTGCTGCTGCTGGGATGATCTTGTTGACCCCACGTGGCTCAGGGCAGCAGAAAGGCCTCAAATGTCACCTTTTGTGTCTTTTCAAGGGTCCACGTGGGGAGAGAGGCCCCAGGGGAAGCACTGGAAAACCTGGCCCGAAGGTAAGGCCTGGGGGAGCCTTTGGGGTCGTGTCCTAACCAGTGTTGGGGTAGGGAGCACCTGGGTCATCACCCTGCACCTCCCTCCTTTCCTTTTCCTTTGGATTTGGAAAGCTGAGCCCTCCTGAGGTTCATTCCCAGCTCAAGGGTTCATAACCCAATTGCAAAATACACGCCCAGGTTCTGTAAATGTAAATGTTGTAAATGTAAATGTTGTAAATGTAAATGTTCTGTAAATGTGTTGGCCCAGGAGCCAGCAGGACTTTCCATCACAGCCCCAACACCAGCACAACCCTACAACCCCTAAACCTCCCCTAATCCTCGTTTTTGGGATTTCAATGGAGTTTAAACCCCCTCCAAGCCCTTAGGCTGTGGTGTGGGTGAGGGCATGTGCTGCTGTTGGTCTCCAAAACCTGGCTGAGCCATTTTTGCCTCCCCACTGCTGAGCCAGGATTGGGCACCAGGGAAAAATTGGGATTTTTCTCCCAGCCAACCCAGAGGCACTGACTGATCACCTGGGCATTGATCACCAGGCTGAGCCAGGATTAGGCACCAGGCAAAATTTGGGATTTTTCTCCCAGCCAACCCAGAGGCACTGACTGATCACCTGGGCATTGATCACCAGGCTTGAGGGAAGCGAGGATTTTGTTGTGAGACGTTGTCACCCCCGAGCTGCCAGATCCAAAACCAAATCTCTGTCTGTGCTGGCATGAATTTTGGACAAATCCCTCCTCTTCAAGGTGGCATTTGTCTCTCCAAGTGTGATGGAAATATCCCAACCAATTTTTATGAAGGGATGAGAGGGGAACAAGCAGCTGCTCACTCCTCACTGGCTGCTGCTCCTGCCACAGAATTATTCTTAGAGAGGGCCGGGGGAGTTGCTGGGGTGTGGTGTCACCGTGGGCTTGGTGCCATCAGAAGCCTTTGCACACAGAAGCTGTGATGCTGAGGAAGGGTATTTTGGGTATTTGGGTTTTTTTTTTAATGCTCTCTTGTTTTCCTTCTTCCTAAAAGGGCAACTCTGGTGGTGATGGCCCCCCTGGTCCTCCTGGAGAAAGGGTAAGATGAGCTGAGGGGTAAAGCCCAGACGAGGTGGGGCTGCAGGGCTGAGGGGGTTTTTGGCAAGCAGGATCCTCCCGGGTGCCCTGTGAGCAGAGAGGAGTGGGCAGGAGCCAGGATGCAGCTCAGCCAAAGGGAAAAAGGAAAATTCTGGTTAAAACTCCGAGCTGATGTGGAGAGAGGTGCCCCAAGCCACCTCCAGCCCTCAGGTCCTGTCTGAGCTCTCCAGGGCAGGCTCAGGTGGGGCTTGGGTGTCCTGTGGAAGCATCACTCATGGGAGAAGGAAGAAATCACCCCCAGTGACTGCAGGGAACCAGAATTTCAGGCACTTTCTGGCTCTAAGACCTCCTGCTGCTTTCTCCAGACCACAGTCAGCTGGGAACTCCTGAAACAACGAGACTTTCATGATTTTAGCCTCAATTTCTGCCTTTTTTCCCCCCCCATTAGATTTTGCTCTGTTTGTAATTTTTTACACAATCACCCAGCATTTCACTTTCCAGCTCTTTGTGCTCACCTGCTGCTCCCACAGAGGTATAACATTTCACATCAAGCCTTCCAGGTTCCTTAACCAACTTCTCTGGCTTGTCTTTCATCCCAGGGACCACCAGGGCCTCAAGGACCGACTGGATTTCCTGGACCAAAGGGCCCCCCTGTAAGTAACTCAATTCCTAGGACATCCAGAGGAATAATCCAATCTTTCCCACCCAGCCTGAGCTGATTCCCTGGCAGGTGGTGACGTTCCCAGTGAAAGGCATCACTGACACACACTGATAACAACCCGAGGGTTTCAGATTTTAAATAGCCAAGTAAATTGCAGCTGATTATAAATGTTCATTTCCTACTGACTCAGCATCTCTGGGATCTTTTGTGGTTGTTGTGTGCTTTATTTTCACTCTGTGGACGTGGAGGACAGCAGTGGTTGTGCACTGCAGGGGGGGGAACCTCAGGAATGGTTTGGGAATGATTTCCTGAGTGTGGTGAGCAGTAAGATAAATCCTTTGGGGGATGTGTGAGAAAAGGGTGCAGCTTTTAGGGTTCTGCACCTCCATTTCCCTGTGAAACAGCTGGGAGCTGGGGCCAGCAGGGCTGATTCCATCTCTGGCACAGTTTTATTACCGAGCACGTGGTGATGCTGCTTTCCCCCCTGCTTTTCTGCCACAGGGCCCTCCTGGGAAGGATGGATTGCCCGGGCACCCTGGACAGAGAGGAGAAACTGTGAGTAGCCAAAAAATCTTGGACTGCCCATTACTCCAGAGCTTCATTTTGGTTTTTCTAAACCTTCCCATGCTGCAGCTCCACGTTTGGATTCCCTGAGGGTCTGTGTCTCTCCAGCTGCTCAGGGTGGGCTGTGGGAAGGAGCCCATTTTTCCCCCACTGCCTTCCCCAGCAAATGAGCATTAAAAAGGGTTTGCACATTTTGCATTTTTTCCCCTCAACTTATCACACAATTTAATTAACTTGCCTGGCATTTGCTAAGCGAGGCAGTGCAAACATTGCTCAGCACCAGATATTTATTTACACGCCCTGAGACTGATTTTAAAACAAGGGGTTTGAGGTGGGATTGAGCCAAGTGCTCAGGTCGGGATTAACTTAAAGGTGAAGAGTTTTCACCTGCCAGAGCCTGACTGACATTGAGCCTTCCTTGAGTTTTCCATGACATCCAAGGACACCTCCAGCCGAGGTGGAGGGAGCAGTGAGGGCTTTGACAGCATCTGCTGTCATCAGCTGCTGAGACTGGGATCAAAAGCATCAACCTCCCAGTCTGCAGGAATGAATGGAGAATGATCTTTTAATTATTTTGGAGTCTGAAAACTCTCCCTAATAGCTTTCCTTAATTTGCCTCTCCCAGGAAACAGAATCTCTGTTAACCTGTGCCATCAGCCTTGCAGAGATCACTTTCCCCTGCAGACCCAGGCAGCAGGAGTTCCTTTTTTGTCCCCTTTTCCCCTCAAAAAGCAAGGAGAGCAGCATAAAAATGAATTAAATGCTCTTTCTACATCAATAGCCTGGTCAGTGCAGTGTGTCTTCATGCAAGATTGAAATCTCTCTGTCAAACACTTCCTTTTATTTAAGTTCCCATTCACAGCAAACAGGCTGAGATATTTTGGCCATATCAGATTTGCAGAGATTGGCTCTAAAATAAAAAACCCATGGCAGATTCTAAAACCTCTGTGCCCAAGGCTCAAAGAGAACAAAAGGAAACCCCTTTCTTCAGGCTAATAAGGAAAGGCCAGCACAGAAAAGGTCTAAATATTTGTCTGTGATAAGAGTTTAAATTGTACCTTCATTTCCCAAGGAAATTTTGCTCTTTCCCCATCAGTGACAGGATATTTTCTCATCTGCAGGCAGCCAGGGTAGCATGGAGGAGCTGTTTAAGCATGACAGGCTAGGGTTGGCATGGGATTTATCTGATCCTCTTTTGTGGCAACGGGGAAAATAGCCCGGGTGCCCTAAATGCCATTCCTGCAGCTTGTCAGCAGGCTGGAGGAACAACCATAATTAATGTGCTTTTTAAGGAGTAGCCTGGGAGAGCCAAACAATTGCAGTGGTGAGAGTTCCTCGTTGTCACTCTTCAAAATGCCAGTGGAAGGAGCTGTCATGGAGACTTCCCCGTTCATCAGCCTTTGGAGATAAACACGGCTGTGCCTCCTTTCAGCAAATGTTGATGGAGGAGATAAAACTTCACTCAGCCCCCACGGGTTGTGGTGCTGCCCCTGAGCTTCTGGGAGCTGAGCTGAGACAGAACTGAGCTCAAACCAGCACCAGAACGGGGAGCAGGATAGGGGAAAGAGCTTTTAAGGATTGCTCAGCATGAAGAAATTCACACTGGGTTTTTTAATAGCCATTTAATAGCCATTAATGGTATTTTTGATTGCCATTGCTCTATGGTTTTATGAGCATAACAGATTTTTATATGTATATATATATGGCCAAACCACAACAGCTCCATCCAAACAGCAGGGCTGAGCTTTGAGAATCCCTTCCTCTGCCTCTGTTTCACCCTTTTTAAATGTACAAAGACATTTTCCCCATTTTCTGTTTGATTATTTCCTTTTCCTTTGGGTGCCCACCCTGGTCGGGGGAGGCACAGCTGGTGGCAGTGCAGACCCTGTGCAGACCCTCACAGGAGGAATCTTTGGCAGAAGTGTCACCTCTTTGTCTTTCCCCTTTCTCCAACAGGGTTTCCAAGGCAAGACTGGCCCTCCAGGCCCCCCTGGTGTTGTAGGTCCTCAGGTAAGAGGGAAATACCCCTGCAAGGGGTCTTGGAGCTGCTTGTGCAGCCGGGACTCCTTTTCCAGGGAGGGCAAAGCCTTGTCGGGTGGCTTTGAAATTCCTGAGGCAGATGTGAAATCCCCCCAGGGCCCCAGGTGACCTTGCTGAGGGGTTGGGATGGGGTTTAGACAAACATAACACATCCACCCTGGTGTAAACCCGGTGTAGGGTGAGCTAAAAAAAAATCCCACGAACCAGCTAAAAACCACAACCCAGCTGGAAAACACAACCCAGCTCAAGAGTTAAATGGGAACTCCAAGGGCTGTGCAGCTGCTGGTGGTCGGGGTAGAGGAAATGTGATGCTGGAGTTCTCTTCCATGTCACTGTGAGGAAAATCATCCCATCCCTCTTCCACCTGAGGAGCTGCCAGGTCCTGGTTTGATTTCAGCCACCGCAAGCTCTCAATGTGGGAACAAGCACAAACACAATTTCAGTGAGCCTGCACTGAGCAGGGCTGGCTTTGGGTCCAACCTTCTTCCCTCCTTCCCTTTAATTAGAAAGCAATTAATTTGTCCTCTTTAATGACAGCATAAAGTCCCCGATTTGTAAATTCCCTGATTAGGGGCAATCCCCTGAGGGCTGTCTTGTCTTTCTCAAGTACAAATTAGGTTCGGTGGCAATTTCGGTGGGGCTCTGCTGGGCGTAGTTGCTGTGATCTGTGAGCTCTGCGTGCTCTAAGTGCCCTCCCTGCAGCAGGACATGAGTTACAGCCCTGTCCCCAAAGCCACCAAGGGACGGGGACGTGGTGCTTTTGTGCACGTGGCTTTTGTCCTCCTCCAAAGGGGACTCTGGGGAGCCCTGTGTGACACTTGTCACCCTGAGTGCCCTCGCAGGGCACAAAGCAGCCGGTAAATTGCCTGTGAGTACGAGCCTCATGCATTATTTATGCCCCATCCGAGCTGGAATCAGCAGGGCTGGAGAGTGCTCAGGAAGTTTTCAATTAGCAAGGAAAAGCTAAGCACGATAGTTGGAGTGTTATCAATTAATTTGGGTGAAATTTGGAACTCCAGACGTTCCCAGCCTGCCCAGGGTGATTTTGGTCACTTCCATAACAAGGTAGAGTAGATGCCAGAGGGGGAATCTCTCCAGGGATGGCTGGTGGCACTGAAAGAAGAAGAAATCTCTCTGTCAAACACTTTCCTTTATTTAAGGGAATAAAGGCCATTACAGCCTAAATGACTGGTGTGTTTTAATCTTCTTTTTGCCAGAGTCGGGATGAAATGCTCAGACACTATTTTTTGTTCAGACTCAGATGTTTATTAATTCTTATTTATATTACAGTCTCACAAACCATGAGTTCTACAGCACTTCTAGCTAACAAACTAAAAATGGAGCCCTATCTCTCTATAAGGCCTTTTAAGGATAAACTGTCCAATTAAGAAATGACACCTAAATTATTTTTACTTTTAACCCAATAACCAACCCGTGGCCTGCAATGCAGATTTTTCTATCCAATTACAAAATCCCACCCAGACCCATGAAGAAGAAGGTGAAAAAGAAGGACTGGGCTACACCCTAAAATCTCCATCTTGCTTTATATATATATTGCTATATACTAAAACCTTAAACTCTCAGTTTTCCACCCTGTGATATCACACACATGTTATATATATTCTATTATATTTTATATAATTTTATTTTTATATATTTACATTTATATATTACTATATTCTAAACCCTTAAACTCTCAGTTTTCCACCCTGTGATATTACACACTTCCATTCAAACTCCACACCCACAATCCCAGTGCTGTCACTCAATTTTGGAAGCTTTTTCCACATCCTCAGGTCAGTGCAGTGTTTGTGGGGGGTCAGTGCCTGGCAGCACAGAAAGTCTGAAATTTTCAGTCTTGAGGGTTCCCACAAGGACCAAACTGACACCCTGCAATTTTTCCTCCCTCAGATGTCCTGCCAACACCCACCCCATTTTCTCTGACTGTTTTTTTTTCCAGGGTCCAACTGGTGAGACTGGTCCCATGGGTGAGCGGGGCCACCCGGGCCCCCCAGGGCCCCCAGGTGAACAAGGCCTGCCCGGCCTCACTGGAAAAGAAGGGACCAAGGTAGGGACTGAATTCACCCTCCTTGCTGCCTCTCCTGGAGGTGGAGAGGATGATTCTGGAAAGAAATGAATTTTCTCTGTGGGTTGTGCAGATGCTCAGCTCTTTCTCCCTGTCCTTGCAGGGGGATCCTGGCCCCGCTGGCCTCCCAGGGAAGGACGGTCCCCCCGGGCTGAGAGGATTCCCTGGAGAACGAGGCCTGCCCGGCCCCATCGTGAGTAGAGGCTCCCTCCAGCTGGAGAATTCCCAGCTGCTCCACTCATCCACCTCCCCAAATGATTTTGGTTTCCTTCCTTGCAGGGTTCTCCAGGGTTGAAAGGCAATGAAGGTCCCCCAGGCCCTCCAGGCCCGGCCGTGAGTATCCCCCATGTCCTTGCAGGCACCACCATTTCTGAGCTTGGCAGGGCCAGGCCAGGGTCAGTCACAGCTCCAGGCTTTATCCCTGTTTTCCTGACACCTCCCTGGATGTTCCTTTACAAACCACTCGTGTAACAACTCAGGCATTCTGTGGATGTACGTGATGGGCTGAGGGAACTGCAGGAGTTCGGGACATCCAGGATTTTGCGGATTTTGCTTCTAATCCACCTGCTTTCCCTCTGGAAGTTGTCTCCACTTGAGATCCCTGCTCAGGGCCACCCTCCTGGAAGGAAACATTCATCATCCAAGCCTCCCTGCTGGCTGTGAAGTGCCTCACGCTCTTGTTCCAGGCTGTTTATGTGTCCCCAGGAGCTGAGCTCTCTGCACCATCCAGAGGGAGAATCCAGCCCCTTCAAATCCAAGGATTTGAATTCAAAAAAATAACCTGCAGGGCCCCTTAGGCTGGTGGTAGCAACTCTTCACGTGGCACTTATCCCATCAAATGTGCACAAACATGGATGAAGGGCTTGGATTTGTCTCTGTCTGGGCGTGGGTGAAGCTGGACGCTGCAATTAACTCTCCTTTCCTCCTCCTCCTCCCCACAGGGCTCTCCTGGCGAGCGTGGCCCTGCAGGATCAGCTGGCCCCATAGGATTGCCAGGGAGACCTGGCCCTCAGGGACCTCCAGGACCTGCGGGTGAAAAGGGAGCTCCAGTAAGTACCAGTAAGAAGATGGAAAGCTGGAGATGTGTAGGACCAGTCCTTGGGGAGATTTAAATCATAAAAAAATAAAGAATTCAGTTAGGAAGGAGTTCAGTTAGAGGGGAATTCCCTCATCCTGAGCACATGGAACCACTGAACAGCTGTTGGTGACACCCCAGGGACTTGAGGTGTCCTCAGGCAACGACAAGGCTGGAAAGGTGACACAGCCTGTGTCACCTCCTGGTGACAAACAGCCAAAGGCCAGGCCTGTGGGCAGAGAACTGAGCCAGCCCCATCACAAAACCAGCCAGGGGTGCCTTTGGTGATGTCAGGCTGCTCTGACTGATAGCAGAAGTGGTTTGTTAGAAACTCCAGCAGCTAATCCAGAGGAGAGAATTTCCTGGTGAATCACTTTTAAGAACATCTGTCCTGCTGAGTACCTTACTGATGTGTCAGTCAGGGCAGCGATGAATAGGCAATTTGTGTGGCATCTAATTTATTTAGAGGAGAGCACCCAGGATTTCGGATGCAATTCAATCATGGGCGAGGAAAGTGGAAAATATTCGCTGTTCAGTTCCTGTAAACAAACAAATTTGATTGAAGGCTCCTGCTCAAAGGAGTACAAGTAGATGTTGATGCAGAAATTGTTTTATTCACTTCAGGTGGTTTTATTTGCCCAGAATCTCAGGATGGGCCTCCTGAGAATCCCCCCTAGCTGGGGGTCAGCCAGGGAGGGAGCAGCACTGAGTGCTGGGGCAGCCAGGACCAGAATCAGCAAAAAATGACTCGTGGGAGTAAAAATTACTTGGGGTCTTGTTTGTCATCCAGACAGAGATGGCAGAGGGTTCAGAATAAATCAGATTATGTTGCTGTAGCGCTGAAATTGCAGCTGCGATCTGGGTATTCACTGTTTACATTTGTTTGTTCTTTTCATTATCCCTCAAGACAGAAGTTTTGTTTCAGACAAGGAGCACAGATGAAATATCAGCTGGAACCGGCTTTGCTGTTCCTGCCCATCCAGCCAGGAGTCATTAGCAGCTGAATAAAACTTTAACGAGCTGTAATGGCTCGGTTGGTGAGCTCTGGGGGTGTGACCCGCCTGTTTTTCTGCTCGCAGGGGGAGAAGGGTCCCCAAGGACCGGCTGGCCGGGATGGCATCCAGGGCCCCGTGGGACTGCCGGGCCCTGCGGGTCCTGTTGGACCTCCTGGAGAGGATGGAGACAAGGTGGGGATAGCTGCTGCTGCCTGGGGTCACTCTGGCAAGGAACCGGGCAATGTTTCCACCGTGGTGCATCCCACAGTTGGGTGGGATGTGCTGCTGGAGGGTTTTTATGGAACTCACAGTCCCGTGGGATGGGCAGCAGCAGAATGGGGTTCCCTGTGCTCCTCCAGCCACAAAGCTCCCTGAAATCCAGTTTGGCTGCTGCTCTCCAAATTAATTCCCTTTGCCCCCTCTCTCATCAAACCTCTCTGGAGTACAGGATTCCCAGGAAACATCAACTGGGACAAATCCCTGGTGGCTGCTCCAAAGCTCTGCAAGATGCAGCTTTTTGCAGAGTGGCAGCCCAGGAATTGCAGGGTGGAAAAGGGTTTGGTTGCATCTGGGGTGGCCAAATCTCTGGAATAATTCAGCCCAAATCCTGCATGGGATTTGCAGTGAGGATGCAGCCATGCAGGGCTGCTGCTGGGATGCTGAGATGTGGATGTGGTGGGGGATTGATTAAATTAATTAAATTCATTAATTAAAGTGGTTGTCCCTTTGTTCCTGGCAGGGTGAGATCGGGGAGCCTGGACAGAAGGGCAGCAAAGGTGACAAAGGGGAGCAGGTGAGTGCAGGGGACTCTGCTGGAGCTGCTTCTCCTGAGCGTGGTTCGTTGTGTGACTTGCTGGAAATAGAAATTAAATTTATATCGTTTTCTAATGTTGATTCATCTTCTCTGCTTCATCAAATACCCACATGATGTAAAAAAAAAAGAGTGAGAGCCTCAAGTGGGAGCCTCCAGCTCCCAGGAACACTGAGATATTTCCACATCACCCACTTAGCATGGAAATATCTGTGAAGCATGAGCAATGTTGCCATCAAAGTTGGGTCTTTGGCTGAAGTTCCCTGTCTGATTTAGTTGAAGATGTCTCTGCTCATGACAGACGGGTGGACCAGGAGATTTTTAAAGGTCCCTTCCAACCCAAACCATGCTGTGGTAATTCCAGTTGCACACCCTTTGTGTGCTGCCCAGAGCCTGAGGAACAGGAGTTAGCCAGGAGTTAGGGCTGCCATTGCTTTGGTGCAGCAGAAATGTGTTTGGAGGTGTCTGCTCTCCACTGACACCAGTCCTGAGCAATGCTGGGGTGTCCAGGCAGACCTGGCCCTGTTCTCCAGCTCTCTTTTGGGAATTAATGCAGTTTAATGGAGACTGTTGGAGGAATTCACCTTTTCCATGTGAATTTGTCACTCTGCTCCTAACACTGACATTTATTTTTATTTGTGACAGGGTCCCCCAGGCCCCACCGGTCCCCAGGGTCCAATTGGTCAGCCTGGCCCAGCTGTGAGTATTACCCCCTAATAGCAAAAATCTCATTTTTTTTCCCCAAAAAAGCCTCCTGGGAAGCACTGGCACGATTCCTGCCTGTCACTACTGCTGCCCAACACGAGCAGGGGGTGGTGGGATGGGGTTTGTGTGACCCCAAGTCTGTCCTGGGCTGTTCAGACCCTTTCTTTGTAGGGAGCTGATGGAGAGCCCGGGCCCCGAGGACAGCAGGGCCTCTTTGGTCAGAAAGGTGACGAAGGACCCCGAGGTTTCCCCGGTCCCCCCGGCCCCGTGGGCTTGCAGGTAATTTGCAGCATCCAGGGAGGGTTTGGGGTGATGTAGAGCTGAGATGCTCACAGCTAAAATTGATCAGATTCGATAAAATTCGTAAAATTCAACCTCCACAGGGCCTGCCAGGACCGCCTGGGGAGAAGGGAGAAACAGGTGACGTTGGGCAGATGGTAAGGGGCTTCCATATTTCCTTTTTCTCCTCGCTGGTATTGCTCTGAAAAACCCACCTGAAACTTGTCCTTCTTTCCTCTCAGGGTCCACCAGGCCCACCAGGACCCAGAGGTCCATCTGGGCCACCAGGAGCAGACGGTCCACAGGGTCCTCCTGGAGGAATTGGAAATCCTGGTGCAGTTGGAGAGAAGGTAAAGCACCCGCAGCAGCCTGAAGCAGGAGTTTGCTGCAGTAGCTTTGCTGTGCCAGCAGAAAACTCATCCCCCTGCAGAAATGTGAATATTTCCATCCTTTTTTTCCCTGTGCAGGGTGAGCCTGGGGAATCTGGTGAGCCTGGTCTCCCTGGAGAGGTCGGCCTGCCGGTAAGTGCCTGCTGGGAGAGGCATGGATATGGGATTTCTTTCCTCCTGTATCTCTGAGGGTCCAGCCTTGCAGAGATGGCTTAAATAATTAGCAAGGTGGCTCTTCAGGTGTAAAAGCAAAAGGTTTAATAAATGAAAAATAATGAAATGTTACAGAAATAAAAGAAAAGCCGAGCACAGGTGGTTGAGAAGCTTCTGACACCTTGCTAAGACACCCTAAAAAGCTCTTTAGTTCTTTTGTGTTCTTTCTTAAGTGTTTGATGGTTCAGGTGGCTGTTTGGCCCAATGAAATCAGCAATAGGTTTTGATTTACACTTTCCAAACCCAATCAATGCCTCTGTGCAGTCAGAACAGTAAAGAACTTTCTGGGCTCTTTACCTTATAAGTAGTACAAGGGGTGAGTCCCAAACCTTTCCCTGTATGGGAACACTCAGGTGCAGGGTGCATTACACACACATTACTACACATGGCTGTGCTGCAGAGGTGCATGTGGATGGGGCAGCAGGGACTGAGCCAGCCCTGGCCTGGGTTTGGGTATCGATGACACATTGCCACGTTCCTGGGTATTTATAGGATCACGTTTAGTCACCAAAGCTGGGCTGCCCACGGCTGAACGCCACGAGCACCACTCAGTCCTTGTGGGAAGGGACTGTTAAATCATGTCCTTGTGTGTGGAGACACAAATAGAGCTTCTTGCTCAGAATTGATTAAAGGATAATTAAAGATCTTTAAGGTTTATTTTTTTTTTCTGGGATAATAGAAGTTTTTTGTCCTTCACAGGGCCCTAAAGGTGAAAGAGGTGAAAAGGGGGAAGCAGGTCCCTCTGGTGCTGCTGGTCCACCCGGCCCCAAAGGCCCACCAGGTGATGATGGCCCCAAAGGCAGCCCTGTAAGTACCCCCTCAGTTTTTCCTCACCTTGCCAGCAGAGATTTCTGCATGGAAAGATGTTCCCAGAGGTATCTGTGGGAATCTAAAATAGTTTCCTAACCATGGAATTGCTCCCCTGGTGATCCATGAGCTCAGCCCCCTTCTTTAGGGTGCTGAAGAGGGAAAGACCCCACTGTACCATATTTCCCAGAACTCCTGGAATTATCAGTGCTTTTTGCAGGCTGTCAGGAACCTCACTCCGTGGAGAGGAGCTGCAGTAGGGTCACTTTGTGTTTATGGCTTTCCAAGATCTTCTGCACCACAGCAGAGCTTCCAAAATAGGATCAAGGAGATTTATTGGATTTATTTATATATTGTACCTGCACACCCAGCTCCCTGCTGCTGATAATTTCCACAGCTCAGGTGAAGCCAGTGGAGCTCTGCTGATTTTACCAGGGGACGGTGGTACAGGGTTTATCTTGCAGGCTCCTCTGATGCCTGAAATTTGTGATGAGATAAGGCAAGATGGCACAAAGAAGCAGAGGAGGCAGAGGAGTTTAGTCATCCCTCTAACAGATGGGATTTGGGATATCTGTGACGGGCTGCAGGCTGCTCCTGGAATCATGTGAAGCACCCGACAGACACTGTACGGGGAAGAATGGTGAAGTGTTTCAGTCACTGAGTGCTCTGAGTGGCTCCTTCTGTGCAAAATGTCACACGTTTGCAAAAACAAAACCTTCAAAACCTGCACGTTCCCAAAGCTGGGAGGATTCTGCTGTCACACAGCTGAAGGATTTCTGAAAAACTGGGGTGGAAGTCCCAGCCTTGCCTTTGGATCTCCATCCAGATCCAGGATGCAGAGCTGGACTGGATGGGACAGGGTGAAAACACTGCAGCTTTGGGTTTTCACCCAAAAGAAATTTTCAACCCAGAGATGGGTTGTGATTGTAGAAATTGGGATTTTACTCCATAGGATGGCTCCTCATGTTGTCACTGGTGCTCTCATCTCTGACTTGGGGATATTCTTCTCTCTTTGCAGGGTCCAGTTGGTTTCCCTGGTGACCCTGGTCCTCCTGGAGAGCCTGGCCCAGCTGTAAGTGTTGGTCTCACAGAGCTTCCTCCTCCTGGTGTGGTGAAACTCAACAGTGCTGCTCACTGCCAGCAGCTCCCCTGGCATTTCCTCTGCTCAGCCCCATTCACACCCTACAAACGCCTCCTTGTTCCTTTTTCCCTCCTTTTTAGGGTCAAGATGGTCCCCCCGGTGACAAAGGTGATGATGGTGAACCCGGACAGACTGTGAGTACCTGCAGAGATGGGAGCTGTTCCCCACAGTGCCCGTGGCTCTGTGTCAGCTCCAGGGACACTGAGCCTCTCATTCCCACCAGAATTTCCCAGTAGGAATTGCCCATTGAGGATCTCATTCACTCCATTGTCATCTATCCATCCATCCATCCTCATCCATCCATCACTCCATCCATGGATCCATGCATCCATCTTTCCATGCATCCATCCCTCCATGAATCACTCCATGGATCCATTCCTCCATCCATTCCTCCATCCATTCCTCCATCCATTCCTCCATCCATCCATCCATTACTCCATCCATCCATCCATCCATGGATCCATCCATCCATCAATCCATTGATGCATCCATCATCCCTCCCTCCCTCCATGAATTCATCCATCTGTCCATCCATCCATTCCTCCATCATCCATCCATCCATCCATCCATCTCTCCATGGATCCATCCATCCATCCATCCATCCCTCATCCATCCATGTGTCCATGGATAAATCCCTCCATCCATGGATCCATCAATCTCTCCCTCCCTCCATCACCCCATCCACCCTACATCCAAACTTAGCACTACATCCTGAAATCATAAATTATCTCCTGGAAAAGCAGCATCCCAGCCTCAGATTTTAGCTTCTCCCAACCTTCTGGCATTCCGTGGTGGGAAGGGCCAAACCAGGGCCCCACCTGCAGCCCCAGGAGGTTTTGGCTGGGAGCTCTCCAGACCTCCCAGGCTGGGCACAACCTCAGGAGCCTGGCCCAGGTCTGGCTGCCCTTCCCCACATCCCATGGGGCACTCATGGCGTGTTCCCCTCCCCTCTCTCCCTGCAGGGTTCCCCTGGGCCCACGGGAGAGCCAGGCCCCTCCGGACCCCCTGGGAAAAGGGTGAGTTGGTTGGTTTTTTGGTTGTATTTTTGGGAAATACGTTTCCCCAAATGTATTTCTATTAACTTTTTAAAACTCATGTTGTTACCAAGCCTACGATAAATGCTGTGTAAATACTGTGCAAAATATGTGATAATTAAAAAAAATAAAATGATGCACCATCCTCAGCCGTTGGAAATTGATGGGAAGCTGCCAGGCAAATCCCATGGATTTTTTTTTTTTTTTAAAGATGTTAACAACCCAAAGAAAACCCAAGGATGAGATATTCCTGCTCTCCCTGCCTTGCTGGCAGAACCCAGGGATTCATTTAGCAAGGAGCTAATTTAAAAAGCATTTCAGGGGATATTTGTCTCCATTTTGTCTCCTTCCCTGGGGCTGGAGCATCATTTTGCTAATTCCAACGGACCGTTGCAGATCAGCAGGATCTGATTGTGTTTTCCATCTATTCTGGGCTTTCTTTAGGGCCCTCCTGGTCCAGCTGGTCCCGAAGGAAGGCAAGGAGAGAAAGGAGCCAAGGTAAGAGCTGGATGGGATCTCACTTGTGCTGTGTCCTCGATATTCCAAGAGGATCTCGCTCTGCCAAGGCAGGGAGTTGATTTTGCTGCGTGTTACAACAAATTAGCCTGAATTTGGAGCCACTGGCCTCAAATCTGAGCTCGTGTTTCAGCCCTTAACAAGCTCTGTGGAGATAATTAGGGCTTGGTAAGGTCACGGGAATGTTTTCCTTCCTTTGAAACATCCAAGTGCTATATTTGGCAATTTAATGTGTTGTAAATAATGGGGTGTGCACAGCCCCGTGTCCTTTCCCAGGGCAAACACGGCGTTAATGGGCTGGGATTGTTTGGGTGGGAGCTCTGGGGAAATGGAGATGGGGTTGGAAATTACAGATCCCGTTGTGGCAGCACAGGGGAGGGAGGGTGCACGCATGGATGGGTGTCCCTGAACCCAGGGAGAGCTCAGAGCCAAAGGGTGGCTCCTGCTGGAGACTGAAGGAGTTTGGAGAGTGCCTGAGGTGGAGGGAGCAGCAGGAAAATCAAGGAGCAGAACATTTTGTGTCTTTGCACAGATCTGTGTCCACTCCGTGACATCCTGGCACCATCTCACAAAACCATCTGATGTGCCAACACCTGGGCTCGGTATTTCTGGGCCTGAGGGAATTCTCAGCTTGCTAACCTGCAAGCTCCTTTCCCAAGGGAAAACTTTCAACAGTTTTCCTTTCCCAAAACATCCTTCCCTGTTTTTTCAAAATATTTCTATGTGTGGGCAGCTGTTCTTCTCAGGTTCTTCTCAAAACAATCTTCCTTACCTGGTGTTTCCTATAACTTGACCAGTGGGAAGAGGTGTCAGTTTTACTGACCAATGAATCCCTTTTTAGCCAAGCATGCTATAAAAAGAAAGGAATTGTAATCAAAAAGCCTTGTGATGTTCTCATGAAAACTGGACTCCGTGCCTTCCTTTCATGTCTTACTGTGACACCAACACAAACCCAACACCCTGCCTCTTCTTCCAGGGGGAAGCTGGTTTGGAAGGACCTCCTGGGAAAACTGGGCCCATCGGTCCCCAAGGTGCTCCAGGGAAGCCGGGCCCCGATGGCCTTCGTGGGATTCCCGGGCCTGTCGTGAGTATTCCCACTGGGAGAGAGCTCAGGTTTGTTCCTGGGTCCCACCTGCTTGGAAGATTTCCTTTTCCCAGTGCTCTGTCCATGCTGGAATGCCTGACAGTGGATAAAACACCTTTCATGGGAATAATGGAATGGTGAATGTCATCTCCCACAAAATGAATTCACAGTGGTGAACAATATGAATTCACAATGGTTAATAATATGATATTCAAAATGGGGAACATTATGAATTCACAGTGGTGAACAATATGAATTCACAATGGTGAATATCATCTCCCACAATTTGAATTTACAGTGGTGAACAATTTGAATTTACAGTGGTGAACAATTTGAATTCACAGTGGTGAACAAAATGAATTCACAGTGGTGAAAAATATGAATTCACAATGGTGAATATCATCTCCCACAATATGAATTCACAATGGTGAACAATATGAATTCACAATGGTGAACAATGTGAATTCACAATGGTGAACAATGTGAATTCACGATGGTGAATATCATTCTCCCACAATATGAATTCACAATGCTGAACAATATAAATTCACAATTGTAAATATCATCTCATTTGAGTTTTGAGTCTTCAGCCACTCTCCAGGAGTGATTTTCCTTGATCCACAAAGTCCCATTTTCCAGCAGAGCTTTGAGCATGGAAGGAACACAAATCCTTTTGCTTTTGCCATCTGTGAAAAGCCAGGACAAACGTTCCCTGGCGCAGGTGAATAATCAGAATATTCCCAGCTGGGAGCACTGCTGTCACTGGGAATGAGGGAATTGCACTTTTTTTACAGGGTGAACAAGGTCTCCCGGGATCTCCTGGCCCAGATGGTCCTCCAGGCCCAATGGTATGTCCAGAGCACCCAATTCCAGGAGCTTTTGAACTGGATAAATGAGTGTGACATGAATTAATTCCCTCTTTTTTTCCCCCTGTGTCCCAAAGGGCCCTCCGGGTTTGCCTGGTCTGAAAGGAGACTCTGGTCCTAAAGGGGAGAAGGTGAGAATCCACCCAGGATCCCATTCCCTGATCCCTGGTGGGCTGGGGGGGGACAAAGGGACTGCAGAGAGGTCCTGCAGGTGGCAGGACACGGCTGGGGGGTGTCACCAACCCCAGTGACAGCTTTAGGGGACAGCTGGGGCACTCTGAGTGTGCCCTGAGGAGCTGAGCTGTGGGTGAGTGTGGAGGTGCAAAGCCCTGGCCCATTTTAGGGGTGATTCTCTATCCTATAAACATTTCTGAGATATTTATATTTATATTTTATATTTATATATTTATATATTTATAGTTACAGTTATAATGTAGTTATAATATAGTTATATTTATATTTATAATATAGTTATGTTTATAATATAGTTATAATTGTGTTTGTATTTATAGTTAAAGTTATGTTTATAATATTGTTATGTTTAAAATATAGTTATATTTATAATATAGTTTTTATATTTATATTATAGTATTTATATTTATAGTTATAGTTAAAGTTATAGTTAAAGTTATAGTTATAGTTATAGTTATAATGTAGTTATAATATAGTTATATTTATATTTATAATATTGTTATGTTTATAATATAGTTATAATTATATTTATAGTTATAGTTATGTTTATAATATTGTTATGTTTATAATATAGTTATATTTATAATATAGCTTTTATATTTATATTTATATTGTTATAGTTATAGATATAGTTATAATGTAGTTATAATATAGTTATATTTATAATATCGTTATGTTTATAATATAGTTATAATTATATTTATATTTATATTTATATTTATATTTATATTGTTATGTTTATAATACAGTTATATTTATAATATAGTTTTTTATATTTATATAATAGTATTTATATAATAGTATTTATATTTATATTTATATTTATATTTATATTTATATTTATATTTATATTTATATTTATATTTATATTTCCCCAGAGAATGAGCAGCTGCTCCAGTGCAGAGGTTCTTTCTATATTTGTAGAATTTTTCTGCTGTAAAAATCTCCTTATTTTCCTCCACTCTGCCACTTCCACGTGTCAGGGATTGCCACAAACTCCTCTCACCTCGCTCAGATGTTTGGGGTTGGATCTAGAAACATCCTTGCTTCTCTCCAGGCAGAAATCCTAATTAACATCTGCTGTTTTCCCCCAGGGTCACCCAGGTCTGATTGGTCTTATTGGGCCGCCAGGAGAGCAGGGAGAAAAAGGTGACAGAGGCCTCCCAGGCCCCCAGGGCTCAGCAGGACCCAAAGGAGAGCAGGTAAATATCCCATAAAACCTTTCTGGAATGTGCTTTGGAGCACTGCACCCTGGAGGAGGTGCAGCACAGCCCTGGCAGGAGATCCTTGGCAGTTTTTGAGGGATATTTTCTGTATTCATGTGGTTTGTTCTACGTGTGAAATATGGACCTGCTCCACAACGACCCATTTGAGTGGGAAGCAGATTCTCAAGGGTCCTATGAAAGAGTTGAATAGACTTGGAGGGATGGTGCCATGAAATATTCATCCAAAGGGCTGATTTTTACAAGTGTGAGCCTAAATGAGACAGGAGCTTCCTTGTCCGTGCTCTAAAAACCAGCTAAAGCTCTAGACTGGGCTGGAATCCTCCAAATTCTCCAAATCCTCCCTGAGAGCAGGGCTTGGATGTGTAATTTTAGGCCAGAATTTCAGATCAATATTATTTTGCTGTATTATTTTATCTTTTAGGGTATCACGGGTCCCTCCGGACCCATCGGACCCCCAGGGCCCCCAGGATTACCGGTAGGTGACAATCAGTGATTTTGGAATTCCCTGGGAGCTCCCCAGGCCCTCAGGAGCCACTTGAGTGCTCCCAGCACAGCCCTGGCTGTAGGAGGATGTTGGTCATGATGGTTTTGGGTTTTTTTTTTTTTCACCTGAGCCCTTTAAAAACATTTGGGTGAGTTCCAGGAGAGCTGGAAGTGATGTGGGAGGTGGGCACAGGGAAATCATCCCACCCTGTTTCCCTCCCCCTTTTCTTTTGGAATCTCCACAATCCCATGGGGATTTCTTGCACTTTTTGCTGATTTTTTTCTCACTTTTTTTGGATGCCCAAAAGCCTCATGCTGCACCCAGCTGAGTCCTGAGCATGGAGCTGGGGTCAGCCCCACATCCCAGGAATCACCTCACAGTTTCCCCAGTCCCCACTGGGGCAGGAACGTTTTCTGCCATGAAATCTTTCTGTCTGTTGGCAAATAAAAGCACCACCCAGCTCAAGTGGATGGGAAAAATGGAATTAGAATGGAAGTAAATTTTTAAAAAATTCCCTTTCTGAATTCTCTGCTTGGAAATGAGCTGACTCCTTTCTGTGTTTGATTCTCCACAGGGTCCACCTGGTCCCAAAGGTGCTAAAGGCTCATCAGTGAGTATGGACACAGCTAAAGGAATGAGCTGAGGGGTTTTTATTGAGTGTGGGGCACTCTGGCACTCCCCTCATCAACAAAATTAATGCAATTAGCAGAGGGGACTCAGCAAACTCTGCCTTTCCAGGCTGCCTGAGCCCAGGAATGATAACTGGGGAAGGTTTCTGTGCCACCACTGCACTTCCCTGAAGAGCAGAGCAGCAGAGATCACAAGGAGCAGTGCAGTGCTCAGTCCTGAGGAGCAAAGCTGCTGCTGGAGAGTGCAGGGGATTAAAAATAGCCTGGGAAAAGAGGGAGGTGGGAAGCTGGAAAGTGAAGAACTCAGTGAGAAATGAGGCTCTGCAACTTGGTGGTGCAGACCTGCTGTGCAGGCAGCTAAAAAATTTTCAGGTGACTTCTTCAGTGTCTTTTTGCCATCCAGATTTCGATGTTTTATTAATCTGAAGGTTTTATTTGACTTGCAAAGCTGTTGGATTGGTTCAGAGAGTTAAAGATTTTATGCACTTCATGCATTCCATAGGAAGCATAAGAAAAATCTGACTGTACCTGCAGGTGTTTGATCTTTTCTTTTACCTAAACACCAAAAATAACCAAAAATACCATTTTTTTTGGGATGTGGGTACAGGGAGGCTCCTCTTGTGGGCCTGAAGGGCCAAAAATGAAGTTTCAGGCACAGTTAAAGTAATGTTGGGGATGTGATAAAAGTACCAAAGTGAATTCTCCTGAGTGAATCCTGATTTTCCTTTGTTTTTCCACCCAGGGTCCCACAGGTCCAAAGGGTGAATCGGGGCTTCCTGGACCCCCAGGGCCTCCTGTAAGTAAAGCCCATAAGGTGAAGCACAAAACGAGGTTCAGACCTCACGGGGGCTGCAGTTTGGGAAGCAGAAAAACCTCTGGACAAAGGTTCCTTGCCAATCCCGGCAACGGGTTGGAATCTCTTGGAGACACCGGGGGAGGAAGTGGGGTGGGAAGGGAGGAGTTCCTAATGGGAAGGGGACAAGGGAAGGGGGAAAAGGACAAAGGGAGGTGGAAAAGGACATGGGAAGGTGGAAGGGGATAAGGGAAGGGGGAAGAGGACAAGGAGAGGGGGAAGGGGACAAGGGAAAGGTGGAAGGGGACAAAGGAAGGTGGAAAGGACAAGGGAAAGTGGAAGGGGACAAGAGAAGGTGGAAAGGACAAGGGAAAGTGGAAGGGGACAAGAGAAGGTGGAAGGGGACAAGGGAAGGTGGAGGAGGACAAGGAAAAGTGGAAGGGGACAAGAGAAGGTGGAGGAGGACAAGGAAAAGGGGAAGACGACAAGGGAAGGTGGAAGGGGACAAGGGAAAGTGGAAGAGGACAAGGAGAGGGGGAAGAGGATATGGGAAGGTGGAAGGGGACAAGGGAAAGGGGAAGAGGACAAGGAAAAGTGGAAGGGGACGGGAAGGTTGAGGACAAGGGAAGGTGGAAGGGGACAGTGGAAGGTGGAGGAGGATGTGGGAAGGTGGAAGAGGACACAAGGGAAAGTGGAAGAGGACAAGGGAAAGTGCAAAACATTGAAGCCAGAGGTTTTATCAGCACCAACCATGGGAGTTTTCCACGCCCAACATGTATTTTGGGATGTTGCTGCTTTGTCCATCTCTCTCCTTTTCCCACTGGATTGAGAAGTTGTGCTTTTTTTTTTTTTTTCCCAAAAAAAAATCAGGGTCCTCCTGGAGAAGTCATCCAGCCCCTGCCCATCCAGGCTGCCAAGAGGACCAGGAGGAACATTGATGCCAGCCAGCTGCTGGACGACGGGAATGCCGATAACTACATGGACTATGCCGACGGCATGGAGGAGATTTTCGGCTCCCTGAACTCCCTGAAACTGGAAATCGAGCAGATGAAACATCCCCTGGGCACTCAGCACAACCCAGCACGCACCTGCAAGGACCTGCAGCTGTGCCACCCTGATTTCCCAGATGGTGTGTCCCAGGATGGAGGGAATTCTGGGGGGTTTCCAGCTTCTTGCAGATGTGAGGGTTGGAAAAGGAGGAATTTGGGGAGTGGAGAAGGAATATGGAATATGTAGAATAGGAATACGTAGAGCTGGACTGGATATCATTGGACAGCTCTTCCAGCTGAAATGGTCTGTTCTGAAAATGGGGATATGGGGTGAAAAATCTTCCTCAGCTGGCACCAGAACATGGCCAGTTTTTACAAATTACATATAAATAATAACCCATGAGAGGTGACACAGCCCAGGTGAGGATGCGCCCTCTGACCTGATCCTTTCTTCCCTTCCCTCCCCTCATCCAGGTGAATACTGGGTTGATCCCAACCAAGGGTGTTCCAGGGACTCTTTCAAAGTTTACTGTAATTTCACGGCCGGAGGAGAGACCTGCATCTTCCCTGACAAGAAATCTGAAGGAGTAAGTCCCCCCACCTTTGCTTTCCCCTCCATCCTGGTGGTTCATGGTTTCCAGATATGAATATTCATAGCCAATTTCAGGGGGATTGAACAGCAGCAAGGAAAGATCAAAGATCCAGAACGTTCCTTTGTTACACAAGATAATTAGATTATTCTAGAATAATATGGAATATGTTGACAAAGAGAAAATTAGATTTAAACTGTGATTTGGGACAAACCTCTGATAGCATAATAAATGCTAAAACCTTAATTTTATGAACTTTGTTGTCCAGGGGTGTGTGTTGGGGCAGGAATTGGGAGCTCTGTTTAACTCCTTCCCTCCCACAGCCCTGCTCACTGCCTGCATGCCCAAGCACCACAGATTCCCCTCGCTGTGTCTCCAGGCAGAGCAGATAAATGTTTACCTCCTGTCATTTTTCCTGCTGTTCCTTGTGGGTAAATGATCCTAAACGATTTCAGGCAGGCTCTGAGCCCTCCCTGGCAGCGCTGCACGAGGTTGATGAAGTTATTTGTGTAATGATGCTCTTAGCTCAGCCACAGCCATCATTTTTGCCCTGCATCCCTGCACTCTGTTTTGCAGAGCTGCACTTCCCCCTGCCTGGGGACCAGCTGTGGCACTGGCCAAGCAGAAACACAACAATTGAGCCTGGGGGAGCTGTGCCAGTGTCACAGTCGTGCTCCAGCTGTGACAAAGCTGAGCCTTTCTCCTGCTGCATTTCATCCACCAGAAATGTGTGTCAGCACAGGACAAATCACTCACGACATAAATCCTCCCTCGGTTTTTCTTGGGGCTGTTCAGGGAGGAGATGGATTTCCTCTTCCTTTGCATCAGCGTGTGCTGTGTTTTTCCTCAAGATTTGACAGCTCCAAAAGCAGAGCCTGGCCATGCTCTGGAGCTCCTGCTGTGCTGGATCAGTGAAGGGCAGCGCTCCTCAAGCACAGATTCCATGCTGGGATCCATAAGGAAAAGCTTCTCCCATGCAAAGAGGCACCAGCCCAGCCCTGGGTGGGGTTTGGGATGAGCCACAACAGAGTTTCAGCCATGGCTCCTCTCAGCTCATCTCTCCCCCAGCACAAACTCTGGAGTTTGCTGTGCAGAGATTTGTCCTGCAAAGGGAAGGACAATCCCCCATCAGCTGGGCTGCTGGTTTTGGAGAGATTTCCAGCACAAATGAGGGGTTTGGGGGGGCTGAGGGAGCAGCCACACTCCTTCCTTGTGCTTTGACCCTAAAAACTGCTTCAGCTGCTGAGCTGGGCCTGCCTAAGGATGATTCCTCACCCAGGTCAGCCCCTGTGTCCCTCTGGAGCTCCTCTGTGTGTCCAGCACCTCAAGCACAGCAGGCAGGCAGAGCCTTTTCCCTAAATCACATCCTGTTGTAGTGCACGAAATCGTTCATTTTGTTGTTATATTGCACTGGGTGGTTTGTCATATTTGCACACAAAAATAGTTTTGCCTTTCCCAGCCCCACAGCACCCGGATTTGGCATTAGAGAGGCACCAGGCTTCTCCAGCACCAGCACTGGATCAATGCACCTTTTTCCCATCCGTGCTTCCTTTTTCCCCTCTCTGTCTTTCCTTTTAATTTTCCTGCCACTGCTGGATTTGCATCCCAAGTTCCTGGGAGGCAGAGGCCTTAGCAAAGGTGCCAGAGCAGCACCACTTCATCTCCTCAGAGCTTCAGAGCCACCTTCTGCTCTCATCACTGATGTATAAAGATTAAAAAAAAAATAAAATTTAAAGCAACTTGGACAGTTTCAATAAGACATGCAGACTCCGGAATGAAATCAACCTTTTTAATTTTGATTTTTGTCTTTTTTTTGTCTTTCTCTCTTCCCTCCTTGCCTTCCACAAACTAGGCTAGAATTACTTCCTGGCCCAAGGAAAACCCAGGCTCGTGGTTCAGTGAATTCAAGCGCGGTAAACTGGTAAGAGACATCCTGGTGCTGGCTGTTTCCTTTAACCCCCTGTCATATTTTACAGAGTAAAATGGCTCGTTGGCCCAAAGAACAGCCTTCCACATGGTATAGTCAATACAAGCGGGGGTCCTTGGTAAGTGGCTAACCCTGGCCCTGAATCAGAGCTTGTCACCCGCTTTGGTATGGCCACACCGCTGCCCCCTGCATGCCCGACTAACCGCCCCTCCCAGGCACACGGGAATGTTTAAGGTGGAATGCTGAGACAGCACCAAAGGCGCTGGAGGGGCTGGATCCCGGTCTGCCCCACTGGGAACGGGGGAGCTGAGCTGGGCCCGGTGTGAGGAGGGGACACGGGGCTGTCCTGGGGGAGCCCGGGGCAGCTTTGTCTTCACAGAGCCCTGCAGGAGTGCTGCACCCCACAGGGATTCCCACAGGGAGTGCTGCATTCCACTGGGATTCCCACTGGGAGTGCTGCATCCCATAAGGAGTGCTGCACCCCACAGGGATTTCCACTGGGAGTGCTGCATCCCACAGGGAGTGCTGCATCCCACAGGGATTCCCATTGGGAGTGCTGCATCCCGCAGGGATTCCCACAGGGAGTGCTGCATCCCACTGGGATTCCCACAGGGAATGCTGCATCCTGCAGGGAGTGCTGCACCCCACAGGGAGTGCTGCATCCCATAGGGAGTGCTGCACCCCACAGGGAATTCTGCATCCCGCAGGGAGTGCTGCATCCCGCAGGGATTCCCACAGGGAGTGCTGCACCCCACAGGGAATTCTGCATCCCACTGGGAATATTCCATCCCATAGGGAGTGCTGCATCCCATGGGGAGTGCTCCATCCCACAGGGAATATTCCATCCCATAGGGAGTGCTGCATCCCGCAGGGATTCCCACAGGGATTCCCCAAGGAATGCTCCCATCCCACAGGGAATGCTCCCATCCCACAGGGAATGCTCCCATCCCACAGGGAATGCTCCATCCCACAGGGAATATTCCATCCCATAGGGAGTGCTGCATCCCGCAGGAAATTCTGCATCCCGCAAGGAATGCTCCATCCCCCAGGGAATCACACAGGGAGTGCTGCATCCCCCAGGGAATGCTGCATCCCATACGGGAGTGCTGCATCCCACAGGGGTTCCCCAAGGAATTCTGCATCCCACAGGGAATTCTGCATTCCACAGAGAGTGCTCCATCCCACAGGGAATTCTGCATTCCCCAAGGAATGCTGCATCCCACAGGGAATGCTGCATCCTACAAGGAATTTTGCATCCCACAGGGAATTTTACATCCCACAGAGAGTGCTCCATCCCACAGTGAATCCCACAGGGAGTGCTCCATCCCGCAGGGAGTATTCCATCCCACGGGAAATAATACTCCATCCCACAGGGAGTGCTGCATCCCACAAGGAATTCTGTATCCTGCAGGGAATGTTCCATCCTGCAGGGAGAGCTGTTGCTGTCTCCTCATCATTCCCCATTTGGGCCGTCCCCATTTGGGCCGTCCCCATTTGGGGTGTCCCCATTTTGGGTGTCCCCATTTGGGGTGTCCCCATGTTGCTGTCCCCCAGCAGTGCAGCCTTACCCCAGGAGCTGAGAGATCCCTGGAATGATGATCCAGCCTGGAGCTGCCACCCATGGGGCTGGAGCTGCCCATCCCTCCAGGACAGGTTTGCCCCAGAGGAGGGATTTGGTTTCCCATAAGGAGATGAACCACGCTGGGGATTCCCGTGCTGACCCCAGAGCTGGGGAGAACCAAAGCCATTTATTTAAAGGAAGATTTCCAGCCCAGCCTAGTAGAAAGGAATTTGACTGAGTCACAATTAAGGATTATTCTTTGTGGGGGAAGAGCTGATTTAAGGTCAAACAAGGTTTGATGACAGCAAGGCATAAACCAGGGGAAACTTTGGTTTCTTGGACATGGACATGCACTGTGGGGAAATCATTCCCACAGAGATCCAGCTCTGGGCAGGGATGGCAGATTTGTGTCTTAAGCCACAGAAAATCCCCCCTGGTGCATTAATTCCTGTCAAATTAGTGGGATGCACATAACGAGCTCAGTCAAACCAGGAGAATTTGGGAACATGGATAAAACCATCCTGCCCAGGGGCAGGAGATGCTCTGCTGTGTCCCACTGAGTTGTCCCCTCCCCGGGGCAGGGGGTTCCTGCAGTGCCCCAACTTCCACCTTAAAGGGCAAACAACCCGAGCCCCTGCGTTGTTTCCCGCGTTTGCCGCATTCCATCGCCACTAAAACACGTTTTGCTCTGGTCCTGCCCCCGAGGAGGGCACACGGCTGCTGGGGCTTCTCTGCAGCGTCAAATCCGGCTGCAAAGCCAAGGCTCCAGCCTCGTGGCTCCTTGGAGGGCAGCTACTCATAGCTTAATTACAGAGCACTTCATCAGTTAATGTTCCAAGTACCTCCACTTCTCCATCTCCCCTGCTTCTCTTTTTCCCAGCTCTGTTAGAGGCTCAGTTGCCAGCCTAGAGCTTAGGGCTTATTCTTTTTTAGATAAAAAAAACATTTCTGATGCTACTTGAAGCTCTTTGTTCCATCTTTTTGTGTTGTCATTTTCTCTCTCCTTTTTATTTTTTTTTCCTGTCCTGCTTTTTCTATTTGGAAAAATAAAAAAAGCCACCAGCATGTGGAAGACCTACCTAAGCAAACCACAAAACAGTCAAACACACAGGCCATAAAAGTTTTATTTATTTATTTGAAGGTTAGCTCTGATTTTTGCCTCAGTCTGTGCTTAGAACTATGAGGTTGGTAAATTGAGGAGACTTTTGCCTGGTGGATCCAAAATCAGCCAAAATTTGTTGTGTGGATGAGAAGAATCAAAAGGAGTTTGAGTTTTCCCCTCTGGATGCAACTCAGCTCCTGTTACCCCATGGAGAAGGTGCTGGTGTCTTGAGGGGCTGAACCCTTGGGGAACCCCAAAGCTGAGGGGAAGATTTCCAGTGCTGCCAGGGGCTCCATAAAAATCCTGGGATTGCACAGCTGGGCAGATGCTGGAGACACCTGAAGTAAGAGGGCTGCAGTAAATGTGAAATACACCCAAGCCAGCTGGGTTTGATGCTCCCACACCATCATTAATCAATGCTATGGAGCACTTGGAGCCAATTCCTTCCCTCTCCTCTGGAGGCAGCCGAGCTGTGTTTAGAGGGATTTCCTCTGCTTCCCTTCTGTGTGTGTCACACACAATTCCCAGCAGCTCTAACAAGGCCTGCCACCCATCCTAAATCTCCCCATCCCATCCCATCCCATCCCAGCCATATGGCACCTGCCAGCACAGAGAAAAGAGGAAAAGGTTCAATTTTCCCAAAACTGAGCAAACATTGTGCACAAAACCAGCTCCCAGCAACTCCAGTTGCAAAGCTGGGACAGCTTCACAAATCCTGCACAGGCTGAACAAGAAAACCCCTTAAAGGGCAGCCAGGCTTTTGCAAAGCAAGCACTAGTTTGGGGAAAAAAAACCCAAAAAACAAATTAGAGAAGGTCCTGCAGATCAGCAGTGCCACACTGGCTGTGTGACAAGTTCTTGGCATTTTTTTTGTCCCTTCCTTCCACGTGCTGGTGGTTTTCTGGTAGCTCCTCCTGGCATGCGTGGCTCTCTCCTGGTCAGTCACATTTAACTCTCAGGAGGACAGTGCAGCAGCATCCTGACAAACCGGTTGGTATCTTTGCTTATTTGGATTCTCTGTTTTAATTCAGTGTTTTATCGTGGTTATGAATTTTTTCTACTGTTTGCAGCCTGCACCACAACTCGAGGGTTCGTGGTACCTGGAGGAAATCCACGCTGGTTGGGTGCCTGTGTTTTTCTCCTGGTTGTTCCTAAAGAAACCCTCAGTCCATCCAGGGCAGTAGTTTGGAGATGCCAACTCGAGCACAGTCAGTTCATACCTGCAAAAACTCATTTTGTGAGCCATGAAAGTCCCACAAAGTCCTGAATCCCCCAAGTGCTGGGATTGGGTTTCAATAATTTTTTTATTTTGTAGGAATATATTCTCCTGCATGGGAGAAAAAGGAGGCTGGTGGGCAGAATGGAGCAAATCCCAGCATGCAAGGCTGGGGTTCACAATCTGTGTTCACAACAGGGCAGCAAATCCATTCTCCCTTTACCTGAGCAGAGCTTTTCCAACCAGGGAAAATGGATTTTCCCAGCACTCACCAGCAGGGCCAGGACTGCTGCAGATGCAGCGCAAAGATTGCTTCAAACCCCAGGGTTTGGTGCCCAGGAAAAGCAAATGGGGAATACCCCGGGGTGTGCAGAACAAAACACCCCCAGCAGTTACAAATTCATGTCAGATGGGACAGGAAGATAAAGCCCTGAATCCACACCGAAATTCACCTTCTCTTCAAAAGCTGGAGAAATACGCTCAATATTGGCTTAAAATTGAGATTTATCCCTAAATTTCCACCCTCTTCCAAACAGAGCTGAAATCTCCTTGCCTTGTTTTTTCCTGCCCCCCTTAGGTTTAATTTTTTTGCTCACAGCCTCACCCCATCCAACAGAACAAAAAGTTCCTGGGTGAGCAGAGCAGCATCTGTGGTGACACTGGTGTCCCTCAAAGCCCCCAGGAGCAGTGTGTGGTGACACTGGTGTCCCTCAGAGCCTCCAGGAGCAGTCTATGGTGACACTGGTGTCCCTCAGAGCCCCCAGGTTAGGAGCAGTGTCTGTGCTGGTGACACTGGTGTCCCTCAGAGCCCCTGGCTGTGTTTCACTGTCCCTCACTGCCCAGTGTTGTCCCTTGTCCCCCTGTCCCAGCTCTCCTACGTGGACTCTGACGGGAACCCCATCGGCGTGGTGCAGATGACCTTCCTGCGTCTCCTGAGCGCCTCGGCCCGCCAGAACATCACCTACAACTGCTACCAGTCTGTGGCCTGGCACGATGCCACCACCAACAGCTATGACAAGGCCATCCGCTTCCTGGGCTCCAACGACGAGGAGATGTCCTACGACAACAACCCCTACATCCGAGCTGCCCTCGATGGCTGCGCGGTACGTGCCTGCTCCTGGCCTTGGGGACACCTTGGGGACACCTTGGGGACACCTCAGTCCCCTCCACTGCTTGCCCAGCACCGTCTTCCCCGGAGCAGATCACCCCCGAATTTCCGGTTGTCTTGGTTTGGAAAGACAGGTGTCTGACAGGGAAGGCTGGAGCTTCCTTCCCTTGGAATGGAGAATGTAAATCCCCTTCCGTCCAAATTATTATAATTTTGCAGTTAGGGGCTTTCAGGCAAAGGTATGGGAATAGGAGGAACAGTTCTTTAATAGGAATATAAAGAAAGGAATGCAAATGTAGCAGTACAAAAAAAACCCAAACAAACAAGCAAGCAAACAAAAGTCCTGGTGAAACCCTGACAGGGTCAGGGATATGACCTGACACCCTGCTGGTCAGGGTGTTGGGAGCAGCCCAAATAAATCCTCCTGGAGTGACAGATGTGGGTCTGTGGGGCAGAGATGATCCTGTAGAGAGTGCAGAGGTGGTGAGATGGGTCTAGTCTTCCTCCAGGGATGCAGTGGGAAAAAACCAGATCCCTGCTGTTCCTGAGTCTCAGTTTTTATCCAGGTAGGAATGGTTGCCTCCGCCCACACTGGGTGGAGCTTCTCCCAATGGGATGATGTAATGTGTGATGTCATTGGTGAGCCTTCATGGCCCTTTATCAGCAGATATCCCTGATGATGTCATGTGTGATG
The DNA here is from genome assembly GCA_910950805.1 of Acrocephalus scirpaceus scirpaceus. Classification (NCBI taxonomy): domain Eukaryota; kingdom Metazoa; phylum Chordata; class Aves; order Passeriformes; family Sylviidae; genus Acrocephalus; species Acrocephalus scirpaceus. Next base: position 3,236,315 of record OU383790.1, on the reverse strand, counting down.
TCATTGGTGAGCCTGCATGGCCCATTATCAGCAGATATCCCCCAGAGGATGGGTTGGAAGTGATAAGGAGCATTGCTCCACTTGGTTTTAAGGGCTGGCCCATTATCAGAAGGCATCTGCCCCCTCCCCAGAGCTATGAGGAATGGGTTATACAAGAGATAAAGAAAACACCTCCCCAAACCAGTTTCAACAGATGGAAAATAGAATAAACATTTTTGGTTACATATTGCAACCCAAGACACCGCTGCTTCAGGGTTGTCCTTAACATGGGAGACATCGCTCTTCCCTAAGTTGGAAATAAATGATTCCGTGGGAATCCGTGACCTGCTTGAAGTCAGGGGGAGCTGCAGCACCTCCAGGAGTCAAATTAATCTGATTAATCCAATTTATCTGCCTAAAAATGCTGCTTGCTTTTAAAAGCCTCCCCGTGCTTTTGCTCTTACTCAACTCCTCACACGGGGAGAGGCGAGCGATGGCACCCGGTTGGGTAGGAGATCTGCAGGGTTTGATAAGAATCTTTTTAATGGTTTTCAGAAATCCTTGGAGGCAGAGCAGGAAGGGTTTGATTGGAATTTTTGTTCTTGAAGCCCCGGGAAGTCTCAGGGCTGTGCTGCTCATGGGGTGCACAAGCACAGCCATTATTTCCATAGGTGCCTCACATCCTCCCTTTTCTTCTAACTCTTCTTGGATGCTTGATTTGGGTTTAAACTCAGAAATTTCTGCCCTCAGGAAATAAAAATTTGGCAAAGCAGGTGCTGCCTGCATTTATTTTGAGCCCCAGCTTGCTGGTGTAAAAACATGCATAATTCCCACCCTCTGGAACTGCAGCACTTGGAGCCCACGGGACAGAAAGATTGAGATGTTTGACAGAAAAAGCCCCTCGTGTAATTGGAGATTGAAATCTGTTCTGGCACAGACAGATTTTTTTTTTACTGATGAAGAAATGATGAAAATCAGATTAGAACTTTTAACACATTCCTGGAGAGGGAAAGGGCATCCAGCCCCCTTCTGGAGAAGTTTATCCTCAAGTTTTTTGTGTTTCCTGCTGACAACATCCTTGGGAAAATGGGCCTTCTCCTCCCTTCCCCTTCTGAATCTCAGAGTTGCTGGAGGACCACGTGTTTCACATTTTAACCCCTGAAAACCTCAACCTTTTGGGCAGATAAATTGGATTAATCTGCTAATTGTGCTGCCCAAAGCGCAGGCAGGATGTTTGAGATTTATTTATTTACCTGAGTCTGGGGTTTTCAATAGGTTCTCTAAATTTAAGATGATTTTAGATAATTTTAGAAAAGGCTGTTAGGAATTTAGATAATCCCACCAGGAGTTTAGAGGTGCCTTTACATCTTTTTTGGGAGTAAGTGCTACAACCCATCCAATTGCTGAGCTCGGCTCTGCTGTGTTAATGGTTGCACTTGATGATCCTAAAGGATTTTTCCACCCTAAGTGATTCCAGGATTGATCCCTGCCCTGTGGAGATGAGGCTGGGCTGCCCCACATAGAGGCCCTGCTGTAGTGGGGAAGCTGCTGAAGCCAGAGGAGCTTCAGGCCTGATGTTCTCCCCATAATTTGAATATTTTTCCTGAACTTCCAGCTTATAGCTGTGCTCCAGCCTGTTCTTCTGAGCCACAAAAATCACAGGGAAAGGCCGGGCACAAAGCTGCTCCATAAATTCTCTTGTTTGTGCAGCTTTGTACGCCCTCAGGGAACACTTCTGCTCCTCTAATAATTATTTATATTTTGGAAAGAGCTCCGTGGCCACCAGGCATGATAAAAAGACAGCAGCACCTTGTGAATTCCATCAAACTTTAAATGTGATCTTTCCACTAATACTTTCAAATTAAATCACTCCCATTTGCTCAACAAGCCAGGAGTGTCCTGGGGGAGGGAAAAAAAACTCTTCCACACAGCCACAGTTTTTCCAGGCTCCCATTCCAGCTTGGAAATGTGCTGGAGCAGATTTAGAATGTTCTGATCTGCTTCTGCTCCATTTCCCAAGGGTTTTTCAGTGGTCACCTGTGTTAAACATGCAAATAAATTCATTTGGGCGGTGGTGACTCCAATTTGGGTCCAAAAATTCCCAGGAAAATCCAACCCCGTATTCCCAGCAGAGTGGTGACGATTCAGTTGTGCTGATGTTGGCCTGGAGGCATCCTCAGAGCTCCTTTTTCTCTCACTGCAGGCAAGGAAGGGCTACCAGAAAACCATCCTGGAAATCAACACGCCCAAAGTGGAGCAGGTCCCCATAGTCGACATCATGTTCAATGACTTCGGAGAAGCGGCACAGAAATTTGGATTCGAGGTGGGACCAGCTTGCTTCCTGGGCTAAAAGAGCCACCTGAACCTAGTCTCCAAATGAGCAACCTCGTAACCTCATTGCGCCATTTAATTAAAAACAAAAAAAGAGAAAAAGGAAAAAAAAAAGGAGAAAAAAAAGAATTCCTCGTCACGTGCACGGTCTGAAACTGGACAGCGATGGGTTATTATTTTTTTTTTTTTTTCCCCTTCCCCTCCCATCTATTTTGTTTGTCCCTGGTTTGGCCCCAGCCCCTCTGTGCCCCCCTCAGCCATTCCCAGGACGGATATGGAATCTCATGACCAACAGCCACACACGGAGACCTGGCCCTGTCCCTGCTGCCACTGCTGCGGCCACCCAGCTGAGCCCACCTCCAGCAAACTCCTCCTTCCTCCTCCTCTTCCTCGCCAGGAAGCATTTCTTTGGTCCTAAGGAAAAAAAAAATGGAAAAAACTTGAAATTCCTCGTGTCCAGCTCAATGTTGAAACCCCAGCAGTCCTGGATCTGAAGCTCCTCGGAGGGGTTTTGTTGCCTTCCACAGGGTTTGGATCAGCTCCAGCAAGGAGATGCCAATTCCAGAATTTTCCATGTTCCCTCCACTGAGTTTGCCTCATTCCACGTTTTCCAAAGTGCTGACTCAAGGTCACGCCGGGCATCTCTTTGCCAATGTCTTAAAGGTGCTTCTATTTTTGTGTGTTTGTGAGTAAATATTTGTGTCGTATTTTTATTCCAAACGTTGGGATGTTTCCGCCTCCGACCCACGCGAGTGACCTTGTCTGTGTTAAAGCCACCCCGTGCTCCTGTCCCCACTTCTGCCTCTTCCCAGCCCCAAACTGGGACCTTTGGAATTACCCCCTGATGCCTTTTGGGATGATTCCTTTCAAAATGAGGAAATCAAAGCTGATTTTTAGACGAATTTCCTACAAATCCCCTGATCTAAAAGCAGGATCTGCGTCCAGCCTTTGCCTTTTCATCCACTTGCTTAACACTCATATTTTAAATTAATTCTTCTTTTTTTCCTTTCAGCATTCCTTTAAAATGATAAGAACTAAACCTGAACCCATTCCCAGTGGCAGATTCCAGTGGCAGGGGAAATCCATTTGTCCTCTCTGAATATCAAGAATAAAAAAAAAATGAAGAAGTAAAAAAAAAAAAGGTGCTTTTTATAGTTATTTTTACATATCTCTGTGGTGCTATCTGATAACTTTAACAACACTGGGGATGTCCTGCCACTGGCCAATCTCTCACTTGGCTTTTTAGGCACTTTTCAGGCAGATTTTGGCTGCTGATAAATGCATGGCACCTTCTTATCTCTTCTGTCCAAATCCTGCTCCTCTCCTTCCCTGGATGGGCCTGTATAGGAAAAAAAAAAAAACCATTAAACGTCCTTACAATTTTTTATATATTTTTTTATTCTATTTTTTTGGTTTTCCCAAAGATATCCATGCCTTTTCCCAGTGGGAAGCAGAGCAGATTGTCCTCGGTGGCTGAACGTTTGTGGTGCTAATTTATGTCCATGTTGGGTGTCCTGAAGCCGTGGGGGTGCTGCCCACCCAGCAATCCCGGGATTTTGCAATTTTCCTGCTCTTCCCACTTTATTTTTTTTTTTTGTTAATTCCTTCCATGGCTCACAACGTGCTGTCAACCCTCTTCTTTCACCATTTATTTTTCCTCCTTCTTCAGGCCTCTCAGCTGGAAAATAATTGTTGCAAGGTGGGTTTTTTTTAAATAATAATTATTATTATTTTTTCTTTGGCTTGGAGCATTCAGCTCAAGGGAGATTTTTCCACCACGAAGGAAAAGACATCACATTTACTGTGAAAAAAGCCTATGTATGATGTCTTTTCCCCCCTCCTGCCCAAAATGAGAGCAGCAGCATCCCGGGAAGGGATGGAGGGAGCAGCAATGCCAGCGGTGCTTTTGGAGGCCTGGAGGAGCCGTGTCCATCCCTCTCCCTTCTTCTCCTGTGCTCTCACCCATTTAAGGGAATTTTAAAAAATAAAAACCCCAAAAGGTGCTACCCTAAAAAACTGCAGACTCCGGCAGCAGAGCGGTGAAAAGGAATTTAGGATGATCAAGAAGGAATTCAGCTTCTCAGTCACCTTGGCAACAGCGGGAGGGGCAGGAGAGGTTGCACATCCCAGCAAAGCCATATCCTGATATTTGTCCACGCCTGTGTGTCTGCCCAGGTCATGGGATTCTGTTCTCAATTTTCTCAGCAAGGGAGCTTTTTTTTTTTTTTTTTTTTTCCCCCTTTTGGTTTTTCTGCTTGAAGAAGAAGAAAAAAAAAAAAAAAAAAAAGAAAACGAATAAAGAATTTCCTCTGTTGAATTCCACAGTGTTGTAATTGTACTGAGCTCCAAACTGTTCCAATCCCCCCCAGACCACTTAGCTACGGTATATTGCAATAAAATTACTACTTGTATTTGCAGACCTTCTTTTTGTGTAATTTTATTTCCCTCCTCCCCCTTAATATATATTGACTTGAACAAATGTTGATAAGAAAAATAAAACCTATGGAAAAAAAAAAACAAACAAACAACAAACCAACAACTTTTAGTACATAAAGGCCCTTTTTAAAATATAGTGTCAAATGCCATATTGTACATTTCTTCAAAGTCCAATAAACATGTCATAAAATTTAAGTGTAATGCCCATAAGAGCTATTTTTAAATATTTTAAACCTGTGTAATAAAGGAATAAATGTAATAGATTTTTTTTTTTCAATAAATCAAGTTTACTGTTTCCACCTAAACCCCCGTGATGTGAATCTCTTCTTGGAGTTGATTGCAGCCGGGATTTCCCCAGGACCCCCCTGCCCTGTGGAGCCTGGAAAGTTCATCAGAGGAGCAGTGGAAACGCTGAAAGGTAAAGAAATGCTGTAAAATACAATCCAAACCCATTGTGGGGAGAAATTCCAGGCCTGGAATCTTTTCTTTGTTTGTTTGTTTGTTTTCTCTCAGTGAGAAATTCCGACACAAAAATCCAACCTGGTTTTGGTGGCTGGGAAGTGGAGGAGAAGATTGTGTGGCCACCAGCTCTTCACCTTCCCCACGGCAGCAGAAACATCACCAGAGGAGTTCTTCTCTTGCTGATCTTCTCATCCCAAGACAAATTCAGGAAAAAAACCCAACAATTTTCCAGCTTCTTGGTGAGCTCCTCAACCCCCAAATCCCCATTCTTTGCCCCTGTGAGCCTGATATTTCTGGGTCTGAGAGATTTCAGCCTGCTAGCAGCTGCTAACTCTTTCCCAAGGGAAAACTTTTTAAGAAAGTTTCTTCTCAAAACAATCTTGGCAAACAATTATTCTTTCTCCAAACAATCTTTCCCCAGGTGGTGTTTTGCTGTTTAACCAATGGGATTAGAGAGGTGTCGTTCCTATTCACCAATCATGTTAAGGCTGTATCAGAAAACCTTAGAAAAGGTAGTAAGAATTAGACAATGAAGCTTTTTCTGTGCTCTTTGCCTTCTGAAATTGTTGGGGAAGATGAAACAGGAAAGCCTTATCAAAATGAGCTTATTTTTAGAGAATATGAAACCTCTAAGTTAAATAGAGTTAAAGGCAAGTTTCAATGTCTAAGATGCCAAGCTTTAGTTACTGAACAACTGGAAAACAATGGTATGGCCAGCTGAAGGTTAAACAATTAAATTAATTAATTAAACAATGCCCTTCTCCTTACCAAGAGCCCAAGGGTCAGAGCAGACCCTGCTGGCTGGGCAGGAGGGGTCCCAAGAGTCGTTTTTAGGGTTTAAAATATAACACAGGATGGGAATGTAATGATTGTTACAGGCTGTGTGTAAATGCTGTAGGGTTTGTATCTTGTACTGGATTGGTTGGTGTAAATTAGAATATTCAGAATAGAAGATTTAATGGATTGTAATGGGAACTTTGCTCTCTTTTTTCTCTCTTCTCTTGCTCCTCTTCTTCCTCGCTCTCTCTCTTCACTCTCTCTCTCTGCTCTGAGCTGTGGCTGGCAGTTCGTGGCAGGGCCCCTTCACCCACACCCTGTGCAATAAACTGCAGCTCCAAACCAGCCTTGACTCCAGAGATCTCTCATCTCCATTCGTCCCATCACCATCCTGTCTCACCTCATTCTCACATGAAATATTTGGAGTCTCTCATCTTTCTTTTGTGTCCTACGATGACAGTCAGGAAAGAAACCCCTTGGAAAAAAACCGTGGGGGACGTTTGCTCATCATCTCCTCCTCTCCTGCAGGTTTCACTCCAGGATCCTCTGGAATTCAGTGAGGGAAACGGCACCAGACACCGGATCTGTTCCCTCAGGGGCTCCTTCAGGCAGCCTCTGGTTGGTGCTGCAGTTCCAGGAGGTGTTGGACATTCAGGAGATGACATTTGGAGCACTGCAGGTGGGTCAGGTGCCACAAACCCAGCCCTGCACCAGGCTCTGCGGCCACCAAGCCGAGCTCTGTGTCCCAAACTTTCTGCCCTTCATTCAGAAGGTCTTTGATGATTTTCATTCTTTGCCAAAAAGTCAGAGATTGGGTTGGGTTGGAAAGGAAATTAAAGATCAGCCAGTTCCATGGGCACCTTCCACAGCCCAGGGTGCTCCAAACCCCATCCAACCTTTACTCTTTAGTCATTTAGGCTGTCATTAACTTCTAGGAGTAGTTTGGGAAATCTTGGGCTGTTTATGGCCAAATCTTCATCCAGATGGACCCCAGAAATGCAGCTGCAGGAAGAAATGAGGGCAAAATAATTTTTTTACTTAATTCTGCCTGGAAATCCTTCCCTTGGACCTTGAGCGTGCTTCAAGGTGACCCCAGCCCCGCCTCAGCAGTTGTGATTTGTGCTCAATCTCTGCTGCTTGCAGCAAACGCCTCTGTGCTGAGGGAAGCTTTGATCTGCTATTAGGGAAAACCAGAGATCTGAGGAGGGATCCCACTGTTCCTGGCACTGCCAGACACAGGAGCCGTGGCAGATCTTTCACCTCCTTTCCTAGAACAAAGTCTGTGATTTCGTGCTCCAGCTCCAAAGCTGTAACTCCAGCAGGGGAAACGCTGAGAGGGATTTTTAGAAGAGCCACAGAAAGAGCAGCAGATGATTGAGACACGATGTGAGCACCCAAACCTGCTCAGCTGTGGGGTGAGGATGGGGCTGCTCATCCCAAATTCCAGCAGGGGTCCTACAAGGGCAGGACCAGGAGCCCAAAGCTCGGGATGCAGCAAAGGGAGAATGAAAAGCACCCAGGGGAGAGCAGAGCAGCACCCAGCCCAGGGAGAGGGAATTCTGATCCCAGGGGGGTTCCCACAGCTTTTAAAGCAGGGAAAGGGAGGCTGCAGGGCTTGGGGCTGCTGCTCGGCCTTGCCCTGCGTGTGGGGTTTTATTGAAATGCCCCAGGCTGGGATTTCTGCCCTGGGATTTCTGCTCTGGCCTGGAATTTCTGCCTCAGCCTGGGACTTCTGCCCCGGCCTGGGATTTCTGCCCTGGCCTGGGATTTCTGCTCAGGCCTGGGATTTCTACCCTGGGATTTCTGCCCCAATCTGGGATTTCTACCCCAATCTGGGATTTCTGCCCTGATCTGGGATTTCTGCCCTGATCTGGGATTTCTGCCCTGGCCTGGGATTTCTGCCTCAGCCTGGGATTTCTGCCCCGGCCTGGGATTTCTGCCCCGGCCTGGAATTTCTGCCCTGGCCTGGGATTTCTGCCTCAGCCTGGAATTTCTGCCCTGGCCTGGGATTTCTGCCTCAGCCTGGGATTTCTGCCCTGGCCTGGGATTTCTGTTCAGGCCTGGGATTTCTGCCCCGGCCTGGGATTTCTGCCTCAGCTTGGGATTTCTGCCCCACCCTGGGATTTCTGCCCTGCTGTGTGAGGGAAGCAGGTGAAGCCTGCAGAGTTTTCCCCACGCTGTTCCCTGAGGTGACCCAGGCTGCCTGTGAAATGGGAATTGTTCTTTAGTCTGGTTTGCAGCCCTGCTCTGGAGGGAGAGGCCCAGCCCCTGGTGCTGCTCTGTGACTCCCTGGTTTTTTATTTTGGATTCCCTCAGCTTGCTTCCCTTAGACTCGACCATCTTAAGGTCTTTTCCAACCTAAGGAATTTCGTGATCTTACTGGTGGAGCACTGGCTGGCCCTAAAAAAGCCCATCCCATGTGATTTGTGAGGGTGGGACAGAGAGCAGAGCCAAGAGGCTCTCCCCAAACACAGCTCCCCCAGCCCTGCTTGGACCTGGGGCTGCACCAGCAGGGCCCAGCACATCCCAGTTCCTGCTGGGAGCTGGGAGAGGGGACCAGGATCACCCTGTGCCACTCAGGGTCACCCTGGGATCACAGATTCTGCCCTCCACAAGATGTCACAGCTCTGGTTGGGATGCTCCTGTTGTTGCTGCCTCTCCAAGAGAGTTCCTCCCCCATCTCCTTAAATCCTGTGTTTACAACAGACTGGTAAAAATAAAAATGGCCCAAAAAGCAGCGTTGGCACTGATTAAATTTAGAGACCAGATCCTGGGCATCCCCTCCCTGTCTAGGTGAGTTTTGGCAAACAAGAGGAGAAGCTGTGAACGGGTGTTTTATACAAAGGATGGAGCACCCTTCGTGCCTCCCGGAGAGACAGAAACAGCAGGACCAAGTGGGAGGCTGGAATGAGGAGGGGAGAGGATTGTGCATGAATTAGCATGGAGAAAATATGCAAATTGTTGGGTAGAGTGAGGCTCTTGTGGCATTCAAAGGAGCTGGAGCTATTCTTGTCCTTCAGCTGCTTTTTGTCCTGCATCTTCTCTCAGCTAGGCTGGATTTGACTTGGGTTTATTTTTATTAATGTCTCAAGCAGAGAGTAGAATTGATCTGACCCACAGCTCTGAGAAAAGGAAAAAAAACCACAAAAAACTCTCTCATCTCTTCCTGTGAGGAAAAACAAGTGAGCTGGAGGTGCCTCTGGCAGCTCAGCACCACCTGTAAATTAATCTGCAGAGTGTCCAGAAAAAATGAAGCAGTGCAAGTCAAATGTGTCTCCTCTTTTCACACCTTGCCCAGGAGCTGTGCCTCTGCAAATTCCCTGCTCTGGCTTTCCAGCCAGACCATTCCCAGGGTTTTTAATATATATATATTTTTAACAGGGCTGCTCAGTGCTTTGTGTGTCACTCGGCACTGCCAGCCCAGTATCCCTCAGCCATGAGGAGGTGGGAAGTGAGGATTTATCATAATTATCCATCAATTATTGTATCCCTGCATAATCTGGATTTTCCTTCATTTTTTATTTTCTTCCCACGTGCTTTTGCTTTAAGGCCAGAGCCACTTTTGAGGCCCAGCTGGGCTGATGTTCCTAAGATCTGTCAAGGGCTGCTCTCCTGCCATTGTGCAGTGACCCAAAAACAGCCTTGGGAAGAACCAACTCTTAATTCATCCTTCCCTCAGCAATTCCAGCTCTGGGGAATCCAATCCCTTTCCACATCAAGGGGATCTTCTCTGGCAGAGCTGGATTTGGGGCTCCAGCACTGAAAACCCATTTTGCTTTTGATCTGAGAGCAGGAGGAGTTTAGTGCTCTGCACTTTTATCAACGTCACTGATAAAAGTTTATCCTTTCATTTATTCCTTGCAACTCCTCTACTTGCAGATCGTTCCCATCCTGGGGAATCATGGCAGCACAAAGTGATTTCCTCCAGAGGCACAAACCTCCACAGCCCCTGCCCGCTCCTACCTCTGGCACCAAACAAAACCTCCCCATTCCCGCTCCAATTTACGCTTCCCTCACAGCCCTGAGCACAAACAAACACCCCAAAGCAATCAAACACACCGAAAGCAGCTGTTCCCTCCTTCGGAGAGGAGCCAGCGTGTTTGTTCCTTCAGAGATGCAGAACCAAGCGCTGAAATTACATCTTGTAAGGCGTCACGCTCAGAGGCACCCCTGGAACTGCCGCGGCACGGCTGAGCAGCCAGAGCCAGCCTGGCAGCCCCGGGACTCCGTGTTCTCCTCCTGCCTAATTATTAATATGTTAATTTGACAACGGGATGTTGTTCTTGGCGGAAAATTTCCTGAGCCGCGCTCGGATTTGGTTTTTGGGTTTTTTTCTTCAGCTGCTTCTCAGCTCGTGGATTTTTTTTGTTTGCTCTGTTTTCTTGGAGCCTGAGGGAGCTTTTTGCCACATCCCTGGAAGTGCCCAGGGTTGGATGGGGTTTGGAGCAGAGCTGGGATAGTCAAGGTGTCCCTACCCGTGGCACTGGATGAGCTCTAAGGTCCCTCCAACCCAAACCATTCCAGGATTCCCTGAGCATTCCAAGGGGCCAAGAGAGTCCCGAGTCAGGAGAGCATCGTGCTGGTGCTGATTATTTGGGAATATCCTAAGCCCTCCAGAGGGTGGATGCTGCCCCAGGGATGGGCATTGCCATGGTTGTGCCATTTCCTGGGGATCCAGAGGGAACAAATGGCCCTGACTGGGCCTTTTAAAGTTTAAAACTTCACCTGTTCAGCTGAGCAGGAGCCAGGAGCTGCTGGGGGTCTGCCAAAGGTGGTCTCACACATCCCAGGTGTGGTGAAGACCCCAATCTCTTCAGGACTGCGGCCCAAATTCACATCCAAAAGTCTCCTGGGGGCTCCCAGATGGAAAACTGGGCTGGGAAAGCGCCTCCCTCCAGCCCCCATCTCCTCCAAAACTGAAGGCTGGACCCTCCTGCTCCTCACTGCCACCAGCACGGTGCTGAATTTAAGGAGGGAGCAGCAGCCACTAAAAAAAAAAAACCCCAAATTGTCCTTTTTTAGGATTTTCCCTTCAAGCAGGTTGATCCGAGACCCTGTTGAAACAGAAATCAAAAACCTGCCAGACTCGAAACATTAATTAAGACACACAACAGAGAGAGAGGGGGAGCAGGAAGGAGGGGAGCATCCATTCAGGAATTATCTGCTCCACCAGCCTTCCACACACATCCATCATTTTTGGGAGAGGAGGGGTGAAAAGCAAGAAATTCAATCCAACCCCACAGGAAGTTTGTCCACCACCATGGATTTAATTTCCCAACTTGCATCAGGCAAAGATTAACCTTGCTGAAGGGCACCAGCGGAGCGGGGAGGAGTGTACAAATTAATCCCTGCTATGAGTTTCTTTGGGAGGAAACACTGAGCAGGATTAAATATTTATTGTATATAAATACCTCCTTTCCCCACCTCCCCCATTTCCCCTCCCAATCTGCATTTCAGGCTCCTTCCAGCAAAGCCAGTCTGCCCAGTGAGAGTACGAGGGTTTTTTTCCCTCCTGGATGAGGAGGAAGGTTGGAGGAATAATTCATTTCCCACCTTGATTTCTCCCTTCCCCTCCCCTCCCAAGATTGATACCGCGGCACTCAAAGGGGAGAAAATCAAGTTGTGCTGATCTATGACCACACACTATTTATTCTCATAGAACCTCATCTGCAATTTTCCTCAGCATCCTCAGAATTAAAATCCCTTTACAATCTCTGCAGCTGGCTGAAAATGTGCCATTTCCCTGCCTCCCCTCCTCAGATGTCTTTTCCCTCTGAGCAGGGCACGGTACTATCAATGCTGTGATCCTGCTTTACATTTGGATGCTCCTGGGGTTTTTTGGCCCATAAATAATATTCCTGTACATCTCAGGCAGAATCATTCTGAGGGTTTATTTTTATTTATTTTTTTCCCCCCTTTTCTTATTCCTTTTCCTTCTCTCTTTCCCTTCCTATCTTTCTTTCTCCGGCTCTTGCGAGGGGTGATAAATTCATCGTTTGTTCCCCCGTAGCAACCGCCCGCGTGCAATATGGAGCCCATTCCCTCACACCTGGGATTCAGGCTCGGGGGTGACCCTGCAAACAGCAAAAAAAAAACTTTTCCATGGATCCTGGGCTTCCTGGGAGGAACAAACCCGCCTGGAACAGAGGATGGCTCAGCACTTTAATCCTAGAAAGCAGCAGAGGGGCCCGGTGTCTCTCTGTTGTCCCCAGTTGGGGACAGCCTGGGGGCATTGTTGGAGCAGATGAAGGTGAAAGTTGGGGTTTTTTTTAGAGATTAAGGTGTTTTCCATGGATATTCCTCCTCAATGGGATAGTGGGATTTGGGCTGGCATGGATGTGCCCTCTGGATCCTGCCCCAGCCTCGTGGAGCAGAGAAGATGTGACAGCAAGGCTGGCCTGCTGTAAAACATTTATTTTTAGGGGTTTTTTTGGTCTGACTAGAAATAGAAATCAATTTTCTATTAGAAATAGAAAACCCTCTAATTATCTAATAGAAAAACATCTAAAACATCTGAAAGTAGCTGGAGAGGAACCATCCCACCAGGTCCTTGCACCTCTGGATTCCCCTCTCCAGGACCTGGAGAACCTCTCGCTGTTACCCAGGGCTGCAGGAGCAGGAACATCTCCAGGTCTCCAGTTCCACCTCAGTGTGCTGAGATAAAGTGAGCTCAGGGAGAGGAAATCACTTTGAGTCGTGTCAGGAGTGGGTTAGACTGGAAATCAGGAGAGGGTTCATCACTGAAAGGGTTGATCAGTGCTGGAAAAACCTGCCCAGGAAGTGGTGGAAGGGTTTGAAGGACACAAAAATGGCACTTGGGGACATGGTGGCCTTGGCAGTGCTGGGTTGAGGGCTGGATGTGATGATTTCCCAGGGTTTCCAGCCTTAAGGATCCTGTGATTCCATGACCCATCCCTGGATCAGCCCAAACCCATCCTGGGGGCTGCAGTGAGGGGACACTGCGGGTCCCAGGGGCAGGGATGCTTTGTGTCACTGCTCTGGAACTCTGGGACATATCCCAGGCAGCTCCAACTGAGTGAGGGGGGTCAGGACCCCCTAAATCAACCCCAGCATTGCTCCAGAGCTTTGGAGTGAGCTCATGGAGGAGACTCAATTCATCCTCCCCTCCCTGCTCCAGAACGTTCTTCCTACTGCCCAGGGATGAGGAGAACTCCCAGGCTCCATCAGGACGGATTTTCTAATTGTTTTGAGGATCCCTACCTTTAATTCCCAATACAAACCTTTTAATTCCCAGTACAAACTGGAAATTTTCATTTCCAGTGCAAACTGATCAATTCCCTGTAGAAACCCTTTAATTCCCAGTACAAACCCTTCGATTCCCAGTATAGACCCTTCAATTCCCAGTACAAACCCTTCAATTCCCAGTACAAACCCTTCAATTCCCAGTACAACCAGCCCTTTGTGGCTCCTTGGAAACCCACCTGAAAATATCTGTCCCACAAAACCATTCCCCACTCCAACAGGCTTTGCTGGGGCCCATCCAGCGCCCTCCCCACGGCTGAATTCCTGTTTATTTTTTCGAGCAGCCCAAGATTTCACGTTGTTTTGTCTCTCCTTTTGCAGAGTTAATCGGATTGGCAGGCGCAGGAAGGAGCTGCCGGGGGAGGCAGCTGCACAAAGCCGGGTGTGTAATCCAAGCTTTACCCACAGCCTTATTAAGATCGAGATGTCTCATTACAGGCCTATTTCCAGCTGGATTTCACAGCAGCTTTTGTGATTTCTCCCTTTTGCCCCCCCCTCCTCCTCTTCCCAACGTTATTTTTTAAATTTTTTTTCGCCCTCGCGTAATTCGCTGCTTTTCACTGGCCGGGGGGGGAAAAGGAGTTTGGTTGAACACGTGTTGCACTGAGCAACATCCTCAATTTAAATGGAAATTCTATCAATAACAAATGTTCTCTCTCTCTCACCCGGGGAAGGGTTTGGAAATATCATTCAGAGAAATAAAAAACAACTCACCAGAGCTCAGAGCCAGCACAAGAACGACCCCAGTCCTCTGGCAGGGCCAATTGCAGATAATAAAGTGCCCATTTGTCGCAGCTGAGATGGTGTAAATGAGCTGGAGGAAAGAGGAGTTCAGGAATCGAGGCTGAAAAATCAAATAAAGGGCGAGGGGAAGTGGGAATCTCATTATGGAGTGACTGTGATCGTTTATTGCAGCAGCTTTGGGCTGGAAATAGGGGCAGGGAAAGGGAGCCAGGAGCTGCAGGAGCTCCAGAAGGAATTTTGACGGATCCAACCAAGGGCATGAGGAGTTTAAGGTGGATAAAGGGACCAAAGGCATGACTGGGTCCCAATCTGTCACCCTCTCCAAGTCCTGCTCTCTTTTCCCATATTTAATTTATTTATTAATTTATTTTCCCATAATTAATTTATTATTTCAAGCCTGGCTTGTAGGGGCAGAGATTTTTCTATGTCAGGGAATGCTGGGGATTCCCTGTAACACATCCCTACATGGAAAAATCCTAAACACTGACAAACTAAGTGGGGTTAAAATACATTTGTCCCTTTTCTCCAGGCAGAAAACCCATGAAAAAATATTCAATTTTCCCACCATCACCCAAAATTCCAGAAATCTTCAGAAACGAAGATTCTGGTTTGAGAAACTCTTCCAAACTCTTTTCTGGTTGAGAAGCTTTTCTGAACGAGAAACTTTGCCAGGTGTCCATGTTATTAAAAAGCCATTTGCTCCTAAAAGAGATGCTTTGAGGGGAATTTTTCAGCTGGCTGTAAACATAAATCATTGAGTATCGCTGCCTTTGACTGCTGAGATTTATAGGGGCGGGCAGGTGATTTATAGGGGATTGAAGGAAGATGATTTTTGACTGCAGTCCATGAAGCAAGTCCTGCTGGAATTGCCACCCCTGCAGGGGATGAGGCTCAGATCCATGGATTTCCCTCCAGGATGCAGTTTTGTTTGGATCAGGCTCTTTGGGGGATGTTGGGCTGCAGGGAGAGGCAGCCAAGCACCCCCAATTCCTGCTCTGATGGGGCTCCCCTTTGTTTTCCAGAGCCAGAATTCCAGGAGCAGGTTAAATCCCATCCCAGGTGTGTGTTGATGGATCAGGATTGCTCAGGATGACTGAGGCTGGGAGGGATAAACATCATTTCCCCGTTTATATTTGGTTTATTTGTTAATTTTATCTCTGCTGTCCCCGTGCTCCTGGCCCAAGCCACACGTGCTCCTGCTTCAGGGCAGGTTTCTCCTCCGAGGTGATGCTCAGAGGATCCAAAAATGGGGAAAAAAAAAAAAAATTAAAAATTCCCAGTCTCTTCCCAGCTTTGGGGTGTAGCTGCTTTTCTAAATCCGTCGCGCTTCATTTGTCACGGTGACGGATCCGCTGCCCATATGTTTAAATACCACGGAAATGCAGCCTGGCAAATATCTGCTCACCCAGGAGGAATCATTCTGCTTGACAGGCAATCAAGGCAAGATCAGGGTTTTTTTTCCTCATCATCACCAGCTCTGGGAGACTTTGGAGAAGTTTCCACCTCCTTCTCCCTGTGTGGGGCTTCACCATTTGCTGCTGCAGCCGCCGGGGTCAGAGCAGTTTTGTTTTTTGTAAAACCCATCGCTTTCCTCTAAAATAACCCGAGCAGGGCCTTCCCCTTCTCTGTGCCATAAATCACAGCAGGAAAAATGAAATTTAGGTGCTTTCCGAGCCGCGGCGGGGCAGGGATGAGGCCGGATTCATCAATCCCGCAGCGGGGCTGGAGCTCAAGCTTTGCCCTTTACGGACAGCGTTGCGTTTCAGGAGAGATTTCTGAGCCTGTGGCAATGAGAGGAGAGAGGAGAAATGAAACATCATCACCCTCAGTGCCTGCCCAGCCCAAATTTCCTGCAGGAAAAGCTGGAAGAGCCACCTGTGTGAAATAAAGGCTTCAAGGAGCCAAGGAATCCATTTTATCCGCAGCGATTTTTCTAGGAATCCGAGGGATAGATCTTCTCTGCCCCAGTGCACACCCGTGGTTAATAACTGGAGCCTGCAGCGTGAAATACTGGGGGAGAAAACTGCATTTTCATCCCTGGAGTTTGGAAACAGGGAAGGAGCGGCGCTTCCCAAGGAGCACGAGAGTTGTGAAAGCTCTTCAACACCTTCAGTTCCTGCGGAGCATCTGCTGATATTTTATTTTTGGCACCTATCGAGCATCTATTATCCCCGCTGAGATTTCACCCTGGCGTGTTTGTATATGGAAAAAAATTAAATAAATAAAATCCACCAAATAATGAAGAAATGCTGGCAGTGAAAGGAATAAAAATGCACATTCTTCTGGGCCTGGAGCTGCAAAGTGGTGGATTGTTCCACAGACAGGAACTCCAGGGATTTAGGGGAATTTCAGTCACCCAAAGAGTTTTTCAGAACATATTCTTTATTCCAAAATTAATGACTGGATCAACTGGGAGAGCCTCACCCCCTCAGGGCAGCCCTTCCCACTGACCCAAAGGGGTGCCGTGATTTTTCCAAGGTGAAGGAACAAGGAAAGGTTAAAAGGTTAATGTGTTCTTAAAAACTTCATTTTTATGTTAATGGTGGAGAAACTTCTGCTAAAACTCATTTCCAACCCATCACCCCTTCCCCTGTGTGCACCTACCCTGGCTTGGGGCTAAATGACTTCTTATAGGATCAGGGAATGGTTTGGAAAGAACCTTAAAGCTCATCCATGGGTCATGAGACCTTTCACTACTCAGGGTGCTCCAGCCTGGCCTTGGACACTTCCAAGGATGGGGCAGCCACAATTTTTATTCTTTCCTCAGGCTTTCTGTGAGAATTTTCTCCCAGAAAATCCCAGCTCTGGTTGGAGCTACTTCCAGGGATGGATGCAGAAAGCTTCCAACCACGAGAAGAATTTTCCTTCCAATGATCACAAGGATCACACAAGGATCACACAAGGATCACACAAGGATCACACAAGGATCACACAAGGATCACACAAGGATCACACAAGGATCACGCCTGGCTTTCCCAAGCCACGGAAGGGCCCAAGGGGCTGCTCCTGCCTGGTTATCCCAAGTTTCCCTGGCAGGGATGGGCAGGTTCCACCCCATGGAATTGTTTTTCCTCCCTCACTGGCTGCTGTGCAGAGCCTCCACTCCAATACTCACAGGCAGGGCCATCTGTCCCTGTGGGGTTTTTATCTTTTTTCCTCTATTAGACCTGGGATTAAACGCTCAGGAGATGCTGTTTGTGTTCAGACTCAGATGTTTATTAACTCTTATTATTAACTCACAATCTCACAAGCTGTGAGTTCCAGCTAACAAAACAGAAAATGGCTCTGTCTCTAACTCTTTCCAAGGCCTTTTAAGCACAAACTGTCCAATTAAGAAATGACACCTAAATTATTTTTACTTTTAACCCAATAACCAAACACCCATTGCCCACAATGTGGATTTTTCTACCCAATTACAAAACACCACCCAAACCCCTGAAGAAGAAGGTGAAAAAGAAGGATTTAGCCTATGCCCTAAAGCGTCCATCTTGCTTTATATATATATATATTACTATATTATATATATATTATTATATATATATTACTGTATTCTAAAACCTTAAACTCTATGTTTTCCACTGATGTCACACACTTCTATTCAAACTCCACACCCACAATCCCAGTTTTTATTCAATTTTGGAAGCTTTTTCCATGGCCTCAGGTCCAATGTTTGACCCACAAAAAGCCTGAATTCTCAGCGCCCAGGGTTCCAACACGAGCTTCCAGCATTCATTCCTCTCCAGGAAAACCATCGGGAATGTTCCTTTGGAGAGGCAGCAGCAGGATGGGGCTGATATCTCAGAGCTGAGCCGTGGCACGGAGTTCTCACCCTCTTTTGCTCGGAGGAGTTCTCTCATTGCTGAGCTCGGCTGCTGCTGACTCATTGATTCCGTGGCTTTTAGGCTGGCTAAATTTATTCCAGCACGAAGGGATAGTGCTCTGGGGTTTGGGAGTGAGGGGGAACAGGGAAAGGAAGCCAGAGGAGAGAGCGCTGCAGTGCTCAGCTTCACGCCCAGCCTGAGGTTTGCTGGGATGGGTTGCGAATGAAATGATGTCCAGGAAAGATCAATGTTTAAAGGCTTCTCACAGGCTGGGATTTGTCGTGGTTCCAGCTCCAGGCAAGGGTGAATTTCCAGGAATGGGGATCCTGGCCAGCAGCACAGAGGGGAAAAGGAATGTGGAGCTTTTTGAATCTTCTTCTTTTTGCCATCCTTTCCTTCCTCTCTCCTCCACACCATCACAGCTCTGTCTGCACCAGCCTCCAAAGAATCCTAGAATGGTTTGGGCTGGGGGACCCTAAAGCTCATCTCATCCCATGGGCAGGGACCTTCCACTGTCCCAGGCTGCTCCAAGCCCTGTCCAGCCTGGCCTGGGACACTGCCAGGGATCCAGGGGCAGCCACAGCTTCTCTGGGCACCTGTGCCAGGGCCTCCCCACCCTCACAGGGAACAATTCCTTCCCAAAATACCATGTAAATCTCCCATCCTTCAGTTTGAAGCCATTCATTCCCCTTTGTCCTGTCATTCCATACCACAAGTCCCTCTTTCCACCTTTCCTGCAGCCTCCTCTCCCTCCCTGTTCATCTCCATCCACTCCCCTTTGCTTCCCAATCCTTCACTGCAAGCATTTCCCAGCTCCCACGCCTTGCACACTGAATTATTCTTCCCCTCGGCCATCATTTACCAGGGTGACACTCCCAGACGTGGGCTCCTGTACAGAAAGGCTGTGGAAACATTGTGGGATCGATTAAAAAAGGGAATGCATCCTTTTTGGCACGGGCATCACATCCTGGGGGTTGTTTGCTGTCTCCTCAGAGAGGTGGAAGCAAAAACCTTCAGGAGCTGCTGAGCTGAGTTGAAGGGCACACCTGGAACTGGTTGGTTTAGCTTTGAATAAATGAAGAGAGAATAATTTAATGTTTAAATTTAATTTTAGACTGGAGTTTTAACAGGAATTTAGGCACCTGCAGCATCTTATGTTGCAATAGGACCTGAAAGGAACACACGGACTCTGTCCAGTTCACAGGGCAAAAACTCCAACTTTTATTATCTGACTTTATTTATAAAGTATTTTCACTTAGATTATGGATTGGAGGATAAGGTTGCCACCTCTCTAACCACATTGGTCACACTAAAAGTCCATCAATTGCTCTTTTATCAAGAAAGGAATGAAGAGCGTATTTGTATTTAACATAAAGTTACTTCTATTTATAATACTCGCATAAGAAAGAATTCAGAAACTATGAAAACATCAGAAGGCTGAAAAAAATCAGGGTGACACCCTCTCTGGTATCATCCACCAGTTCCTCATCTCTCATGTGGGGCCTTTTCGGGCACCAACCCAGGAAAAGAGAAAGGGACACTACTCCATGATCAATATGATCCAAGTAACCCATTTTAATAGATTTTCCAGTTTCTTTTATACAATTCTTAGCCTTAATCATGCATTTCATGCTACTTTACAATTGGTTACCCCTAAAAGCACATGTTAGCCTTTTAGTCCCTATTGGTTAATTCTTCTTACATACACAGCAAAATTATGCATTTCATTTTTCTGGCTTTCTTCTGATTTTCACATTCTAAAGTTGTTCACCATCCTTTGTTCTTCTTTATCCGTGACTTTCTGCATCTTCTTCTTCCTGGTGCATGACTCCTTCATCCTTGGAATGGTTCCAGGGCTGTCCTTTCACACAGGCTGGGTTGCTCACATGCCCCCATTGATGGAGGAATTCATTCTCCACCATCTCAGAGCTGGGATCAGACCCTGCACCCACAGAGGATTCACCCCGGGAAGTGAAACAGCCAAAATAAAGATTTGGCTTGGATGGTTTCCATGCCATGAAATCCACCCCAAATCCACAACCAGGAATCTGCAGCTTCACACCCACCCCTGCGCCCATGGCCCTGGGGTGTCCTTGCTCCGTGTTGATAAAATCACAGTAATGTGATTTTAAAAAGGGAAATAATAGGGAAATAATAGGGAAACCAAAGGGAAATCAAAGGAAAATAAAAGGAAAATATAAGAAAAGTAAAATTTTAAAAGGGAAATAAAAGGGAAATCAAAAGGGAAAAAAAAGGAAAACAAAAGGAAAATAATAGGGAAATAAAAGGAAAATTATATGGAAAAGGGAAATAATAGGGAAATAAAAGGGAAATAAAAAGGAAAAAGGGAAATCAAAGGGAAATCAAAGGGAAATCAAAGGGAAATAGTGAAATCAAAGGGAAATCGAAGGAAAATAAAAGGAAAATATAAGGAAAGTAAAATTTAAAAAGGGAAATTAAAAGGAAATCAAAGAAAACTAAAAGGAAAATAAAAGGAAAACAAAAGGAAAAGAAAAGGGAAATCAAAAGAAAATAAAAAGAAAATAAAAGGGAAATAGTAGGGAAATAAAAGGGAAATAAAATAGAAATAAACACAAGCCAAGTGCCTGCTCTGGGCCTGGGCACTGCCAGCGTTACTGACCCGGGGCTTTGCTGCTGGGAGGATTTTTTCTGCAAATGCCAGGTGGGTGTTCATAAATCAGCCCGTGGCCCACATTTCTCTCCCGGAGTCAGCAGAGCTGTGGCTCTGTAAATCACTGTGTACAGAGCCTTTATTGAGGGCGGTAAATCTCAAAGCTCTCACCTCTATTTTTTATTTCTTTTTCCCTTTCTTTTCTCTTTAATTATTAAAGGCCACACCGAAGAGGAGAACGGCTCAAACCCTGTGTAAAGCCCATGGGTTTGGGAGTGTTCAGGGAGGGTTTGGAGAGTGGGAGACAGATGGGAGAGGTGGCTCAGGCCTCCTGTGTGAGAGTGAATTTTCGCCTCTTTGAAGCTGAACTTTTGATTTACAAAAATAGCCTGTCTCAATTTCAAAATCGAGACGGTTCCATCACAAACGGGGGGGAACTGCTGCTGTTGTTACTCATCCTCTGCCTCAAAAAAAATCATTTTAATTCCTAGTCAGGAATAAAAGAAATCAAGGATTGCTTAGGAGGAGACCCTAAAATTTCGCTGTTGGGAAATTCACATCGTGTGCTGCATGAAACAAAAGAAACTCGGGGGTTTTTTGGTTCTTCCATGGGGCCTCTTTTCAAAGAGGAGTGAATGAGATGATGATAAGGAGATAGGAAGAGGATATTGAAAGAACAGTGGAAATTGTTTTAGAAATAGATCTCAGGGGGGAAGGCAGTTAGAGAAATTAAGCCAATTAGGCTGGCTCTGGGCTGGTTTTCCCTTTCCTGAAGAAGCTCTCCGAGGTGGATAATGAAGGCCAGGACAGATGTAAGGATTTGCATTCCTGGCTGTGCAGCCCGGAGTTTTAATTAGTCCCGGGGTCTTTCAGCAGGGCCACGTTGACAGCCAAGGGTGTGCTGACCTTTTCTTTTCTTTTCTTTTCTTTTCTTTTCTTTTCTTTTCTTTTCTTTTCTTTTCTTTTCTTTTCTTTTCTTTTCTTTTCTTTTCTTTTCTTTTCTTTTCTTTTCTTTTCTTTTCTTTTCTTTTCTTTTCTTTTCTTTTCTTTTCTTTTCTTTTCTTTTCCTTTCTTTTCCTTTCTTTTCTTTTCCCCTTCCCTTCCCTTCCCTTCCCTTCCCTTCCCTTCCCTTCCCTTCCCTTCCCTTCCCTTCCCTTCCCTTCCCTTCCCTTCCCTTCCCTTCCCTTCCCTTCCCTTCCCTTCCCTTCCCTTCCCTTCCCTTCCCTTCCCTTCCCTTCCCTTCCCTTCCCTTCCCTTCCCTTCCCTTCCCTTCCCTTCCTTTCCCTTTTCCCTTTTCCCTTTTCCCTTTTCCCTTTTCCCTTTTCCCTTTTCCCTTTTCCCTTTTCCCTTTTCCCTTTTCCCTTTTCCCTTTCCCATCTCCTTTCCCTTTTCCTTTCCCCTTTCCCCTTTCCCCTTTTCCCCTTTTCCCCTTTTTCTCTTTTTCCCTTTTCCCTTTTCCCTTTTCCCTTTTCCCTTTTCCCTCAGCTTCGTTCCAGCCCTGCTCATCCCGGGGGCTGTGACATTCCAGCTCTGTGCTCCCAGCTGTGGCCAAGGCAAAACGAGAGCCACAAACCCCCAAAAGCAGAGCAAACACACCCTGCAGGGGCCAGGAGAGGCGATTCCAGCCAGGAATTCCTTCCTGGGCATCCCTGGAGCGAGGGAGGGAGTTGGGAGTGGGCAGAGGGACAAGAGGACAAGGGGACAGAAGTTTTGGGGTCTGCTGGGGTGGGAATTTTCTTCCCATTTGATGGGACAGAGGGAAAAAGGGACAGATATTTTTGGGATGTGCTGGGGTGGGAATGTTCCTCATTTAATGGGATAGAGGGATGAAGGGACAAAAGTTTTGGGGTCTGCAGGGGTAGAAATTTTCTTCATTTAATGTGACAGAGGGACAAACATACAGATGTTTTGGGGTCTGCTGGGGTGGGAATCTTCCAAATTTAATGGGACAGAGGGATAAAGGGACAGAAGTTTTGCTGTGTGCTGGAGTGGGAATTTTCTTCCTATTTGATGGGATAGAGGGACAAAGGGACAGAAGTTTTGGGGTCTGCTGAGGTGGGAATTTTCCTCTTGTTTGACAGGACAGAGGGATGAAGAGACAGATATTTTGGGGTCAGCTGGGGTGGGAATCTTCCTAATTTAATGGGGTCGAGGGACGAAGGGTCAAAAGTTTTGAGGTCTTCTGGGAATGGGATTCTTCCACATTTAATGGGACAGGGACAAAGGGACAGATGTTTCTGGGTCTGCTGGGGTGGGAATCTTCCAAGTTTAATGGGACAGAGGGATAAAGGGACTGAAGTTTTGGGGTGTGCTGGAGTGGGAATTTTCTTCCCATTTGATGGGATAGAGAGACAAAGGGACAGAAGTTTTGGGGTCTGCTGGGGCTGGAATCTTCCTCCTGTTCGATGGGACAGGGACAAAGGGACAGAAGTTTTGGGGTCTGATAGGGCTGGAATTTTCCTCCTGTTTGATGGAACAGAGGGACAGATGTTTTGGGATCTGCTGGGGTTGGATTCTTCCTCCTGTTTGATGGGACCAAAGTTTTGGGGTCTGCTGGGGTGAGATTCTTCCTCATTTAATGGGATAGAGGGACAAAGGGACAGAAGTTTTGGGGTCTGCTGGGGCTGGAATTTTCCCCCTGTTCACTCAGCTTGGCACGAGGACCACAGGGACACGCCAGGTGCTGCAGAAGGCGTCCCCTGCTCCCCTGGCACCCCTGTGCCCTGCCCACAGGCAAACACTGATTTCTCCATTCCCTCTCCTGCCTTTTTACCACTTCCCTGTTATCTCCAGCTCCTTTTAAGAACGCTGCCCTGAGACTTCTTCTGAGGGAAATCTGAGCGAGGCAAAGGCACCTTTAAAGTGCTGATGGTTTCAACACCTTGTCTCGCACTGCTCAGAGCACATTCCCCAAGAGCTCTTTGAAATACCAACACTCATCAGGAAAAGTTCATTTTTTTCTCAGTGTGCTACATCCCTGGCTGGTGGCTGAGCCGTGTCTGCCACCACAGCACCTCCCCTGGCACCGTGTGTGGGGACAAACCTGAGCCCCCGGGAGAGAACAGAGATTCTTCTGTTCCCAGGAGCTCTGTGGGGATGGAAGTGAGGCTGGATTTCAGTCTTAGAGCAGCAGGGAAGCTCAGAATGCCTTTGTGCAGGTTGATCTTTGAAGGGTTGGCTGAGAGCAGAGCGAGATCCAGGGAAGCTCCTGGTGGCTGATAAAACGCTGAGGAGAAACTCAGTCCCACACCTGCTCCCCTCGGCACAAGGAACTCACAGCCAAGTGTGATAAAAAGGAAAAAAAAACCCATTTTTAAAGTGATTTAGTTTAACAACAGAGTACAGATGAGGGTCTGGAGCTTCTCAGCTCGGGATCTGCTTTGGTTTGGGAATGGAGCTGGTTTTCCAGAGGGAAATTAACTCAGTGCAGCCAGCCCAGCTCCTTGTCACCCTCAGCATCACCTCCAGCTCCATTCCCAGGATCCAGGGGCACAGGAGGAGCTGCAGGCTGTGCTCCTCTTCCTCCCAAACTTTCTGAAGGAGAAATTCCCTCCGAGTCACACACAGATTTGTGCATGTGCTCAGAATCACCCGGGCTGCTCAGCCTCAGAAGGTTTGGGAGGAAGAGGAGCATCACCTGCAGCTCTTCCTGTGCCTCTGGATCCTGGGAATGGAGCTGGAGGTGATGCTGAGGGTGACAAGGAGCTGGGCCGGCTGCACTGAGGTAATTTCTGGAAAACCATCTCCATTTCCAGGATCCAGGGGCACAGGAGGAGCTGCAGGCCGTGCTTCTCTTCCTCCCAAACTTTCTGAGGGAGAAAGCTTTCCCATCTCCAGGAGAAATTCACTCCAAGAGGCAGAGATTTACACAGAGATTTATGTGTGTTCAGAATCACCTGGGCTGCTCAGCCTCAGAAGGTTTGGGAGGAAGAGGAGCACGGCCTGCAGCTCCTCCTGTGCCCCTGGATCCTGGGAATCCCTCCCAAACTTTCCAAGGGAGAAAGCTTTTCCATCTCCAGGAGAAATTCACTCCGAGTCACACACAGATTTGTGTGTGCTCAGAATCACCCGGGCTGCTCAGCCTCACAAAGTTTGGGAGGAAGAGGAGCACTGCCTGCAGTTCCCCTGTGCCCCTGGATCCTGGGAATGGAGCTGGAGGTGATGCTGAGGGTGACAAGGAGCTGGGCCGGCTGCACTGAGTTAATTTCTGGAAAACCATCTCCATTTCCAGGATCCAGGGGCACAGGAGAAGCTGCAGGCCGTGCTCTTCTTGCTCCCAAACTTTCTGAGAGAGAAAACATTCCCATCTCCAGGAGAAATTCCCTCCAAGAGTCAGAGATTTGCACAGAGATTTGTGTTTGTGTGTTCAGAATCACCGGTGCTCCTCTTCCTCCCAAACTTTCTGAGAGAGAAAGCATTCCCATCTGGAGGAGAAATTCCCTCCAAGTCACACAGAGATTTGTGTGTGCTCAGAATCACCCGGGCTGCTCGGCACACCGTTAATCTCCGGGGTTTATTGATGCACAACGATTGTTTGCAGGTCTTTGAGACGGGAGTATCAGTCTCATCCCCTTTGTAACCGCGGCTGGATCCGCTCCGGGCTGGAGTAAATCAGCTGGGCTCACCCCACCGAGTCCCTGCTGTTACACCAGGGTGAAAACCCACAGGAACCAGAGCAGAATCCAATCCAAACCCGGCAGTAAATGAACTGCAGCAGCAAAAGCGACTTTAATGGATGTGCACTGCAGCTTAATGGATATGTACAGCTCTTGTTTTACTGCTGGGCTTTAGGAGAGCAGCAAGCCTTTAATTGACTTTGATAGAAGAGGGTCTCCTCAGCGCTGCAGTCGAGGGCAAAACCAATCATTAATATAATTAAGGCATTTACTTCCAGCATGTGTTTGTTCTCTCTTCCTGTAACTCCTGCCTGGCGAGTTCCTGGCTGCAGGATGACCTTGGAGTGGGGCTGCTCCTCACTCTGCTGTGGGAAGGAGGGGAATGTCCCACCCCTGCTGTGCACAGCAAGCCCAGGATGCTGGAGCCTCGGGGCCATGGGCATGGTGCCTTTACCCATGTACGGTCAGCACCCAGGGGTGGTTTGGAGGTCAGGACAAGGTGCTGTCCCTGCTCTGGGTGCCCCATGAGCCCTTGGCACCCAAACAGAGCATCCCTCACCTGCCCTGGGGCTGAGCTGAACTGGGAGCTGCTTTGTGTCCCAAACCTGTCCCTCATCTCTGCTTCCTTTCCCTGTGGCCTCGCAGGGATGGGGGTGGGCATGGGCTGCCAAGGAAGAAAACCCAGGGTTTCTTCTTCTACAGAAAACCCAGGGTTTCTTCTCCTTCTCCTCTCCCAGGGCTCCTTCTCCTACAGAAAACCCAGGGCTCCTACTTCCCCTGCAGAAAATCCAGGACTCCTTCTCCACCTACAGAAAACCCAGGGCTCCTTCTCCTCTCCCAAGGCTCCTTTTCCTTCTACAGAAAACCCAGCGCCCCTTCTCCTCCTGCAAAAAACTCAGGGCTCCTTCTGCAGAGCCCCAGGGCTCCTTCTTCTCCTTCTCCTTCTCCTTCTCCTTCTCCTTCTCCTTCTCCTTCTCCTTCTCCTTCTCCTTCTCCTTCTCCTTCTCCTTCTCCTTCTCCTTCTCCTTCTCCTTCTCCTTCTCCTTCTCCTTCTCCTTCTCCTTCTCCTTCTCCTTCTCCTCTCCCAGGGTTCCTTCTCCCCTGCAGAGCCCCAGGCCGGGGAGGTTGGATTTGCTTCTCTCAGCACCGGGGGTGAGTGGGCACAAGGAGCATCCCACCCCCTCGTTCCAGGCTGGGAATTCCTGCCTGGGGGGATCCATCCTGCCCTGGAGTCAGGGGATGTTGCTTTGATTTTCAGCTTTCTGATGTTCTCATAGTTTCTGAATTCTTTCTTGTGCAAGTGTGATAAATAGAAATCATGTTTATAGTAAATACTAGCTATGTTTTTCATTCCTCTTTTGAGGAGGGAACAATTGATGGACTTTTGGTTTGACCAGTGTGATTGGAGAAGTAACAATCATCCTCCAGTCCATAGCCTGAGTATAAATACTTTATAATTAGAGCCACACAGAATAAAACTCAGAGAGTCTCTGCCCTGTGCACTAGGACGGAGTCTGTGTCTTCCTTTCGTGTCCTGTGGTGACATCGGGATGCTGTCCCCAACCTTTGCCACCTCACTGTTGTCCCCAGACTTCACCACCTCATTGCTGTCCCTGGCCACCTCACTGCTGTCCCCAGCCACTTCATTGCTGCCCCCAGCCTTTGCCATCTCATCGCTGTCCCCTCCGACACCTGGCTCTGGGACAGGAGGTGACACAGCCCAGCTCAGCTGGTCACGAAGAGGTGGCTCCTGTCCCTCCCTGCTGTTTCCAGGCGCATTTCCCAGGAGCAGGTGACACCACCACGGTGGCACCTCCCTTCCCAGATGGCTGCTGTCACTTGGAACGGGCATTTCCCAGCACACAAACCCTTCTGTGGCTGCTGCTCCAAATTCCCGTTCCTTTGGCTTTCTCTCCCGACAAAAAGCGAAATAAAAGCGAGTGCATAAATGCGGGACAATTATCACTCAATTAATTCCTCTCCCGTCGCCATAACACTCTGCTTGACCTTATTCACAGTTACTTGATCTTCAGCTCTTTAATATTTCAGCTGACCTTTCGGGCTGCAGAGCTGCTGCTGCTGCTTCTCCACGGCGTTCCAGAGCCAACCTGTGCATCCAGTGGCCCCGGCCTCATTTATCATTCCATTTCGGGTGTCAGCAGAGCCGTTATTCAAATGACTGGCCGCACACGCAATCAATCTTTAATGGAACAATAATTGCGCCTTCCCCTCCGCCAGATCTCTGCCTTTCTTCCAGGTATCTTGTGTATTAATTATTGAAAACAAGGGTGTTTTACCAGCAATAAGTTGTGTTTCATCAATCAAGGGGGTTTTTAACTGGGAGATTTATGACCTTTGGTTTCGCAGAGGAGCAGGAAAACAGCAGCTCCTGTTGCTCTTGTTCTCACCTTGTGATTCCAGGTTTTTTTTCTGCGTGTCCAGAAGCAGAAGTCTGGGATCAAGGCAATAAAAAGATGACAAATGTACACGGTGAAGTGTCCCTGTGCAAAATGCCCCTGCTGTGGAAGAGGAGGCGCTGTGACAAAATAAAGCAAAAGCCCCAGAGAATCCATTTGTAAAGGAATTCAAATTTGCATTATTCCCAAAATTGGAGAGGGTTGATTCAAAGACACCTGGGACCAAACCAGGCTCACTGCAGTGAGGTTCCTCTTTGCTTTTACCCCATAAAAACCCAGAGGCTGCCGGGTTTGTGTTCCTTTGCAAGCTGAGATGGCTCAGGGAGTCAGGTGCAGGTAAGGCAGGAGGTTTAGTGCTGGTAGCACTTGGAAAAAAATAAAATAAAAGGCTGAGCGAGGCTTAGGTTTTAAAAAATTAATTAGAATAACAGGGTTGAGGGTTTTTTTTTTATGAACATGCACAATTTCTGTCAATTTATAGATTTCTCTGTCTGGAGAAAAAATTGAGGTGGCTGTGCTTGGTTTGGGGATAAATTGCTCTGTGCTGGAGCAACATTTTCACCAGTGGGAGCAGGGAGTGTGGCAAGTGCTGCTCTGGGTCCTGGTGGAGCCCAGAAATAGCAACAGAGGAGTTAAAGCTGAGAAAGTTGCACTTATTTTCTCACTACAGCATTATTTTATTTGTGTGGGGGTTTTTTCTCACCTTGTTCACAACCTTCAACAGCGATTTTAATGGGGGATTTGTTGGGGTTGTTTGGTTTTTATTTTTTAATTCATTTTCTTTCTTCCTGGAATTACCACCAGCCTCGTTGGAGGAGGGCACAGCAGCAGCCGGGGACCCCGAGCTGTTTGCAGTTCTATCCCAGCGGAGGGTGGAGAGGAGAAATGAACCCTTCTATTTATGCAACAGCTCTAATGGAGGTGGGGAAAGGTAAATATGTGAACAAAGAGGCTCTGTTTGCCTCTGCTGCGACAAGGCAGCGTCTGGGGGAGCGATTGCTCCTGGTGTGAAGTTTCCCTGGCTTCGTTATTGACTTTTCTGTGCTGCACTGAGGCAGCTCCTGCCTCCCACCCTCGAATGTGATGGAGAAAGTGATGGATAAAGGGATGGAGAAAGCGGCCCCTGGGGCAGGGAAAGCGCAGTGCAAGGGCTCTGTGTGTGGGTGGGCTGGGGATTGGGGTTTTGGGGTTTTTTCCCCCAAAATTGTTTTTGTGCAATTCCTGATCTCGGTTTCCCTTTGTGTTCCATCTCCAGGATAAAGCAGGAATTGAGGCACAGGGTGTGAGCAGCGCTGCCATGCACTTTTTCCCTCCAGGAATTCCCATTTCCCACCTCCTCAAACCCCCATTTTGGAGCAAAGAGTTCATCTCCTCTCCTCTCCTTTATTCCCCACATTTACATCCTGTCACGCTGATTAAACTGAGAATTTTTTCTTATTCTTCCTGAATTTGGAGAGGGGACACTGCTGAGGCCACCTCCATTCCAAGGTGTTTTCAGCCCTGCCTCAGCTGTGAGGAATTACCTCCGGAACAAAGCTCCAGGTGAGAAGGGAAAAAAAAAAACAAACCAACATTTCGACCATTCTGCTGGCACAGGATTAGTTAGTGCAAGGCTAAATCCCACTAATTTAAAAGCCTGGATTGCAGGGTGATAAATGACCCGGCTTCCTGTATTGTTTGATAATGAATTGTTTGAATCCTGTTGTATTAAGGGGTGGAAAAACCAGCGAGATACAAGAGGAATGCCCTTTTCCTTCTGTGCACACTGAACTCCATTTGTTGGGAAAGGATTTATGGTTTTCATCATAATTTAATTCTAAAACATATCACTTAATTAAAGGGATTTATTAAAATCCTCTGGCAGTGCCTTTTTATGATTAGCCCAGGACTCAGACCCTGAATGTCAGGGAGAAAATTCATCAATTGATTTGTTGAGCTGCACAGGTCTCACCCCCCTCCCTGCTCCGGCTGAGTCAGGGTGGAAGAAAAGAAATCCATAGTCAAAAGCCTAAAAATCTCCAGGATGGATTGGTTTGCTGATTACATCCGTTTTTTTTTCCCTCCCCCTCTCCCTGGGCCTGGCTTCTTGAGGCTCTGTTAATGAGTGGATTAATATTGATGCTGGAGCTGGGAGCTGTCAGTTTGCCTGCCAGAGCCCTCCAGGAACTGTGACATTCCCTGATGTTTCCCCTCAAAATCTTTGGGGTTTGACCCCTTTCTCCTGGGGTGGCTGAATTCCCCTGATTTTCAGCTCCCATGGGATCCCTTTCTCCTAAATTCTTTGATTTTCAGCTCCCAGGAAAACCCCACTGGGAAGAGGCTGCCCAGTGTCCAAGGAATTATCCCAGATGGATTCCTGCTGGGACACAAGTGGTCCCTGCCCTCCCTCCAGTGGGGCCTTGGGCTCTATCAATCTGAATTATCCTGCAGAAGCTTTCTGATACTGATTGCTCTGTGAAATGCCCCAAAATCAGGGAGCTTCTGGGGTTTTATGGGATCAAGGCTCTGCTTCCTGCTGGTGCAGCTGAAGGAAAAGGCTTGGAAACATTTTGGGATTGTCTAAAGGTCTGAAATATTTAGGACCTCACAACCTTTGGTTTTGGCCCGTGGGACCCCTTTTTCCTGGGGTTTCCCTGATTTTCAGCTCCCATGGGACCCCTTTCTCCTAAATTCTCTGATTTTCAGCTCCCAGGAAAATCCCACTGGGAAGAGGCTGCCCAGTGCCCAAGGAATTATCCCAGATGGACACAAGTGGTCCCTGCTCTCCCTTCAGTGGGACCTTGGGCTCTGTCAATAAACCAGAATTATCCTGCAGAAGCTTTCTGACACTGATTGCTCTGTGAGATGCCCCAAAATCAGGGAGTTTCTGTGGATTTATGGGATCAAGGCTCTGCTTCCTGCTGGTGCAGCTGCAGGAAAAGACTTGGAAACATTTCTGGGTTTCCTAAAGGCCCAAAATATTTAGGACCTCACAACCTTTGGTTTTGGCCCATGGGACCCATTTTTCCTGGGGTTTCCCTGATTTTCAGCTCCCATGGGACCCTTTTCTCCTGAATTCCCTGATTTTGAGCTCCCAGAAAGAGGCTGCCCAGTGTCCAAGGAATTATTCCAGATGGACACAAGTGGTCCCTGCTCTCCCTCCAGTGGAACCTTGGGCTCTATCAATAAATCTGAATTATCCTGCAGAAGCTTTCTGACACTGATTGCTCTGTGAGATGCCCCAAAATCAGGGAGTTTCTGGGGTTTTATGGGATCAAGGCTCTGCTTCCTGCTGGTGCAGCTTCAGGAAAAGGCTTGGAAACATTTTGGGATTGTCTAAAGGTCCAAAATATTTAGGGCAAAGGAGAACACCACAAATTGGGATGTGAATCCAGCCTCTCCAGCTCCAGACTGGTCAGGGAAGGAGGAGAATTTCTCAGCTGTGATGGGATTTGGGAGCAGGAGCACACCCAGCTCCCTGCCACTGCCATTTATCTCCCCAAGAGTTATTCCCCTCCTGTCGGCATTTCTGACAAAACATGTGGAGAACCTCTCCTCTCTGAGCCCATAAATCCTCCCTGAACCCGAAAGGAGCACTTTGGAACCTTATTAAAAACTTATGAAGGAGTTCCAACCCCCTGTGCTGCCACGGGGCCTTTCAAGCCTCGCTGTGTGGAACGGGGAATTTCAGCTCCCCACGGCTGGGGCTGAATACAAATCA
The DNA here is from genome assembly GCA_910950805.1 of Acrocephalus scirpaceus scirpaceus. Lineage (NCBI taxonomy): Eukaryota > Metazoa > Chordata > Aves > Passeriformes > Sylviidae > Acrocephalus > Acrocephalus scirpaceus. The sequence goes on along the minus strand of OU383790.1, from coordinate 3,205,137 downwards.
GCTCTGGAGGGCTCCAGCTCCACTGTCAGCCCTAAAAACAATAAATCTCAGGCTGGAGATATCTATTAGCCCTGTTTTTTACAACTGGAAGGAGTTGGGAGAGAAAGGGAAGAAGGAAAAGCTCTCAGGGAATGTGTTTTTAGGACTCTGGCTGTGCCTGAGAAGCCAAAATGATAAAATGTTGCTTTGGGAGGTGCCTCTGCAGCCTCCTTGGGTTGAGGTTTTAATGGGAATAATCCAAAACCAGCGGCTGATTTTTTTTTTAATGTCAGGGAGCAGCTGCTCCAGTCAGGCCCACACGGGTGTTAAAGGCCTTGGGTTTGGGTAGAACACCCCAAAGCTCTGAAAGTGTTTGGAAAGATATTTTTGATCACTTTAATGAGGTTTTTTGCACCTAAATGTCTCCTGCAAGCTGGAGAGGGTCACCAACACCACATCCTGCCCTGCCTGATGATCCACAGGTGTTCAAGGCCTCACGAACCCAATTCCTGCTTAAACCCACCCCAAAAGGAGGGCTCATCTCTGAGGTGCAAAGATGAGGATAAAAAAGTCCTTTTTCCCTGATTTTTTCCCCTCACAACCCCAGGTTTGCTCCACAGCACCCCTTTCTCCTGGGGTGACTGAATTTCCCTGATTTTTAACTCCCATAAAAATCCCACCCAACTGAGCAGGGCTGGGGGAACACTCACAGCTCCCACAGCTTTGGGAGCTCAGAAAACCATTTATTATGGAATTTTTCTCCAAAATGGCCCCTCAGGGGTGTTTTTCCCAAAGTTTTCCACTCTCCCACCTTCCCTCTCGGTGAAAGTTGCCAGTGCAGCACTCCATTTGCAATACAAAATGGGAATAAAATATTGTCCTCAGGCTTGTGAAGCCCTGTCAGAGACTGAATTGAAATACAGTGCCCCAAGTCCCTCTTTTTTATCTTTTTTTTTTTTTTTAGTATTTAATTAAGGTCTTTCATTCATCATTTGCATCCCCCCATCTTCAGTAATTTATGAAGAAAGAGGGAAATCAGGTTTCTGACAAAGATGCTGATAAGTGTTTTCTGAAGGCAACAGATTTTTCTGACAGCTCTATCTCTGTTGAAGATTTTCTTCATCCTTTTTTTTTTTTTTATGACACAGCCACTTTTTATTTGCTTTTCACTAAAGGGAGTCCTGCCAAATTTATTAGAAATAAAGGATGTTTTTCACCTCGTTGTGCCAAAGTCTCCCTGCTGCTCCTGACACTGGTGCCCAGTTCTTTTGGGGATGGAGAGTTGGGTTTTGTTAAATTTTTGGACAAAAAAAAAAATGAAAACCAGTGAGGAAGTGACAACTGTGGAGTCCCACCACTGGAGTGTTCCAAGCCTGGCTGTGACAGTGCTGGTGTGCACCAAGCTTTGGGTTCTGCAAGGATTCCTTCTGAAAAGGGATTTTTATTTGTGTATTTCAATATATTGGAGAGATTACTACTCAAAAGATACTATATATATATATATACTAAAAATTATATAATAATATGTTTATTATATTATATATATTTAGATTTATAATAAAATTATATATTATGTAATATATTATATTTATATACTATATCCTTTTTATTTAAATTATTCATATTTTATATTATATATTCATTATAAAATATTATATATTATATTATATATACACACACTTATATACATATATATGTATGTATTTATACACTTGTAGTGGTTTCAGGACAACACTCTTGAAAAGCTCTTTATAAATTTTATAGATTTATACTGGAATTTCAAAATCATGTTTAGTTCATGGCTGAACAAAAATTTTGGTGTTGAATCTTACAGTAATATGTTAATTATCTTGGCTCATATTGGCCTCTACTCAGTCTTAACTTAGCTTGAAGATTCAAGTATTCTCTCCTCTGTTTCATGTATTGCTTCTGATTAAGCTCCAACAATAGCAAGCACATCTTTGTGCTCCCGTCTCCCTTCTGGTTACCAGAACACCCTCTCCATGAAGATAATTAAAAAAGGCACATCTAGGAAGGGTGGGAAAAGGGAAGGCAGCAGCTCAGGTGCAGCCAGGCGCGCCCACTCCGCTGTTTTACCCCTCGAACTTCCACAGACTCCAGGGGAATCATCTCTAGGAGGAGATGAATCCCTTCCCCTCCCCTTTGTCTGTCTTCCCTGCAGAGAATGCGAATTTCTGCGGGCTGTGAGAGTGAGGGGAGGCGGCTGCAGCCCTGCTGGGGTGTGAGGAGCTCAGTCCCTGTGGGGATGCTCTGAGCCCTCCTGAGGGTGTCACACCCCTCCAGCCCCTGGGACAGGCTCAGCTCAGCCCAACCCTCCATCCCCACACGCCTCGATGCTTTTTGCTGTACAAAACCTCATCCCCACCGCTCCTGATGCTCTCTCCTCTTTGTCTCTCCTGCTCTGCCTTCCCCAGAGCCTGGAGCTCGCTGGGGAAAACTCCGGGACATCCATCACTGTCAGCAGCGAGCGCTGGGGTTTTCACAGCAGCTCCCTACACGTGTTCTTGGGCACGCTCCTGCTTTTCCACAGCCTTGGGTCTGGATCCGTGATCTGCCCTGGCCTCCCCGGAGCTGCAGCACAGCCCTGGTGTGTCAGAGCCGCCTTCCAGAGCCCTCCTGCCGCTCTCCTCCCTCCTCACAATCCATTATTTAAGGAATTAAATCTGGAGCGCGGATGTGACCGTCCTCCTGATGCAGGAATAAATGGAAGCTTCTACTTCGGGCTTACTGTGGCTTACTTCATCCCAACCTTCCCTGACAGCTCTTATCAATTATTTCAGCCTCCAGCGGGCAGGAAAAGCTCTGTGCCCTAATGCCAGCTGTGCCTGGTGCCCGGCCTGAGGGCTCAGCCCCAAAATCCTGGGCCCTCCATGCCAGCTTTGCTGCTGGTGACGAGCAGGAATTCTCTCCTTTGTGTGACCAGCAGAATTTTTTATCAATTCTTAGAATTCCTTATCAAGCTCCCACTCCAGGACTTTTCCATCACCACCACAGCTGTGCCTCGTTGTTGAGGGCAGGATAATGGGAAGAGGGAAGATGGGAGCAGAGCTCTCTCCCGTGGGCAGGGGAACAGAAGATGCTCTTCCCTCTCCCTGTTTAACCTCCTGCCGCTCCTGGCTCTGCCCAGGCTCCCGTTGTGCAGCTGGGGAGGAGAGAACAGGGGGAGTGGATGGGGGAGGCTGCTGGATCCTTGGGCAGTGATAACTTATTTATTTCTAGATTTGAAAGGTGTGTCGGCTCCGTGGTGGGGCTGAACATAAGCGGGGTGAGGGCTGGAGAGGAGGAAAAAATTGCATTTCCTGCTTGAGTTTTAGAGACACAGTTAAAATGGTGAAAGGGAGGATGTTTGGAACAAGTATAAGGGTTTAGTAAACAAGGCTGGAAATACAAACTTCTGCTTCTGCAGCGTTGCCGCAAAGCCCAGCTCAAACTGAGAGAGAATTAAGCCAAATTTATGACTTTTGGGAGCCTTTGCTCAGCCCAGCCGAGCTGGAGCCGCAGCTCCCTTTCCCCAGGTTGGCATCTCAGCTGAAAGTCTCAAGAGAACTCACAAAAAGGAAAAAAAAAAAAAGCAGCTATTTCTGTTATTTATGATGAGCTGGATGGATTCGGTAGCCGAGCTGCGAGACTCAACTTCCCCTCTATCTCTGCAGATTGCCCTCCAGGGCTGGGCTGGGCGAAGCTTTTATGGCTGCTTGGCTCAATGTACCTGCTCAGGAGATGAATGACGGCCACTTTTCCCCACTGCTGTCAGCCAGGCTCCTTTCACCGACGACTTTTTCGCCCATTTTGTTCTGACATTTCATAAGAGCTTTAGCAGGCAGAAACCTTGCAGTGCGTTTGCTGAAATCAGCTCCCGCTCAGTAAAGCCTGGTGTTAAGGAAACACTTAAACCAAGACAGATGTTTACATGAATTTGGGAGCAAAAACGCTCTGAGATTCTCAGCCAAGCTCTGTCTCAGATAAAGAACTGAAATTCCCTGCTTTGAGAGCTGCTTACAGCTCAGTTTATGGAATTCAGTTTCCCTGCAGCAGTAAAACGTTCCCCCCGTTGTTAATGTGCTCCACAATTTACCCACCTGAAAGGCTCCTTTTGGGGGATGAAACTGAATTTAATTCTCATTGCTTTGTGCTTTGCTTTTTGGAGCATCCTTTGGCCTCTCATTGATCACAGCCAGGTCCTGGGAGGGACACGGGGTGAGCCAGGGCAGGTGAGGGACCCTGTGCATTCCCTGGCACTGGGATTTGCTGCCAGCAGTGATGGATGGAGGGAAAATGCTGGGAAAAGGGCAGCAGGAGCATTTCCCTGCCCGCAGAGATGGGAAAAGGGCATCAGGAACATTTAGCTGCCCTCAGTGCAGGGAAAAAGGGCAGCAGGAGCATTTCTCTGCCCTAAGTGCTGGGGGAAAAGGGCACCAGGAGCATTTCCCTGCCTTCAGAGTTGGAAAAAAGGGCAGCAGGAGCATTTCCCTGCCCTCAGTGCTGAGAAAAGGGCAGCAGAAGCATTTCCTTGCCCTCAGGGTTGGGAAAAGGGCAGCAGGAGCATTTCCCTGCCCTCAGAGCCTCGTTGAGGTGAGCTGGCTGCTCCTTTACCTGTGGCAGGAGTGGTTTTACCCCAGAAAGGTGTGAGTAAATCTCAGGGTGTCACAGGGAGGCAGGAGCTGTTGTGTGGAGCTCCTGGAGTGGTCCCAGCAGAGCCTGAAGATGATTTAGGGCCTGGAGCATCTCTGGCAAGGAAAGGCTGAGGGATCTGGGGCTGTTCAGCCTCAAGCCCCATCCCTCTCCCTGCCTGCAGAGCTTGCTGCCTTTAATTGAGCTCAGACTCTCATTGATTCCCTTTTTTCCCTTTTTTTTTCTTTTTCTCAGTAGCTCATTACCCAGCGAGTCATTTTAATTAACACCATCTAATATGGGTTGAGATGTGTTTTGCAAATGTCAGCACTCCTTTTTTTTTATTTTTTTTTTCCCCTTTCCACCCGCAGGCCGAATGCAGAAAGTTCCGAGAGTTCCGAAGCTGAACGATTCCAGTTGATTTAGCAGTGGTAAAGCAAGTCGTTAGCAAAGTGCTTTATGGAGCCATAAACGTCCTTTCTGAGCCCTTTATGGGCTGCTTGGGGAAAATCTCTTTGTCACACAGGGTTTTCCACGGCACTGCTCCTCACCAGGAGAGGAAATGGGTCAGAGAAAATGTGGGATTTGTGCTGGGGGGGAAAAATCCTCCCCAAAACAAGGGCAGGGCAGACTCTGGTGCTCCATGGCCTCATATCCTGCTCAGCTTGCAGGGTAGGAAACTCCTCCTGCCACCACATATTTATTAAAATATGAATATCGATCTAATATCGATACCCAACTGTGACAGACAAAAACCCTCTAACAGTTAAAGTTAGAAAGTGTGTGTTTATTATTTCCCTAATGCACTGCAAAGATCACAGGTGATCACAAAGCCTTTTATCCCCAAAAGTGTTGAATACACAAAATACAAATGCACATTCACACCCCTGTCACCTCCTCTTCTCCACTTCCTATGCTAATTGACAAAAAGGCTATTTATTACACACTTTTTTAAATGTAAATTAAATATTTAGTTTGTTCCCTGAAATGGGTCGATGGTCCTTCCGTGAGGAGCGGTCACCAAAAGGAGGAAGTAAAACGAGTCATCCTCTTTCTAAACTTTCAACCTGTTCAATGCAGATGTGATTGATGAATCCTTGGTAGAACTCCTTGTTTCCTGTTTTCCAGGACTGTTTCAATGGGTTTCTGGAGGTTTGCAATTGTTTTTCTGGGATCTGTTGATCAGTTTCTCGTTTTTCATTACAGCTACACAAACATTGAGCTGACAAGCAATGAGTTACAAGATCTGGGGTAGCTTACCTTAAATCTGGATTCTTCTAATTATCCTCTAACTTTTAACTGATTTCAGCACAGCTTATCTATTCATTTCAGCTAAATCAGCAACAACTATTGTTAACTACAATCTTAGCTTTTCTGAAATCTTTACTTCTTCAAAATTAATGTCTCACCCCTCAGGTGTGGGATCAGTTCCTGGCAGGAGCAGGGCCAGCTCTTCTCAAACCTGCTGGGAATCAAATAAAATAATCCTGGCAAAGTCACTGGCAGAGCTCTTCGTGATTTCAGTCTGACAAAGGTCCAGAACAACCTGAGCTGGGCTGACAGTGAAATCCTCTCTGTGAGCTGCACCAGTGCAGGGCAGCGCCAGCTTGGAGTGACAGGAGGCACTCGCTGCTTGTCACCCTTGGGCTCAGCCCTCAGAGGGTGAACATCGGGGACAAAAACATGGGACATCAGCCCGAAATGCTGATTAACCCCTTGAAACTCACAGCCAGTGCTGCCTGGAGTGATGGGAAAGGGTGATCAGGGAGAAACCAGCCTGAAATCCTGATTAACCCCTTGGAACACACAGCCTTGCACCTGGAGTGATGGGAAAATCCCAGAATCACAGAATTTCTAGGTTGGAAGAGACCTTCAAGATCATCAAGTCCAACCCAGCCCCAACACCTCAACTAAACCCTGGCACCCAGTGCCACATCCAGGCTTTTGTTAAACACCTTCAGGGATGGTGACTCCACCACCTCCCCGGGCAGCCATTCCAGTACTTTATCACTCTTTCTGTGAAAAATCTTTTCCTAATATCCAACCTATATTTCCCTGGATTCAGCTTGAGGCTGTGTCCTCTTGTTCTGTCAGCTGAAAAGGTGAATGTCAGGGATAAACCAGCCCGAAATCCTGATTAACCCCTTGAAACCCACAGCCTTGCTGCCTGGAGTGATGGGGAAAGGTGATCAAGGACAAACCAGCCTGGAATTCTGATTAACCCCTTGAAACCCACAGCCCTGCTGCCTGGAAGCTGCCTGGAGTGATGGGAAGAGGGTCCAGAGAGATCCAGCAAGTTCCAGCTGTGTGTGCACAAGGAAGGGTGAACAGAACTCTCCTCCCTGGAATGTTGCACCTCCCTTTCTCCTGCTGTTCAGAGAGGGAAAGGAAAGTTCTAAATGGGATATCTCCATCAGAAAGCTGCTCTGAGATGTGACAGGTGCTCCCCCAGCTGCAGATAAAATCACGTCAGGAGCAAAGAGCTGCAGGGAGCAGTGACAGAGGAGCAGCTGATTCCTCAGGGTTTATTTAGGTCACTTTTGGAGGCAGTGTAGTGAATGATTTGCTGCTTCCAAATCCCTCCCAGAGCTGCCAGATCCAGGCTGATAAAGAGCAGTCAAGCTCCGTGGATAAAGTCCCCATTCATAAATCAGTAAAGGATTCTCCTCCTCCTCCTCACAGGGGTCCAACAGGCTGTGCCAGCCCCCTGGGGGGTTTGCTGTGACATCTATCCTGTTTACATGTGCACTGTTATGTTCTCCAATCCTTTTTCCTTGGGATTCCCAGCATCCTGGGCCTAAACACGAAATCCAGCAGGTGCTGCACTCAGCATTGTTGCCTCGCATCGCCCGCAGGTGCGAAATTATCTGTAAAATTTAATATCCATTCAGCAGGCAAGGTTTAATGCAGATATAAAACACAAGGCCTGGGGTTTTCTTGTTGTGTTTTGGGGTTTGGGTTTTTTTGGTTGGGTTTTTTTGGGGGTTTTTTATGGGTTTTGGGGGGTTTTTTTTTGGTTTGTGTTTTGGTTTTGTTTTGGGGTTTTTTTTGTTGTTGTTTTGGGGTTTTTTGGGGGGGTTTTTTGAGTTTTTTGTTTGGTTTTTTGGGGGGTTTTTTGTTTGGTTTTTTTTTTTTGGTTTTTTTTTCCCCTCTCCTTTACATTTGTACAACTTCCCTGGCTTCAGTTCAAGCTTCTTTAGGTGCAGATTCTTCCCCAGCACGGGTGAGGATGGATGGCTCAGGGTTTGCAGGATTGATGGAGGACTCGGGGTTTGCAGGATTGATGGATGGCTCAGGGTTTGCAGGATTCCTCCTTCCCCTCCATGCCAGGGCCAAGCCAGGAAAGCTGATCCTCCATCACCATTTTGGATTTGTGGCTGGTAAATATTCCCTCCAAAGGGAAGTGGTGGGTGAACATCCCCCAGTGCTGCTGGGGGTTAAATTTGAATTGGGAGGGTGGCGTGACCTCTAATTCTCACTTTTTCAAAGTGGTTTTGCTGATGGAACACGTCCCTCGTTCATCCCCAACCTCCCTTTCATGGAAACACAGAATGGTTGGGGTTGGAAAGGATTTAAAACTCATCCCCTGCCATGGGAACCTTCCACTGTCCCAGGCTACTCCAAGCTTTGTTCAACCTTGGACACTTCCAGGGATCCAGGGGCATCCACAGCTTCTCTGGGCACCTGTGCCAGGGCCTCCCCACCCTCACAGGGAAGGATTCTTTCCCAATATCCCATCCAACCCAGCCCTCTGGCACTTTAAACCCTTCAAATTCTTCCTGCCCAGTCCCACAGCTCCAGGCCAGACCATTCCAGTCGATATTTTCATGGGAAAACCCACACTGGGCTCCAGAGCCCTTTCCCAGCTTGCTCTGGTTCAATTCGACCTCATCAATTTCTGACCAAAGATTTCCTGAGCATGAGCCAGGCTCAGTTTGGAAGCAGAGAAAACGCTGGGAGTGATGAGGAGGAAATCTCAGAAATGCTTCCCATCCCAAAGTGCCTCAATCCAAAGGGTGCCTGCCCCAGGATCCCAATCCTGTTCTTCTCCTCCAAGGAGAAAAGGAGAAGAGCATCCACAAATCTTTTCTTTTTTCCCCCTCAAATATTTTTTTTTCCTCCTCAAATATTTTCTTTTTTCCCCCTCAAACTTTTTCTTTTTTCCCCCTCAAATCTTTTCTTTTTTCCCCCCTCAAATCTTTTCTTTTTTTCTCCCTCAAACCTTTTCTTTTTTCCTCCTCAAATATTTTCTTTTTTCCCACAAACCTTTTCTTTTTTCCCCCTCAAACTTTTTCTTTTTCCCCCTCAAATCTTTTCTTTTTACCCCCTCAAATCTCTTCTTTTTTTCTCCCTCAAACCTTCTATTTTTTCCCCTCAAATATTTTCTTTTTTCCCCCTCAAACCTTTTCTATTTTCCCCCTCAAACCTTTTATTTTTTTCTCCTCAAATATTTTCATTTTTCTCCCTCAAACCTTTTCTTTTTTCCCCCTCAAATCTTTTCTTTTTACCCCCCCAAATCTTCTCTTTTTTTCTCTCTCAAACCTTTTCTTTTTTCCTCCTCAAATCTTTTTTTTTCCCCTCAAATCTTTTCTTTTTCCCCCTCAAACCTTTTCTTTTTTCCCCTCTGAAACTTTTTCTTTTTCCCCTCTCAAACCCAGCACCAGCTGCTGGGAGTTAAACCACAGCACTCTGTGAGAACAGACAATGAGAAAAAAGAGAAATCAGAGGAGTTTTCTCCCAGTGTCAGCACTCTGAGAGTCGTGGGGGAGACGTGCAAACGAGATTGATTCGTTTTTTACTGGGGGCTTGGATGATTCAATTCATTCTCCAGCCTTGCTGGAGCTCTCCCATAAAGCTGTGCTGAAATCTCTGCTCGTGGGGAGGTCAGAGCAGGGAATTTTCAGCGTTTCCTCACCATCCACAGAATTCCTGGAGCTGCATCCTTCCATCCCTCCCTGAGCTGCAGCATTCCTGCTTTCCTGGCAATCCTGGTGATGCCTTGGGAAGGCTGAGCTGGAACAGAGATTGGACAGAGCCAGAGAATAAAGTAGGGATTTATTGAAAGGTCTTTAGGGTACACCTAGGGCAGGACAGGGCCTGGCCAGGGCTACACCCAAGGTGGACCCAAAATGGTCACAAAATGGACAGAAAATTGTCACAAAATGGTCACAAAATGGTAACAAAATGGACCCAAAATCGTCACAAAATGGTCACAAAATGGTCACAAAATGGACACAAAATGGGCACAAAATGGACACAAAATGGGCACAAAATGGACCCAAAATGGGCACAAAATGGACCCAAAATGGGCACAAAATGGACACAAAATGGACACAAAATGGACCCAAAATGGACCCAAAACGGCTGACCAGTCATGAAGTCTCACACTTTGATAAGTTTTGCTCCATTTGCACATTGGGGTTGAATTGTCCAATCCCAGCTCCAGGCTGTGAGCTCCCACCCTTCTTGTTCCTCCCTCCAGCCACCCTTGTTTGTGCTGTTGGGCTGAAAGTTGTCCTTGGTGTGCAGCAGGACAAGGATTTGTTTTGTGTCCCTGCTGTGTGCAGAGAGCTGAGTGACACTGACTGTGAGCTCAGAGCTGCACCCCTGGGCACCACAGAATCTGAAATACATGAAAAATAAAATTTTAGGCATCAGTGTGATCCAGGGAAAGAGGAGAGCAGGAAAGGCCCTGATTTGATGCTTCCCTGACTCCTCAGGCTCTCATTCCCCCCAGCCATGGTGTGTGGGAAGGTAGGTGTGAGGTTGCCACGATCCCAGGGACTCGCTGACAGCATCTCTGGGTCCGTGGGGGTTCTGTGATTTTGGAAAGAACAGTATTCCCCCCGTGCAAATCCCAACCTTGACTCATCCTGCAAGACTTCCTCCTGTTTTTCCCATCTGCTGCTGCTCAGGTAGTTGGAATTGGCCGTGCTGCTTCCCATTTTCCTCCCCCCATTCCTGGTGCTGTGCTGCTCCTCGGGAATATTCGGAACCAGGCACAGGGAAAACTTGTAATTGTGGGGGAAAAATCAACTTGCACAAATCCTTCTTGGATTCCTTCCCTTCTTTTCTTTGTTTCTGAGCTGTTAGCTGTGGTGCTGCTCATGTTTTTCCACTCTAAAGGCCAACATGAAAAGCTTTTTTTTGGTTTTTTTTTTGAAGTGAAACGTGTGATTCCCAGGTAACAGCCCAGCCTTGAAGCTGTGGGTTTAAGAAAAACACTGAATACCTCATAAATCACGATAAAAACCCTGCCAGGGATCAAAGCAGCTTGGGCAGATCATTTAACCTTGAAGAAAGGGAAGTTCAGGAGAGGTACTGAGGAAAATTCCAGGTGGGAGAGAGGGATGGCTGGCAGGAGATGGGACTGATTCCATGTGCCCAGGGCATGGAATAAAATCCCTTTATTTTATGGAACAAAATTGCCTCCTATATTCTAGGGTTGGGATGGTTTTTTTTTGCTCTGTGTATGCGAGATGAGGGATAACACTGGATTTACTGGATATAATAATAATAATAATAATAACAACAATAACAAATTATTATTATTATTATTATTATTATTATTATTATTATTATTATTATCAATAGAACTGGCAGTTCTCCAAAGCAAAATGGAGTCCAAACCTGTGGTTGAAAAATTCAGCAGTCCCCAAGGCTGAGTTTTGGGGTGTCACAACCCCACTGGCTGCTCTCCATCCTAAATAAAACTGCTAAGGGCAGTGCTGGTCCTGTCTCCATCAGCAGCAAATCCCCAGGAGCTGCTTCTTCCCAAATTTCCCATCATTTCCCTGGGCCTGGCTGATGAGCAAAGCCAGCAGGAGCTCAGCAAACTGGGAAACTCCTCCTGGCCAAACTTGGTGTCTCTGGGTCACATTTTTCACACATTCAGCCTCAAAACCTGTTGGGTTTTTGCAGTAAAAAACCCAAGAAAATGAAGAAGAGGGGCCAGTCCCCGAGGCCTGGGCTTGATTTAATACTCATGGCTGCAAACTCTGGCTGGGGCTGGTTTTAATTGAAATGACAAAACAGGGCAGCCATGGGGATGAATTACGGAAGGAAAATGTTATATCTCCCTCCAGCCCGTTTAATTAAAAAAGGCAATGCCTGAAGGGCTTTGTCCCCTGTGCCAAGGCAGGAAGGGCAGGGCTGGCACAGCCCGTGTCACCCTCTGCCACCAGTGCCACTCTGCCAGCTCCAGAACCCCTCCAGTGCCTCTGCCTGGCCACGTGCTGCAGTTCTTCCCCTGGCTGCCCTTTTCTTTGGGTAAACTCACACCTTGCCCCTTTTCTTTGGATAAACTCACACCATCCCCTTTTCTTTGGATAAACTCACACCATCCCCTTTTCTTTGGATAAACTCACACCTTGCCCCTTTTCTTTGGATAAACTCACACCTTGCCTCGGGCTCAGATATCTGAGATGCTGCACGAGGATGAGGAAGAGCAGGGAGTGATCCCTCTGTCCTGCTCCTGAGTGCCACCAGTGGTGCTGCCAGCTGCAAAAAGAAAAAGGGACATTATGATCAATTATGATCGAAGTAAGCCATTTTAATAGATTTTCTATTTTCTTTTATACAATTCTTAGCCTTAATCATGTGTTTCAAGCTACTTTACAATTGGTTACCCCTAAGAGCAATTTAAAGCCTTTTAGTCTTTATTGGTTAATTCTTCTTACATACACAGCAAAATTATACATCTCATTTTTTCTGGCTTTCTTCTGATTTTCACATTCTAAAGTTGTTCACCATCCTTTGTTCTTCTTTATCCGTGACTTTCTGCATCTTCTTCTTCCTGGTGCATGAATCCTTCATCCTTGAAATGGTTCCAGGCTGTCCTTTCACATTGGCTGGATTGCTCACATGCCCCCATTGATGATGGAATTCATTCTCCACAGCCAGCCTTGGTGGCAATGGCCTCGCTGTCCTTATCACTCATCTGGCTGTGTTATCTAAGATCTGAAGGACAGGAGAGGTTTAAATTGCAGAAGGGAGGTGCTGGGGCTGTCCTGCATCTGGATTTGAAGGAGCTGAGGGTTGTTGGCTTTTCTTCCTGCACTGGACTGGCAGAAAACAGCAAGCAACAGGAGGATTGAAAAAGGAGGATTGAAAAGGAGGATTGAAAAGGAGATTTTGTCATCCTGTTTGATTTATTTGCCTTCTGCATCACCTCCAAGCTGGCAGGAGCAGGTGCATTTCCTGCCCCAAACTCACTGGGGTTTCCTAGAGGCTTTTATTTTTTTTTCCCTCCTTGGTGGCAGAGTCCCATGGCTTCTCCCCAAGGCAATTTTCTGACTCTTTTTGGAGCGGGACAGTTTCCCTGGATAAATAATTCTTGACCTGCAGCTTGGCACGGGAGTTCAGCTGAACCCCAGCGCACGAGCTGGAGCTCTCCAGAGCCACCTGCTCCCCTCTCCTACTAAAACCACCATTTTCACATCTTTAACTCTGAGCTGCCAGGATCACTGTGATGGTTCTGGCTTCTTTTTCTCTGCCAGGATCAGGATTAATACACGGAAATCACAGATTTGAGTTCGGACTTGGATGTTTATTATTTCTTATCTATTTACAGACTCATGAGTCATGAGCTCTAACTAGCAAGTTAGAGAACCAAGGTAAAATGGATGCTTCTAACTCTTTCCAAGGTTATTTAAGTGATAATTACCCAATAACAAGGTGACACCTCTATTATTTATATTTTTGACCCAATAATGGCCACTCAAGGCCTGCAATGTGGACCTTTTCACCCAATTACAGAAAACTACATAAACCCATGAAGGAGAAGGAAGAAGGTGAAGAAGGAAGAAGAAGGTGAAGAAGAAGGAAGAAGGTGGTGAAGAAAAAGGAAAAAGAAGGTGAAGAAGAAGATGGTGAAGAAGAAGGATTCAGACAACACCCAGAATCCTCCATCTTGTCTCACATGTATTACTATACACTAAAATCTTAAATCCAAGTGTTTCACCCTATGAAATCACACAATACTATTCAAACTGCACACCCACAGCCCCAGTGCCATCACTCAATTTCAGGAGCCTGTTCCACAGCCTCAAGTCAAACGTGGTGTTTGCTTTTTAACACAGAAAGCCCGAAATTTTCAGCCCCCAGGGCTCCCAGCAGATCACCCCATTAAAGGCAGCACATCCCATTCCTGCTCCTGGATGTTCCCTCGGTCCTGACACTTCCCGGTGGTTTATCCATCATTAATTCCCACCCAGGCTGGCAGCCCAGCAGCTTTCCCAGGTGGAGGCAGAGGGCTGGCAGGGCTCCATCAGATGGCACCGGGTGTCTCGTGGCTCCTGCGCCGTGCTGGAGGATGAACTCATCCTCTGAGTCAGGCCAGGCGTGGCTGGCACTGCTGCCGGCGCTCTGCAACCATGGTTACAGGCGTGGAGGTGCTGGGATATTTGGGGCAGCCTGTAATTTTTGGCATCTCCAAGAGATGGAGGGGGAGCTGCCGGGAAAGGCTCTTCTCCCTCCTCGGGGTGTTTGGGAGAGGGAAGGTGTTGGGGGTTTATGGTGACAAAAAATCTGTGAGCGGCGCCTTCGTGCCCAGCATAATTTGATTTTTTTATTTATTTATCGCCCTTAAACAAGGAATAAATGCCCAAAAGATGAGCTTTCCTGCTGGCCATGGGCTGTGAGGGGGAATGACACCCAAATGATCCATTTGGAGCCTCGCTGGGCACGATGCAGTGACATCAAACCCACCCCTGAGTGACACAAACCCCACTGGGCACAGAGGGTGAGGGAAGCTGCTCCTGGAGGTGCCTGGAATTCTGTGCCACCAGTTGATTCAACGATGCTGAGCCAGGTCGATAAAGAAGCCGGGCTCCAAAAATGGAATTAAATAATTATTCTCACTTTCTTTGACTCCGGGAAGATCCTATTAGAGCAAAGAGCCTGGATTACTGCCTGGCTGACATTTTCCTCTGAGCCTGTCTCCAGATTGGATTTAGCTCTTTTATCTCCTAATCCCCAGAGCTTTTTAATGTAGAAAGTAATGGCATCCAAAGGCAAATTTAATTTTGACAAGTAATCTGACTTCCTCTCCTTTTCTAGAGCCGGCTTTTAATCCTGTTTGCTGTCTGAAGCTGCATTATACGGATGTATTTCAAATCCTCACCGCCCCGAGATCTTTCAGAGAGGGAGAAAAATAAGAGGAGCTGCCAGGCTGGGAGCAAGGAACAGTTCCTTATCAAACATTTCAAACATTTCATTGCTGCTGCTTTTATTAACCCCTGCACTACCCCTCAGCCTGGCTCTGCTCCCTTCTTTGGCTCTGTTGTAAGGTTTGGAATCACTCAGGGAATGGGAATTCCAGGGGATGGGAATTCCAGGTTTTCTCAGCCCTACTGTTTGTGCTGGCAGGTTCAGGGTGCACCATGAGTGCAGAGGGCTGTGACCCCTCAGGGGACATCCCTCTGCCACCAACACATCCCAGGATGCTGCACTGGGCATCAACCAAATGCCAAAACATCCCTAAACCAAATTCCCAGGCAAAGGAGGGGTAAAGGAGTTTGAAAGGCACTGATGTCAGCAGAGAAAACAGAATTTTTTGCTGTTATTCCATTTCTCAGAGGAGCAGCAATCAATTGAGCTGATCATTCGCTGTTTCCAGCATTCCTACACCTCACCCTGTGCTCCTGCCCAGATTCACCCCACCCCACATTTATTTAAAAATCTCTGTTGTAAATAGGGTCTTGTCCTCCTGAAAAACCTTTTTTTATTGCCTGGGCCTGTTGTCCCAAACAGCCATAAAGTGCAGGATGTCCCTGTCCCTCTGCAGGCCTCAGAAACACCAAACCCCAAAGGTGCAGTTTGAAAATGAAATGTGAGTCTGCCTCCTTCCAGCCTGGCTCAAACAAAAACTCCTCAGCAAAGGCAGGGCTGGGGTGTAAATGCAGAGATTTGCAAATGTCAGCCTCAAAAAGGAGGAGGAGAACTCGGGAGCCCAGCAGGGATGGGGAGGGATTGGTTTCCTCCAGCGAGGTCAGAGGGAGCAAATGGGGTTTGCTGTGGGGTTTTTGGTGATGGAGAAAATTCAGATCACACCCCAGGTGCCAGCACATTCCATCAGGCTCCAGAGCAGAGCAAAGTGTAAAACAGCTTTAGTTAGCAAGGGCTGGAGCAGCAAAACCACTGCCTTGTGCAGCTCCTCAGGGATTTTTCTCCCTCCTTCCTAAGTCACCAATCCATCTTGTTCAGGTCCTGCCATGGAAATGGATGGGGATGTGAAGGATTAGCCGTGCTCCAGGGGTGCAGGAGCAGCTGGCTGAGTCAGGAGCGAGGGAAGGACACTTGGGCAGGACTTTGGTTTTCACCTGAGCTCTCTGGATTAACCAGAGCTTTTCCAAACTATTTTTTTTCTATGGATAACCCCACCTTGGCCACGCCCTACCTGCATCCCCACCTCCGTGGACATAAAGTGGGGGGCTCCTGCTGTGGAGCTGGGTGGAAGAGGAGGTTTAAGGATGAGAAGATGTCGCTGTAGGACACGAAAGGAAGATGAAGAACTCTAAAATACTTCAGAAGGCAGAAGCATGGAAAGCTTTATTGTCTAATTCTTACCACTTTTTTATAAGGTATATCAATACAGACTTAACACAACTGGTGAATAGGAACGACACCTCTCTAATTCTATTAGTTAAACCAGAGAAACAGCAAAACACCACCTGGAGAAGATTGTTTTGAGATAAAACAATTGTTTTCCAAGGTTGTTTTGAGAAGAAAACCTTGTTGAGAAGTTTTCCCTTAGGAAAGAGTTAACAGCTGCTAGCAGGCTAAAAATTCTCTCAGACTCAGAAATGTCAGGCCCACAAGAAGCTGCTGCCCTGGTGCAGCTGTAGCCACCCCAAACTTGATGGCCAGGCCAACATCTCCATCATGGATCAGTAATTTGGGGTCTGTCACTGCTCTGTCGGTCATCCCAAAAAGAAGGGATGCTGCACCCTGGAGCAGGGAATGCACTGGGGATCACAGCCAGCCGAGCCAAAATGGGAATCAAGGCACTGAAATCCCCCTGCCACCCTCATTGATCAGCTCCCACCTTGGCTCCTCCAGCACCAGCTCTGCTCCCAGAGCCAGGAAAAAATGGGATCCACTTGGATGCCTCCCAGCAGCTGCCTGGTGCACACAGGGCTCTGCACATTCGTGTTTGTGGCAATGTTGAGCCCTGGAAATGTGTCTCATCAGGAGATGAGGAGCAGCTGAGCCCGAGCACCATGCAAGGCTCATTTCTCTCACAAGGCAGAGCGCTCGGGCATGAAACATCACCACGCTTTCCCCCTGGATGAGTGATTCCAGCCCTGACCCAGAGCAAACACAGCTCCTCTGTGACTGATCTGAGCAGTGCAAAGCTGGCAGTGAGGAGAGGAGGGAAAACTCTGGCCCAGCGTTGCTGGGTGGGATTAATGGGGTTTTATTTCCTTGTTTTGGGTCCGTGTCCCTCGGAGCTCAGGTGACACACGGCTCTGTGGTGGGTGTGACATTTCCATCCGGCTCACGTGTGGTGCTTGGGGATGATTCACCTCAGTTCCAAGTCCCTTTTATTCACAACCAGCCCAGCCTCCAGCTTTTAGAGCTGTTTCCCCAAAGCTTTTCCAAGTGTTCTTCAGTACAGCACCAAACTCTCCCTGTGTGATGGGTTCATCCCTGAGGGTCTAACGGAGGATCCCTCTCTGTGACAGAGCTGGGGAGCACCCCATAAATACAAAAAAATCAGTGTTTTTCTTTTTGGTTACAGCATTTTGAGAGGAATGACAGATTTGTCTTTACAAACCAGCCATGGGGCTGCTGGTAGATAAAACCAGCACTGAGGGGTGAGAAAAACAATGGGAAGGATTCCACTGATTGATGAGTGGAAAAGGAGAGATTTGTCTTTACAAACCAACTGTAGGTTTGCTGATCAATGAAATTGGATATTGAAAGGTGAAAGAAACAATGGGGGAAACCCATAAATCCCATAAGAATTAAAAATTAAAAGATGAGGGTTATACATTAAAGGGAAATCTTAGGTATTGGGCACTCCGGGCAGTCTGCACCTCTCAAGTGCCTCAGCCAATGGGGAAGGAGAGAGGGAAATGTGGATGGGAAATTGGGATAAAAGGAGGCTGCATCCTCCGAAAATTGGAGAGACCCCAGGGGAAATGCCCCATGGCCTCTCCCTTTATTCCAATAAAGCAAAAGGACTCCTCTGTCTCCTTTTTGGACATAAACTTCTGACGTTTGTGGATCAATTTCCCTAACAATTTCAAACCTGAAATGGTCCAAGGCAGGTTTATAAATAACCCATTTGTTTATGTGTAATACACGAGGCTCATTGTAAACTGTTTATTTTTTATCTATACTTGCTTTATCAAAACACACAGCTCCCAAAACACCTCTGCCCGTGGTATCCCAAGGGAAACTGCAGGGAGGGGCATCAGGAGGGTGCTCCCCTGCCCTTCTTCTTTCCAGGGAATCTGTGGCTGCCCCTGGATCCCTGGAAGTGTCCAAGGCCAGGTTGGATGGGGTTTGGAGCAGCCTGGGCCAGTGGGAGCTGTCCCTGCCATGGCAGGGGTGGGATGAGATGTCCTTAAGGTCCCTTCCAACCCAAACCATTCCATGCTTGCATTAATTCAGTAAAGATGACTCAGGAAAATGATAATTGGGATGACGATTCCGCCTTACACCTCCTGGTTTGTATTTTCAGGAACAGGGCATGAAGCTGGGTTAGGATTTCAGCCCATCTGCTGTAAATACAGATTTCAGCTGGACGGGTCAGTGCCAAGCTGCCACAGAGCACAAGCAGAGGGAATCAAGAATCATGGATGAAATGGAGAGGAAATATAAATATTTTACATGATCAGGACTGAAATCCAGAGAATAACCCCCCAAATCACTCCTGATCCAGGAGCTGTTCACCAGCAGTGCCTGGGGGTGAGCAGTGGGGGCAGCCCAGGAGATTCCTGGGCAGGGTTTTTTTGGGATATCTGACACTTCCCCAGCTGTTCAATAACCCGTGGAGTGACCCAGAACCAGCCAGCCCCAAGGGAAAGGAGCTCATCCAGGGCTGGAATGGCAAAGCCAGGAATGTTCAGCGCAGGGCTGTGAAAAGGAGAGGCCGCTGCCTCTCGGGACAGATGGAGAGGAAAGGGAGACAGCAGGAAAAACCCACAGCTCCAGCCAAGCCATATGTCCAGTTACCCAGCCTCCTTCCCTTCGCTGGCCAGGCAATCACAGCACGTTCTGTGAAGCTGAGAAACCCCCTCCCCGGGCTGGGATTTCATCCTGGGCTGTCTGAAGGGAGAGTGACACACCAAGACACGTCCCCGTGCGCCTGGGAGCCGGTGACAGACAGCAGAGCCTGTCCCCATCATCCCAACCCTGCAGGGAGCAGCCACGGCAACCTGGCTCTCTCTACCTCCTCCTTGCCTCTTTTATTTTAATTTTTTTTTAATAACTAAAAATATTCCCGTTTGCCTTCTGTGAGTGCCTCCAAAGGCAGGCTGAGCCCAGGCTTCCCGAATTTCCACCGGAATCTCTTGGGAGAGCCTCTGAAGGAGCAATATTTGGACAGAAAACTTATGTCCTCCAAGCTGGCGAGGCCCAGCAGTGACACACATTTCCTCCTCGCTGCAAAGCTCTCTGGAGGAAAGGGTGGAAAGCCCCTCCTGCCTTCTCCTCCTTCTCCCCCCGCTGTTATTTAACAACTGGCTGTGATTTACACGGTTCATTAATGCAATGGTAACGCTGCCACAGCCATTCCCAAACAAGCCAGGAGGTTCGTGTTTGACCCGGGCCCTCTGCTCGCTGCAGATGCCCCAGAGGATTTGAAAAACAGTGATTTGAAGTGATTGCATCGGATAAGGACATTACTCAGTGCAAATACAACTGGATGCAAGCGTTTAATTTTTAAAAAACACGGCTATTTCAGTGCCTCTGAGGCAGTGAAAACAACAGTTTAGCTCCCTCCATGGCCTCGGCTCTTCATTCCCCCTGAGGACAGGGAAGGGAAGCAGGCCCAGTGTCAGACTGGAGAGGTTTTGGCAGGTGGCTTGGCTGGGATTGCTCTGAAATGACCTTCAGGGCTTCTCAGGTCCCACCCTGGGGACTGGCACCCCGGGCAGGGTGGCAGCAGAGGTTTGGGGTGGCCCCAGGCTGCTCCCCCTCCCCAGGCAGTGCAGGGAAGCTGTGATGCTGCCATGAAGATTCCCAGGGATAAACCATCCAGGGAATTCTTTGTCCCCCTCAGGTTGGATTTTTCTTGCTCCATTTGGGTTATTGGGGTGTGGCTCTGCTCTTTTAAAGTTCTTCTAAGCCTTCTGATGTTCACATTTTTGTAATGGAGTTTCTCACGCACTTTTCATGTCAATAATGATTGGTTTGCATTCCTTTCTGGAGGAGGAGAGAATTGATGGATGTTGGTTTGACCAGTATGATTGGAGAGGAGAATTTCATCCTCCAATCCATGGTCACTGTTAGAATTCTATAAATTCAAGGTCTGTAAATAAACTTACTCCTTTTTGCCTTGGACATCTCAGCGTGTGGGTGTGTGCTCATTTCGTGTCGTATCACGACACTGGGGAGTGAGGGAAAGAGGAAAAGGAGAGGGTTTAAAGCTGTGGTTGCACAATAAAGAGCAGCAGCTCCCAGCCAAACACCCACAAAGTTTGGCTTTGATCAGGGACATCACCTCCCTTCCCTGCCTTAACTCCAGCCCTGCCCCTTTCCAGACAGGCAAGGAAAACTCAGGGAGTTGGAGCACCACACCCCAAAATCCTGGGAGAGCAGGAGGGGATGCCTAGGGAGCTCCCCCACTGCCCTGAGGCCCAGCAGGCTCAGGGATGGGGATGGAGGGAAAGAAATCCTCTGCAAACAGCAGCAACACGATTGCTGAGCACACAGGGGAGCAGTGAGAACATTCCCAAATTCTCCCGGGCTAAAAATTACCCGGTGCACCTCTGAGGAAACATTTCCCTCTGCACAGTTCATTAAAGAGGCTCCCAAATCACCAGGAGAGGGACAGATCCTTTAGGGACACAAACAGCTCTGCTTCCACCTATTCAGGTGTTTGTTTGCCTTTTTCATCCCCAATGAGAGCTGGGCCCCAACAATTTGAATCCCCCAAAAGCCATAACTGATTTCTTTTCATCCTACAGCCACTCCCACATTAATCCTTCATAAATCCTTCAGTGATCCACACAGCTCTTCCCATCTGGGCATCTCCCCGTTATTTCCACACAAACCCCACCATTCCTGTTTGTTTTCCTGGCTCCCCAGGCTTTGGCAGGCAGGAGTTTCCTGGGGGAGCAAGGACAAGCAGCCACCTCGCCTCTGTGCCAGCCTCACCCCCAGGAGCCCTGGCACCATCTGAACTGGAGAGGGATTTTGAGGTTATTTCCTAAATAAAACAACCTTGGGGTTGGATTGAAAGACTCAAGTGAAAGACTCCAGTCTTTGAGCACCTAAAGGTGCAGCCTGGCTGGGCTCACCGAGGGATTTTCACTCCGGGCTTGGGATGACAAAAATCATTCTCTGAGTCGGTGTCTCCATGAAGAAATGAGATGGGAAGAGTGGAGCCAGCTGTCCCTGCCTCCCCCTGGAGCTGTCAGCAGTCCTGGGAGATGGGAACAGGAGGAGAAAGGCAGATCCTGGTGGGTCTGCACAGGGGGAGAGCTCAGGATTATCCCCAGCAGCTTCTGGGGCTCTGACAGGCAGCCCTGAGCCCATTGCAGAGGGCTGCAAACCCCAGAACGCTCCTGCAACCCCCCAGCAGAGCCATTAATGGCAATATTGCATCTTCCTCCTTCCCCAGCAGGTTCCCAGCAGCGGGCACGCGGCCAGCTTGGCTGGGGGGTTGTTTATTTTCCAGCTAATGGAGCAGCAGGAGCAGTTCCAGAGGAGGGAACTGGGAATGTCAGGGAAGCGCTGCCCAGTGCCCACAGCTCGTCTGTGACAGGCACCTGGTGGACACTCGTTAGCGCTGTAATTAATCCGGCTCCGTGGCGCAGGAGCGGCGGATCACGGAAAACCTCATCAGCAGGAACGCCCTAAAAGCACTTTAGCTCCCAGCTTCATTAAAAAATAAAACCCCAACGTTTTTCCTATTTAACCTATTTCCACAGTTTTCAGGGAAGGGGCAGGTGCCTTCACCATCCCACAGCTGGGCTGGGGGTCCTGAAAGAATTACATTGAATTTTTGTTAATTGTGTTGCTTCAAGGTAATCCTAATTTCTGTCTTTTTGATCCTTAGCTGCTTATTACAAAGAAAAATGTTTTTAATTTATAAATATTTGCCCAAGCAAAGAGTGATGAAGAATTGTCTTCCCTGGTTGTCTGTTATCTTGCTCTTAGTAAATAGAAGTTTTTAAGAGTTTAAAGTCATGAATCCTTTAAAATATTTAATGCCACTGATTAATTTGAAACCAGAACTAGAGAATAATTGACAAATGCAAGGTCAGGGAGGTTTTAAAGGGAAAATTGTTTCCCTGTACCTTGGCAGAGTCCAATGCCACTGCAGGTGGGGATTCACTGTGTTTGTGTGAGCCTGGGCCTGGAGAGCCACCCAGCTGCTGTAGTTTTTGGGAATTACTGTCACCCTTGATCCTACCAAATGATGCTTTGGGTGGAAAATCGAACAAAATCCGGAGAGGGGAAAAAAAATGGGGCAGGAGTAAAATGGGGCAGGAGTAGGCCAAGTGTGAACTAAAATGGATTTAAAAATCCCCAGATTTTGCCTTTTCCTGTAAGGATTTCAGCAGGTGCCACCTTGGCGGGGTCTGCAGGGCAGCCCTCGCCTTGCACCAGCTCCTCCCTTTCATCTCCTCGCCTCCCTCTTATTTTTAAACATGCAAATACATTGGAGGAGCCTTTCAAACTCCTGACTGCAAATAGATCTGAAGGGCTTTTGAGCTTCTGAGAGGCTCCTGCCTTACCCTAAGCAAACAAACAGCCACAACTCCATGGGTGTCGTGGATCCGTGTGAGTCCAGCCCTGGCTCCCAGCCCCTCCTTTGCCCTCCCAGCCCCAGCACCACCTGCCCAGTTTGTGGGGAATTCTCTGGGGTGAAGAAAATGGAGATTCCCCTTTTTATCCCTGTCCAGGGTGGGATCAGCCCCGTTTCACAGCCAGGTTTTGAGGAGGAAAGCGTCGGGATGATGAGCGGAGGGAACGCGAGGCTTTAACTCGACAACACCGAGCGTGAGTCATAATTTTCCCCCAAAAAAATGGAACAAATAACAACTCCACGCCAGCTGGGAAGCACAGGGGTTCTGAAAATCTCTGATTGGCTCTGATTGAAGCATTCAACAGCACCGGGGCTGCTGGAAAATCCTGAATGAAGGCGCTGAGGCCTGGATTTGGCTGAGCACACCAAGCTCAGCCTTACCCAGCACCGTAGCGGGACAAATCCACAGCGGCAGAACTGGCTGGAAGAAACCCCAAACCCAAATGATTCCTGTTATTCCTGATATTTCATTTTTCTCTGCATTTACCACCTCGGCCAGCTGTTGTTCATCGATCCCATTGCTGTTTTCCACTCTGCTTTAGATGCTGGAAAATCGAGGCTCGCTGGGAATTTGTGCCTTGGGAGTCCCAGCTCTGCTCTCAGCTTTGCCCACCCCTCCTCTCCCCGCCTGAAATCCCTATTTATGGCACTCTGTTTGCCACCAGAAACCTTAAAAGTGTTAAACACTCCCAAGGTTTCAGCTCAGATTTGATCCCCGGGCGACCTGTGGTGCACAGTTAAATAAGGCTGGTTCCTGTAGGCTGCACCCTAAATCTAAAGGTCAAGGGTTTGGTGGCCATAAATATTCAAACCTCACGGGCTGGGTCTTTTCAACCTCCTTTTAAATATTTATGAGGGTGCTTCCATGGCTGCAGGAGAACGTTATAATAGTATTAAGAGGGGAAAAAAAATAAAACCCTTCTCCATCTAAAAGCTCAGCATGAGCCATTTTCATATATTATGCATCGCTAAGTGCTGTTTATGGCCGGTTTTGGCACTGGATCCCAGCAGAGTTCATGAATCTGGGGCTGGGCAGGGTGTTGGCATCACCCTGGGGTGGGCACAGCCGAGCTCCTGCAGGGTTCCCCTCTTGTCCTGCCACAAACCCACAAAAATCTGCCCTAAACTTTGCCCCAAGCCCTGGAGATGGGTGAAGATGGACCGAGCTCCAGGATGTGCTGGCTCCAGGGTGGCTGCTGCCTCTCCCCTTGGGACTTTTGGATGTGAAAATCAGGGGAGCTCAGAGCACCCGGCAGCATCAGCTGCAGGAATTCTGCTGCCGGCGTTTGTTCCAGCCCAGCTGTGCCCTGCTGGCTCCTGGCACAGCTGATTCCTGTCGGAACCCAGCACATCCCTCTGGCTGCCCTGGGTGATCCCAGACCCTGGCAAGGGCTCCAGAGACAAGCCACGAGAGTTTGATTAGAACAGCATTAATTTATCACTGGGTGTTGATGTAGAATTTTGGGATTTAATGGGGGTTCAAGGAGGCAAGACGGAGCAATCTGGGTGTGTCCCTGTCCTTCTGCTTCTTCTTCTTGTCCTCCATCTTCTGCTGTGGTGGTGGCACTTTTGGATTGGTTTAGCACAGCAGTGCACTGTCTGATATAGGTGATAGGGGTTGGTATCTTATCTGTAAACATAGATCATGTAATATTTGGTATAAAGAGTTCAGACCGCCCTGGTCAGGGGTCAGTCAGTGATGACCACACTGCAGCAGCACCCAAGCTGGGTGAGAACAAAATGTACCAGATCAGAAACAATAAACAACCTTGAGAACCTGAACTGACACATCCCGACTCTCTCTTCTGGCACCGGGGCTTGGGACAAGGACTTTTAACAAACATCTCGGGGGTCATCAGCCCAAAAACCAAGAATTCCCTGGAAATTGGCTGGGCAGGGGCAGAGCTGGGGTTAAATGACAAATCCCAGGATTTGGGATTGCCTGGGAGCAGCACCATCGCTGGTGTGTGTGGGATGAACTGGGAAGCAGAGGATGAGCCAGCAGGGAGGTCAGCAGAGCTGAAATCCCTCCTAGGCTTCAATCAGCTCCTAATTAAAACTGAGATGGGCTTTTGTCCTTGGGTAGAGCAGAATTCAGCCTGAATTCAGTGCTTCCTTCCCTTATCTCTTTCATTTCCAGCAGTGATTTAGGGGAAAGTGCTGGGTCAGCTCAATTTCCCTGGGCTCATGAACTTGTAAATTAATCTCCCACATGAAGTCATTCAGGGAGGGAAGAAAACTGAATTTTCCCTCATTCCCTTGAAACAGACCCTGGAGCTCTGAAAAAATAAAAAATAAAAAATAAAATGGGAGAATTGTGGCCAAGCAAACGGACACCCAGCATCCATCCAGGGTGGGATGTCACCGGCTTCATTTCCTTATGAAATCAGGTTGCAAATTAAGCCTAATCAGAATTAAAAAACCCTGCAGCTCCCGCAGCCCAACCGATGCTTGATGTACTCAGTATATCACATCCTCAACAGCAAAGCAGCATCTGCTCCATAGAGTGAAATGTGTGTGTCACCATATGCAGGCAGCATAATGTGGGCTCAAATGAAATAAAAACATTTCGGGTGCAGGGTCCAATCTGCAATCTGGGCCCTGGGAATGGCTGAGATGTACTGCAAAGTTCTCAGCAGGTGGCTGAAAAGCTGAACCCAAACCAGGGCAAGCTTGGGGTTTTATCAGCAGAAGCTCTCTGCACTTCCCTCCCTTTGAGACAATAATACTTCTGGAAATTCAGGAATTATTGGTCATATTTTTTAAATTTTTTTTTAAATTTTCTTTTTAATCTATGGCCTTTTGCACCTTTCCACTGCTTGGAAAATCCCTGAGGTGGCAGAACATTGAGTGGCAGCAAATCCTCCTTTCCACCCAAGAGCTGCCCTGTGGAAACACCGTGGAAACTCAGGGAGCACAGCAAGCACTCACCTGAGCACCACAAATAAAAACCTAAACTCGGCTCAGCCTCTTGAGCCTCACCCTTCCCACCTCCTTTTTCCCACTGAGATCCCTCCCGAGCAAGGGAGATGCTATTTTAGAAGAGATCAGGCAGCTGAGCTGCACAAACATCCCTGGGTGACTCTCTGAGGCTCTGCTGTCAGTTCTGATCCTCCTTGACCCCGTTTGTCGATACAAAAATGTCTGGATTCCCTCCAGGTGCCCAAAACATTGGGAATTCACTCAGCCAGCAGAGTTTATGGTGATGATGATCCTTGTGCTCGCTCAGGGCTGCTGGGAAGCTGCAAACCCTTTAAAAGCTGCTAATGTGAAATTCATTTGCTTTCTAAGGGGCAAAAAAAACAACTTTAAGGTGCCAGGCAGGGAGGGGATGTTTGCAGCAGAGCCGCCTCAGACGGTTCAGGTCTGCCTGGTGTGGGGTTTCATCTCCTCTGCTCAGGTCCTTGAATGATTGGGATAATGAAAAGTCCAGGGAAAAAGCAGCGTTCTGCTCTTCAGCAGCAGCAAAAACAAAATTTCCAGCTGTGAGGCTCGGACTGAAACATTTGCTGAGGGGGAAAGAGCACAAATGTAGCAGAGAGCAAAGGAGAGCCCAGCAGTGCTGATGGAACCAGCTGTGGAAGCATCTGGAAATCCAGGATGCACCCAGGAAGGGCTGGGACAAAAGAAAGGATCTGTTTGCACCGGGAAAAGGAGAATTCCAGGTGAATGACAGGGACAGGAGGGTGACAAACGTGTCCCTGCCAGGGGCTGGGGGTGGCTGGTGGCAAAGGGAGAGGATTGGGCAGCTCCCAGAAATCCTGGGCTGCAGTGCCTGGGCTGGGTGTCACCAGGGCTGGGTGTCACCAGGTCTGGGTGTCACCAAAGCTGGATGTCACCAGGGCTGGGTGTCACCAAAGCTGGATGTCACCAAAGCTGGGTGTCACCAATGCCAGATGTCACCAAATTTGGGTGTCACCAAAGCTGGATGTCACCAGGGCTGGGCGTCACCAAAGCTGGGTGTCTCCAAATCTGGGTGTCACTAGAGAGGGTGTCACCAAAGCTGGATGTCACCAAATTTGGGTGTCACCAGGGCTGGGTGTCACCAAGGCTGGGTGTCACCAAGGCTGGGTGTCACCAAGGCTCTCACACACCCCTCACCACGCTCAGTTTCAGTGCAGCAAACAGAGCCAAGCCCTAACCAAAACCAGCCTGGTTGGGGTTGGGTTTTTCTCCCTCTTTAGTTCTGTTGTTTCCAGTTCCCCTCCTGCACCTCCTGTGTTATTCCTTTTACCATTCCTCGTGCACACTCCTGGATCCTGACCTGTTCTCCCTGGCTCTCCCCGAAGCTTTCGTGGATGAATTGAAGTCTGGCAGTGTCTGCTCCTCAGCCCACTCCTGAGCAGGGAGGTGAAGAGCTGCAAAGAATCAGAGATGCTGGCTTTAAAAAATAAAACCTTCCCGTGTTTTCAGATCCGAGTCTGAACTTTGCTTTTCCTCCCCATCCCCTCCACCCTTGGGGGCAGTTTGAATTCCCAGCGCTGAGGGACAGGGTGAAAACGGATGGGAGTGGCTTTGTCTGACCCCAAACCAAGAGATGGGGTCTGAAGAGAAGATGACAGATGTGGGGCTGATATTTCTGGGTCTGAGAGATTTTATCCTGCTAGCAGCAGCTAAACTTTTTCCCAGGGGAAAACATCTCAAGAAAGCTTCTCAAAACAGTCTTGGCAAACAACTCTCCTTTCTCAAACCAATCTTTCCCCAGGTGGTGTTTTGCTGTTTCTCTGGTTTAACCAATGGGATTAGAGAGGTGTCGTTCCTATTCACCAACCGTGTTAAATCTGTATCAGAAAACCTCAGAAAAGATGGTAAGAATTAGACAATAAATCCTTTTTTCTATGTTCTTTGGCTTCTGAAATATTTGGAGTCTCTCATCTTTCTTTTGTGTCCTACAACAACAGATAAATTATATATTTATATTATATATATATATTATACATTATATATTATATATTATTATAATATATGTCTATATATTATATTATATATATATTATATTATATTATGTTGTATTATATTATATTAATACACATTATATTATTTATATTATAATATCTGTTATATTTATACAATATATATTGTATATTATATATATTATATATATATTATATTATATATTTTATATATTATATTATATATTATGATATAATATATATATTTTATATATATTATATTAAAAAATTATATTTTATATATATACTATATATATTATATTATATATATTATATATATTATATCATATTAATTATATATTAATATACATTATACATTATATATTATAATACAATATAAATTATACATATAAATAAAATAAAATAAAATAAAATAAAATATATAATAACATATTAATATAATACAATTATATTACATAAAATATAATAATATCCACTGAGTTATCTCACAGCCTGATTATCCTCCCTTGAGGGAGGGGAAAAAAAAAAAAAAGAAACCAGGCCCTATTTCTACTCCAAACTGTGGACTCTTGCTTTGCCTTTTTTTAAAATTTTTTTTTAAAAGATAAAAGAGCCTTCAAGTACAGAAAGCTTCCCCCGGGCAGCCTCCTCCCAGCCCTCCCTTTTCCCGAGGAAAAAGGGAAAAAGCCGGAGCCTCTTTAGCTGCACTCCACGGGCAGAGGTTCTCCAGACCTTGAACTCCTTCCAAATTTCGAGGAGGTATTTTTCAAAGTCTCAGGAAGACACTGTGGGAATCAAAAGATCTGAGCTCTGTTCCCACTGGGTGATTTTTATTTTTTTTTCCTTCCCCTTTTTTTATTTCTGATTTCTGTCCTGGGAGTGGAGCTCCCAGAGAACGGCTCTTCCCTGGAGGAAGGACCATGCAGGGCTCCCCCTCTGGAGCTCCGGTTCAATAATGAGGCTGTTGATTTTAAATTAATTCAGAAATACTTCAAAAGAGGAAGAAATTAAACCAATGGCAGGGCTGATGCTTTTGCCCAAGTGCCAAACCATGAAGGTCAATAAAACTGGATGTGTACAAAACCAAAGGAGAGGGGGAAAAAAGGAGATTTGGTGCTTTGGGAAAAATCCATTCCCAAAAACACGCTGAGGTTTCTTCTTTGAGGTCTGAACCAAACTGAAATCATCATCCATGGGCACAGCAACTTTCCAGGTGAAGCTGAACATTTTTAAACCAAAGGAGAGAGGGAAAACAATTGATTTGGTGCCTTGGGAAAAATCCATTTCACAGCCTTGTGAAACACGCTGGGGTTTCTTCTTTGAGATCTGAACCAAACTGAAATCACCCTCCATGGGCACAGCAACTTTCCAGGTGAAAGTTGAAGTTGAAGTGGTTTATTGAACATCTTTAAACCAAAGGAGGGGGGAAAAAAGGAGATTTGGTGCCTTGGGAAAAATCCATTTCACAGCCTTGCCTGGGTAAAACACTGGGATTTCTTCTCTGAGGTCTGAACCAAACTGAAATCACCCTCCATGGGCGCAGCAACTTTCCAGTTGAAAGCTGAAGTTGAAGGGGTTTATTGAACATTTTTTAAACCAAAGGAGGGGGGAAAAAAAGAGATTTGGTGCCTTGGGAAAAATCCATTTCAGAGCCTGTGTAAAAATCCATTTCAGAGCCTTTCCTGGGTAAAACACGCTGGGATTTCTTCTTTGAGGTTTGAAACAAACTGAAATCACCCTCCATGGGTGCAGCAGCTTTCCAGGTGAAGTTGAAGTGGTTTGTTGAACATTTTTTTTGTGTGAAACGAGCTCTCATTGCCTCTCTCCAATCTATTTTAAGCCCTGTGAGCTCTTTGCACCTGGAGCCTCCTGAGCTGCGCCGCCTCTGCCTCGTGGCCCGGGGTTGGTGAGGAGCTGCTCAGGAGGGTTTGGAAGGTGCTTTAAACAGTGGAAAAACCCAAGAGCCACGTGGAACTCCTCCTCCTCCTCCTCCCCTGAGTTTGGGATTATTTTTCACCCTGCTGTGATCCCTGCCAGCGGGAAGGAGCTGCCTGTGGTGATCCAACACCTCCCAGGGCGCCCGGGGAGGAGGTGTTCAAACCCTTGGCCTCGTGTTGCTGCTCTCCAGGAAGTCAAGAGGAGTTTAATGTCTTTTTATAAAAAGTCCTCCGCTTTTATGGGCTCTAAAGTGCTGCCTTTAAAGGCAGGTGCTGAGGGAAGTATCTCAGGAGGATCTCAGACATTCCAGCTGCTCCCCAGGCTGCCTTTTCCAAGCTCGCTGGAAAGGGATGGGATGATTTGGGATCATTCCCTGTCTGGAGCTGCTCAAACCCTCCTGGGAGGACTGGGACAGTTTTCCCTTCAATATTTGCTGATAGAAACACACAGAAAGTTTTCCCAGTTTGTTCTCAGCTTTTTGTCCCTGCTGGAGGCTCAGACACAAATTTCCTGGGTCCTGCTGAATTCTGTGATCCCAGAACTCGGAGAGTTCTCATCCCTGCACAGATCCCACGTCCTGCTGCACTTCCAAGGGCTCCAGGTACAGAAACCCAGGAGCAACCGAGGGTGGGGAAAATCCTCTGGTGGATTTTCTAATTGTGGACACAGAATTTCTGTGGTATTAAACAATCCCCACGAGATGATCTCTGAGGCAAGGAGGGGGTGATGCTTTTCACTCACCGCCCCTGTGAACATTCCATAATATTTATTCCATAATATGTACAGAATATTAAATTCCATAATATTTATGGAAACGTTCCATAATATTTATGAGGTCCTGGAAGAATCCAGGCTTTGGGAAACATTCGGGGGGTGAGTGAGAGAGACAGAAATGAGGGGCTGGAGCTGGGGGTGGGCACTGCCCACAGCCCCCAGGTCAGGCTGCTCCAGGACAATCCTCACATCCCCCTGCTGCCTCCTGGAATTCCTTGGGAGCCAAGCCTGGCAGGGGATGGAGCTCAGGGGGTTTGGGTGGGTTTTGGGGTTGGTGTTTTTGGGGGGAATCAGATCCCTGTGCATCCCCCCTGGCCCCAAGGGATCCCCGGAGATCAGGGGCGCACAGGGAGGGGAATTGAGAATGGGAATTGAGGATGGGAATTAAAAATGGGGTTCAGGATGGGGCTCAGGATGGGAGATAAGGATGGGAGTTAAGGATGGGAGCTAAGGATGGGGTTCAGGATGGGAATTAAGGATAGGAGTTAAGGGTGGGGTTCAGGGTGGGGTTCAGGATGCGAATTAAGGATGGGAATTAAGGATGGGGTTAAGGATGGGATTAAGGATGGGAATTGAGAATGCGGTTAAGGATGGCGCTCAGGATGGGAGTTAAGGATACGATTAAGGATGGGAGTTTAGGATGGGGTTCAGGATGAGAATTAAGGATGGGAGTTAAGGATGGAAATTGAGGATGGGTTAAGGATGGGGTTCAGGATGGGAGTTTAGGATGGGAGTTAAGGATGGGGTTGAGGATGGGAATTACAGATGAGAATTAAGGTTGGGGTTCAGGATGGGAGTTTAGGATGGGAATTAAGGATGGGAATTAAGGATAGGAGTTAAGGATGGGAGTTTAGGATGGGGTTCAGGGTGGGAATTACAGATGAGAATTAAGGTTGGGGTTCAGGATAGGGTTAAGAATGGGAGTTAAGGATGGGGTTAAGGGCGGTTTTAACCCCCTGCTCCCCGCGGGGTCCCCGCAGCCTCACCCTCGCTCCCGCGGCTGCTTTTCCCCCTCTCCCTTTGCCGTGTTTAGTTAAATTTCCCCCGCCTTGCTTGATGTCACATCCTGTTCCACAGCCATCCCCTGCTAGTAGCCAGCCCTACCAATTCCTTTCTTTTTCTTTTTTTTTTTTTTTTTTTTTTTTTTTTTAAATCCCTGTCCTCTCCCCATCACCCCCCTTTTCCAGGCAAACTTTTGGCAATAGCGGAGATAATCTCTGCGTGCTCCGCTGAATTTCTCCTCGCAAATGTCTTTGGAGCAGGGGAGCCATTAAAAAAAAAAAAAAAAATTAAATAAATTACCAGACAGCCAGCACCGAGAGCAGAGGAGAGAAACCGGGATCCCAATAAATATGCAAAGTGAAGGCTCTGCTGAGCAGATTTCTGGCATCGCTTCCCGAGGGTGCTGAGAGCCACCCGCAAAATCAGGCTGGTTTTTGCTTTTTTTTTTTGTTTTTTTAGTTGGTTTTTTTTTTTAATCTCGTTTTGCTGTCCATCTTTTTTTTTTTTTTTTTAATTTT
Source organism: Acrocephalus scirpaceus scirpaceus (assembly GCA_910950805.1). NCBI lineage: Eukaryota > Metazoa > Chordata > Aves > Passeriformes > Sylviidae > Acrocephalus > Acrocephalus scirpaceus. The sequence goes on along the minus strand of OU383790.1, from coordinate 3,173,395 downwards.
TTAAAAATATATATCTATAAATTAAAACATTAATAAGAATAAAGGAGTGAGGAGGCAGCGAGGCTCGGGGACGGCGCAGGGGAGGCTCGCCCGGAGGTGATCTGTATGCGAGCAGCCTAGAACGGGGGTGCGAGAGATGCAACCGGCAAGCAAGCTGCTGACCCTCTGCTTCCTCATCCTGATGGGCACAGAACTCACCCAAGTAGGTCCAGCTCTTCCCTTTTCCCCCCCCTCCACTCCCCTCCTCATCCTCCTTTTCCCCTTTCTCCCCAACGCCATTTTCTGCTAAACCTCCAGAGCACCGAAGAGGAGAAGCGGGAGATGCTGCCGCACCTGCCCGGCCACCCCTTCCCCCCGGGGCGGCATCACCTGTGCCCGGCCCTGGCTGCACCTGGGCACAGGTGATGGGGTGGGGGGCACCGGGGTTGGGGCTGGGGGAGCCCCCCGGGATGGGCAGAGAAGGGGCTGCCCCATGGGGGGTGTTGGGGACAACTCCCCCGGGGGTGGGGAGGGGTCGGGGTGGGAACTGCGGGACCCTCGGTGAGGGGCTGGGGCTCGGCCGGGTTGGAAATGCTGAGAATTGTATGAAATGCCGCGAATTGTGTGGAATTCTGTGAATTGTGTGGAATTCTGTGAAACGCTGTCCCGGGTGGTGACAGGGACCGGGTGGCAGCGCTGGCCCCACTCCCCACCCCGCCGGCTCCTGCTGTGGGGGCAGCTGTGCTGGCTTTCGGTGACATTTAAATGTCCCTTGATGTTCCCATCTGTGCCGGGGGCAGCTTGTTTGTGCCCCTCTCTCCACTCCACCTGCCTTTATTTTTTTTTCCTTTTTTTTTTCTTTTTTTTGCCTGGATTTTCACGCTTTTCTTTCCTGTCCCGACCCCTGGACTGAGTGAGTCGTGGGGGTTTTAGGGAGAAGGAAATGAGGCACCCCAAATCCATCTCTTGCGAGTGGAATTAAAACTCCATTTCACTTCTTGAGGCAGGCAGGGTGGCTGCCTTTTGGGTTTGGATTTTTTTTTTTTCACCAATCGCTGAGGAAAGGAAGAACAAAGTAATTACAAGAGGATGCTCTAGATTGTGGGGTTAATTGCGGCGCTGCCTGGAAGCACCAAAAAAAAAATTAAATAAAGGGAAGAAAAAGCAGCTATAAATAGGAAGGGAATGGAGGCTTCTTAGTGCAGGAGCAATTAGCAGCTGGGCTCTCATCCTGGATGCTTCATGGAGAGCATTTCTCCCTCTCTCCCGGCCCCAAAGCTCTGCCCTGCTGCTGAAGTTTGAGCAGCCGAAGCGTTTTTGGCTCCGAGGGTTCCCGCTGCACCCCCAGCAAGGCGAGCAGCGCACGGAGAAAGCGGGGCAGGGAAAGGGGGGGAAGCGGAGGAATCCAGGGGCCGTGTGTGGATGAGGAGGGGTGGGGAGGAAGCAGCGCTGCCTGGAGAAGCCCATTGTGTGCGAGGATGAGGAGGAGGAGGAGGAGGCCGCGCGCATGCGCCGCGCTGGACAAAGAGCCAGGACCACCAGCACGGCCACCGAGGCACGGCTGGGGGTGGCCACGGGGACGGGGAGGGGTGGCGGGGATGTCACCTGCCTCAGTGGCACTGCAGGGGTCACAGCCGCAGCCTGGGAGCACGGGCGCTGTCACCCTCTGGTCGGCCTTGTCAGCAGCGCTCTGCTCCGGGGGGGTTTTCCATGGAAAAACCATGGAAAAACCATGGAAAAAGCAAGGATAAAGAATGGAAAAAGCAAGGAAAAGGCAAGGAAAAAGCAAGGAAAAAATAAGGAAAAGCCAAGGGTGCTGCCCTGCCTGGCTGCTTTCTCCTCTCCCTGCTCCCCCTGTCACTGCAGCACCCCAACTTTAACCCGGGGTGGGCACAGGGACCCCGACCCGCCCTGGGCTGGGGCTGAGCCCTGCCCTGCCCGGCCCTGCCCGGCCCTGCCCGGCTGCTGCCAGGAGCTCCGAGCCCCCGCTAAAGCCTGGCTTAGGGCCGGTTCCAGCCCCGCAGTGCCCACCCGGGCAGGTGGCCGTGCCCTGCCGGGCCCTGCGGGGCTCCCCCGGTGCCCTCCTGGCACTGCGGAGCCCTGCCGGAGTTCCAGATGCCATCCCCAAATCCTCCTTCCAGCCCGGGCACCGCCCAGCTCCGTGTGCTCAATCCCGTGCCGGGCTGGCATCTCCGTGGTGCGGGGAGCCTCTCCCGGGCCCTACAGAGACCCCACAGCCCCGGGGAGGGTGGGGGCACAGGGGTTGCTGATTTGGGCAGCTCTCCCTGCTGATGCACAAGGGGCTGCTGTCCCCTCCTGTCCCTCGCTGCAGTGACAGGCCAGCTCGGGAGGAACGGGCAGAGAGGTGGCTGTGACACGGGGGTGACACGGGGGGGTGACACGGGGCTGTCCTCACCCTGGGGTGCTGGGGAGGCTCTCCTAGAGGGACAGGAGGTGTTGGCAAGGTGTGGGTGCTGCAGCACCCTGGGGAAGGATGCACAGGCTGCACCCCTGCCTTGCTGGGGGTTTGGGGACCTGGCTGAGGTGGGAAGAGTTTTACCTGAGTGGGACAAGGGCTGGGACAAGGAACAAGGAACGGGCAGAGAACTGGCTCTGACATGGTGGGTGACACAGGGCTGTCCTCACCCTGAGGTGCTGAGGAGGCTCTCAAGGGAGGGACAGGAGAAGCAGCACCCTGGGGTGTCCCCCTGGCTGTGGTGATGCCCAGGCTGCACCCCTGCCTTGCTGGGGGTTTGGGGACCTGGCTGAGGTGAGGAAGAGTTTTACCTGAGTGGGACAAGGAACGGGCAGAGAACTGGCTCTGACAAGGGGGGTGACACAGGGCTGGAGGGGTGACACGGGGCTGTCCGTGCCCTGGGGTGTTGGGGAGGCTCACTGGGAGCTGTCTGCAAGGTGTGGGTGCTGCAGCACCCTGGGTGTCCCCCCTTGCAGTGGGTGATGCCCAGGCTGCACCCCTGCCTTGCTGGGGGTTTGGGGACCTGGCTGAGTTGGGGCAATTTTACCTGAGTGGGACAAGGGGGAGCTGCCCCTAAATCTCACCCGGTTTTTGTGCTGCCCTCGATCCCCCGCGGGCTGAGGGGTGGCAGGAATTCCCTGCACAGCGAGACCCCCACAGGGTTTTTTTGGCTCTTTGTGCCTTGCCAGGGTCAGAACCCAACTCTGAAATGCCCCATTTTTGGCTGGGATGGGGGACAGGGGTGCTCTGGGCACCCTGGGGTGCAGCCCTGGGTGAAGTGTGGGGTGTCCTGTCCTTGTCCTCTTGGGGACACCCAGGACAGCTCTGCTGGGAGGAGCAGAGCCAAGTTCTGCTCTTGGAGGATCTGCCAGGAGGGCAGAGCCTGGGACAGGACAGCAGAGAGCGGCTGGGGCGCTGTCTGTCTGTCTGTCTGTCTGTCTGTCTGACCCGTCCTTCCATCCTTTTGCTGGGATATTTCAGTGAAAACCTCCCGGTGCTCCTCAGAGCTGCTCCCACATCCAGTAATTCTGGGAACCACACAGGAAGCAACACCTTCCTGGAGCAGGCAGAGATGAAACATTCAGGGGTTTTGCAAGAAGGAAAAAAACCCTTAAAACTGTTAATTATATTCAATTTCCCCGTTGATTTTCCTAAAAGAACCTCGAGTCCCTGTCAGGGCTGTTTGCCAGGGCTCAGCAATGCCCAGCCCAGCTCCCCCTCCTGCTCGTGCAGAACTTCCCAGTGCCCAGTTTGGTGCCCAGGCTCTTCCTCCCCCTGCCACGGGTGGAAAAAGGGTCAGGATTGAGCTGCAAATCCGCAGCCTGGAACAGGAGGCAGCTGTCTCTCATAAACCAATTTGTGCCTCGTCTCGCTAACTTCGGCTGGAACCAATAAAAAAAAAAAAAAAAAAAAAAAAAAAAAAAAAAAAAAAAGGAGAGGTAATTTCCAGCCCTGGCTCGTATTTATTGCTCGAGTTATCAGTCCTTGTAATCAGTATTAGCATCGTACAGAACTAATTACCATCAGGGGGAATTAAAGAGAGGAGAGCTGCGGTGGGGACTGGGAGAGGAAAGCGTCGCCTTTGCTCCGCTCTGGTGGAGCTACAAAAAAAAAGGAACAAATCTGGGACACCCCAGGAGTGCCCAGCTGGGATTTGTGGATTTTTGGGATGCCTGAGAGGATGGCTCAGGAGAAGCAGAGACACGGAGATGTGCCTTGGCGCCGGCAAATCCCAAATGTGGGAGAGGAGCAGCTGCAAATCCTGATTTTCCTGGGTTTAGAGGCTGGAGCTGCTGGTTGTTCCTGCCCTGCTGGAGCTGAGCCCTGCTCCAGCCTCCAGGCTGGCTTCAGTCGCACTCCTGACCCCTTTTCCCTGCTCGGGGATCATTTTCCCTGCTCAGGGACCCTTTTTTGATCCTCAGGACCCTTTTTCTCTATTCAGGGACCCTTTTACTCAAGGACCCCATTTTCTCTTCTCAGGACCCTTCTTCTCTTCTTGGGACCCTTTTCCCCTGTTCAAGGATCCCTTTTCTCTACTCAGGTCCCCTTTTCCCTGCTCAGGGACCCTTTTTTCTGCTTAGGACCCTTTTTCTCTTCTTGGGACCCTTTTTCCCTACTCAAGGATCCCTTTTATGTTCTCAGGGACCTCTTTTTCCCTGCTCAGGGACCCCTTTTCCCTCCCAGAACTCTTTTTCTCTATTCAAGGACCCTTTTGCTCAAAGACCCTTTTTCCCCTGCTCAGGGTCCCCTTTTCTCTGCTCAGGACCCTTTTTCTCTTCTTGGGACCCTTTTTTCCTGCTCAAGGATCCATTTTCTCTACTCAGGTCTCCTTTTCCCTGCTCAGGAATCTTTTCTCCCTGCTCAGGGACCCCTTTTCCCTCCCAGAACTCTTTTTCTCTATTCAGGGACCTTTTTGCTCAAAGACCATTTTTTCCCTGCTCAGGGCCCCTTTTTCTCTTCTCGGGACCCTTTTTCTCTTCTTGGAACCCTTTTTCCCTGCTCAAGGATCCATTTTCCGTGCTCAGGGACCCTATTTTTCTGCTCAGGAATCCTTTTTCCCTGTTCATGGACTCCTTTTTCCCTGCTCAGGGATCCCTTTTCTCTCCTCTGGACCCCTTTTCCCTGCTCAGGACCCAGTCCTGTCCCCAGCCCACCCTCCCCACGCTGGAACAATAACAGAGGGCCAACATCAGGATCCAGCCCTGGGCCAGGGGTTTGTGTTTGTCACAAAACAGCCTCAGAGCAATTCATCCCCAGGAAATCACTCTGGGACTGCAGGGGTGTGCCTGACCCAGGGAAACGTGCCCCAAAAATCCTCCTCCCCACCCACATCATCCCAAACCAGGAACCTGGGGAACCTGGGCTGGGTTTGAGGGGCTCTGCTCTGCCCCAGAGGCTCTGACAGCTCTTGGACCTGCTGGGTTCAATAACAAGAGCAGCTTTAGCTAAATTTATAGAGATTTAGGCACATGAAGGGAATGTTTCCTTGCAGAGTTTGTTCTCCCAAAGGAAAGGAGAGGTTCCAGGGTGGATTTCATGCAGGAGCAGGATGGTTTGTGGTGGTTTTCATGCACAGAGCTGGGAGTTCATTTTTTATTTCTGCTTGGGATTCCAAAATGTGGCTGGAGTCAGCCTCGATTTTCACACAGAAAAACAGTCCCTGAGCTGGCAGGGATCCCCTTCATGCTGGTCACCCTTTGGGGTCTTAAATTGTCACTTCCTTTCCTTCCTTCATTTTTATTTTCTGTTCATCCCCACGCTGAGGGGAACACTCACTCTGTGATGTGACAGCGCCCATCTCCCAGAGCTGGGTTTGTGCAGCAAAAAAGCGAGAAAATCCTTGTGAAAAACCCTGGGATATTTGGAATTTTGACCCAAAACCGATGGAAACTCGGTGCCATTTCTCGCTGTGGCAGCTGTGACCTGCTGAGGGTGCCCGTGGCCAAGGCTGGAGGGGATTTGGGCACAAAGGGTTTGTTCCCTCCCAAAGGGACGCTGTGGCTGCCCAGCTGCCTCCCAGGATGGGCTGCAGGGATTTTGGGATACCCTGGAATGAGGAATGCAAGGGAAAGGGTGAAGGGGTGTTGAGAGAGGGATGAGAAATCTCCTCGTGCCCGGAGCAGAGTCCAGGCCTCTCTTTTTGTCAGCCCTGAGGCGCTGGGCAGAGAGCAGAGGGCACAGAGAGGGCTCAGAGCCCTGGGCTGGCACCTCTGTGTCCCCAGCGTCACTCTGCAGCCACAGGAGCTGCATGGTGCTGGGGAGCACAACCCCTCAGCCCGGTTTTTAGGGGGTTTTAGGGGTTTTGGGGGGTTTTCTCTTCCCCACAGCCCTTGGGGGCAGCCTGGCAGCAATCAGGGATCCAGGAGGGAGGGAAGGATTCACTGGAGGCACCAAAGGGTCGGTTCAGAGCCCTTCCAGCAGCTGCAGGAAGGAGGAAAATCCCAACCCAAGCTTTTCCAGGAGCATCCCTGAAATTCCACAGCCAGGTCCTGACAGAGAGGACAGACCCCAAAGTCTCCAGCCCATCCCACAGATCCCAGGACAGAGAGGAGGAGCGGGAAGGAGCAGGATCTGGGCTCTCACAGACCCCAAAATATCCAGCCCATCCCATAGATCCAAAGGCAGAGAGGAGGAGGTGGAAGAGCAGGATTTGGGCTGTCCCACACCCCAAAATGTCCAGCCCATCCCACAGATTTCCAGGACAGAGAGCAGGAGGTGGAAGGAGTGGGGTTTGGGCTGTCAGAGACCCCAATACGCCCATCCCACCCCACAGATTCCCAGGACAGAGAGAAACTGGGAAGGAGCAGGGTTTGGGCTGTCACAGACCCCAAAGTGCCCAACTCATCCCACAGATTTTGAGGACAGAGAGGAGGAGGTGGAAGGAGCAGGGTTGGGGCTGTCACAGACCCCAAAATATCTCAGCCCATCCCACAGATCCCAGGATAAAGAGAAGCTGGGAAGGAGCAGGGTTGGGGCTGTCCCAGACCCCAAAGCGCCCATCCCATCCCACAGATTTCCAGGACAGAAAGGAGGGTTTGGGAGCAGGGTTTGGGCTGTCCCAACCCCACAGCTGAATTCCCAAGTCCTGCACTGCCAGGCCAGGAGCTGCCAGCCCCGGGAAGGGCAGCGGGCACAGGGCACAGCCAGCTCAGCTGCCATCCCCCTCCTGCCGTGTCACCCGAGCTGTCCCCACCGCTCCCCGGGGCACCAGCGAGGTTTGGGGCTGTTAAAATCCAGTTTAGAGCCGCTCCCACCGCGCAGCGAGCAGGAATTCTCCGCTCGGGCAGAGAAAGCAGCAAATCATCCCCGGCAAAAAACTTGGGAGCGAGAGGAATTCGGGCACCTCTTCTCCGAGGCAGCCAGGAGAGGGAGACAGTGACCGCCGTGTCCCGCACGCTGCCACGCGGGAATTGTCCCCGCTCCACACCTCGAGCCTCTCTGCGCTCCTTGGGGTGCGCTCCGCTGATCCCTTCCCCGGGAATTTTCCACCCAGGAATTTTCTGCTTCCTATTTCGGGAGACCCCCAAAATTCTCTGTTTTTATCTCCCGTTCCTGCGCTTTCTCTGCTGCTGGGAGTGTAGGAATGCAGAACAAAGCTCAGGAAAGGTTTTTACCCCCATTTAAATGAAGTTTCCACAGGACTGATTCCCCTGTGCGTGTCTGGAGCAGGGAAATGTGAGGGATAAACTGCACGGGCAAACTCCGTTCCCAAGGGAGGTTGGGATGATTTAAGTGCACACTCGAGTGTTTGATATGATGGGAAATCAGAGAGGCAATCAAGGCCTGGGCTGGCACAGTGCTGAGCACAGCAGAAGCACCTGGGAGAGCAGGAGCTGGGATTCCTCCTCAAAGGTGGAAGCCATCCAAGGTTTTTTGGGGTTTTTTTCCAAGGAAGCTGTTCCTGCCCCGCAGCTGCTGAGTGCTGACCCCACAGATCCCCAGCAGCAGGGATGGGAAGGGATCCTTTCCTTTCTCCCCAAACTTTTTTTCCCCAATTCTTTCCCCTCTCCACAAATCTTTTCTCCCCCCAGATTCTTCTCCCCAAATCTTTTTTTTTTTTTCCTTCTCTCCCCTTTCCCCAAATCTTTTCTCCTTTAGTTTCTCCATTTTTTCTGTTTTGGGAGAAGCTGATCCCATGGAGTTTGTGCATTCCCAAAGCAGGGCAGTGGGAATTCAGGGGGCAGCAGCTGGCTCGTCTGGATTGGAGCTGGGAAGGGTGACATGGATGGAAGGTGGTGGGAAGCAAGGGAAGGGACGCTTCCTGCTCCCCAAAACCCCTTCCATCACCTCCCCAAAATCCCTTCCACCTCCCCAAAATCCCTTCCTCCTGCTCCCCAAAATCCCTTCCACCTCTCCCCAAAATCCCTTCCACCTCCTCCCCAAAATCCTTTCCTGCTCCCCCAATCCCTTCCACCTCCTCCAAATCCCTCCCTGCTCCCCAAAATCCTTTCCACCTCCCCAAACCCCTTCTACCTCCTCCCCAAAATCCCTTCCTGCTTCCCAAAATTCCTTCCTGCTCCCCAAATCCCTTCCACCTCCCCCAAATCCCTTCTGTCTCCTCCTCCAAGCCCCTTCCACCTCCTCCCCAAAATCCCTTACTCTTCCTCCCCAAAATCCCTTCCTGCTCTCCAAAATCCCTTCCTCCTCCTCCCCAAAATCTCAGCACCTGTGCCGCGGGTTTGTCCCAGGGATCCCACCTGGCGCCAGCGCTCCTGCTCAAACCCATCTCCATTTCTCCACCTGGTGGAACGGCCAAATGTGCTTTATCCAGAGAGCCGCCTGCGGGCACAGCTCCACGGGGCTGTCCTGGTGCTGCTCCCTCTGCCCAGCCCGGCCGTGCTGGGATGATCCCACACCAAGGGACACATTCCCGGCCAGGGACAAGGTCCTGGGATGATCCCACACCAAGGGACACATTCCCGGCCAGGGACAAGGTCCTGGGATCATCCCACACCAAGGGACACATCCCCAGGCAGGGACAAGGTCCTGGGATGATCCCACACCAAGGGACACGTCCCCAACCAGGGACAAGGTCCCGGTGAGGTGGGACAGGCCAGCTCAGCAGGGGTTGCATTTGGGGGCTGCTGGGATGTGAGTAGGAACCGCTGGGTCAAGGTTTGGGGCAACCAAACCCCCACCCCAAGGATCCACGGGGTTGGAACAGCAGCTCTGGGGGGTCAGGCTTGGGGCTGATCAATGTGGGAATGTGGTGGCCTCCAGGACCGGGTTGTGGAGCAGCTGAGGCTCTCCTGCACCCCTGTCACAGTTGGGGCTGTGCCACAGGGCAGGGGATGTCACTCCTGTCCCCTGCAGAGGAACAGGGACTCCTTTCTGCGTTGGCTCCGAGGTTCTCTTAGGGAAGGACGTGCAGGAGCTCTGGAGTCCTGCGGGTCGGAGATTTTGGTTCTGAAGTCACCGGGGCAGTTCTGCAAATGGCTCTGGGACAGGAGTGGTGGCCAAGCCCAGGTGACATCGCAGGCTGGCCGGGCAGGCTGTGTGCCCTGGGGGGGAATTGCTGTGCCGGGAGCGAGGCGGGAGCAGGGACGGGGCTGCCGGTGGTGTTCGCTTCCTCCTCCGTGCTGAGGGGGAGCTGCGGTGGCAGCACGCGGCGAGGGGACAATCGGGGGCGTGGGGGGTGCTGTGACAGCCCGCGTGGACCTGGCGACAACAGGGGACCCGCAGGGGCTGTGCGGGAAGGGTGCGGCCCTTGCGGGTGGCACCGCGGTGATCTGCTCTGTCCCCGTTCTGTCCCCGCTCTGTCCCCGCGGTGTCCCCGCGACCACCGAGCGACCCCGGCCCGCAGCGCCTCCCGCAGCCGCCAGAGGGCGCCACAGCGC